>NW_004624752.1:12830819-13040585 GCF_000247695.1 Heterocephalus glaber
GGCAAAACCACTGAGCCAAATCCCCGGCCCTAAGTTGATTTTCTTAATTATTTGTCACAGCCACAGAAAGTTAGCTAATAGAGAATGTAAATGTTCATTAGCAGGAACAGAAAATTCATGAGTGGGTATGCTTTTGACCTGTTGAGCTTGAGGAACCTGTAAGGCAATCAGAGGCATATGCTTGTAGACTCTGTAGTCACTAAAGCAAAATAATATCATTGTGCTCTCCTGACACCTTATTTTCAATGCCAGCTGGTTGCATCCTAAAAACATCAGCAATATGGTAGATATTAGGCAACTGAATCCATTCTCTGAACATTATAGATAGATAAGCAATAATCACAGAGCATGTTGAGTTCAGTCAAGAGAAATCAAGAATTTTACATGGGTTTTTGAGTTTTCATGGGCTTTTGACTTACGTTGTCACCTTTCATTGCACTGGAAAGATAGTATTTAATATCCTCCTGTTTCTACAGATGAGGAATCTGAGTGCAAATTAGAGCTTTCATTTCTATACAGTCACTAGCAGAGCTAAGACATGATCACTTCCTTCTATCTTTGCCTACATCTAGAGAGAGATCATCCTTATGAGAGTCCAAATCCGATGAGAACAGAATTGTGATTTCACAATATTGATGCCCAGCACAATTGCCTCATTTATTATAGCACAGAATCATTCTTTGTGGAATGAATAAATGGAAAACGCTTTTAGCACCCCAAAAGTCTTTGCTTCATTAAATAACATTACTACATTCCGCAGTAAATATTCTCATAAAAATGAAAAATTAAACACCAATCAGATCGGTGTTACTTGATATGAAAGAGCTCAGGAGAGTAGGTAATTTCCATGAACAAAAATAATAAGCATGGAGAATTCATGTTTTGAAAAGGAATCTATATAAAGAGATATTTCCATGTAATCTAATTAATTTCCTAAGCTGCTGGCAGAAATACCCTCTCCTGAATCCCACCTGAGCAATTGTGTTCCTGGCTTACTTCCCAAGGGTGTGTCTTATACCAACTCTTAGCACCTTTCCTATCTGCCTGCCTTGGCTTTATTGTGTGACATTTTCATTGAGCTGTTGAAATTGGATGTGTCAGACACATTGAAAGCAATGGCAGTTGTGGCAAGTTAGTTGATATATTTTAAAATAAACCAGGGGGCCCATGTAGATGTCAGGGGAATAAATTGCTCTGTTTAGCAACAAGTGATTTATTTAACCACTGTAGACAGGGTCCAAAGGACTGCCAAGCTGCATACATTTTGGTTGGGAAAAGCTGAGCTATTTTCTCAGAAATCTCTCATGTGGGATCAAAATAAGAATAGAGGTTCATGAAAAGATTAATTAAATTCTTGATTTGGGAATGACCCTAAGGAATGAATTTTATTTCCCACGCGCTACAAAGTTGACCTCGTGTTGTTCCGAAGGTGAGATGTGCTGTGGAAGCATAAGGTATTGACAATAACCCTGACTTCATGGACTTCACTTAAGCTGCAGCCGCAGTGTTTCTCCTTAGCCTGCCTTTGAGGGCAAAGCGAGATGTTTCCAGAAGAGTGCAGACGCAAGGCAGAAGTCTGTGATTGAGCTCCTTCTTCCTGGCACCATTCAACTTTGGTTAGTGATGCCTGGGTTCAAGGTAATCAATAACTGTGAGTTGATTGGACTCTTGAGTTGCAGAAATATAGCACAGGCTCTAGAAACAGAAGGCCTGCATTTTGCATCCTGGTCCTACCACGTACGCACTGGGTGACCCTGAACAAGTTCTGACCTTTCTTGGCCTCATTTTTCTCATCTGGATGAAGATAAGAGTAGTGCTTATAATGGTGTGAAGTTAAATGAGCCCGTATAACAGCAGAGTGACACCGTCTGCAGGTCAGCCTTCTCTCTCTGCATCGTCAGTCAGTCCCCCTCTATCTGTCTGTTCCTCCCAGCACAAATATAGTGTAGCTCCCTTTCAAAAGAACCCTTGACTCTACATCCTCCTCCAGTTTTGACCTTATTCCTTTTCTCTCATTTACATCAAAATTCCTTGAAAGAACTGTGCCTTTGCTCTTTGATCCTCTCCAGTCAGACTTCTGTTCCAACTATTCAAATGAAACTGTTCATCAAAATCACCAGTGACCTCCATCTTACCCAGCCTAAAAGTCAAATTCTCATAAAACTCAACTTCTTAGCTGCATTTGAACCTTCTCTGATTCCTTCATTCATGAAGCAACTCTTTCTTCCTCATTTCCTCCCTCCATTATCCACTCTTTCTCACCTCCTTACTGGGTGCCCCAGGGGGAACTTGTCTCTCCTTCTTTGCACCCCTAAATGATTTCACCTCCCTCAAGCTAGATATAGATAAAGACTGAAATACATGGCAGTGATTCCCAAATCAACACCTGTAGCTCCAACCTTTTCCATAGAATTTCCTGTGCTACAATACATTTTTAATACATTTTTAGATGAACAGTGGGTCTCTAAATCTTAATACAGACATTATTGTTACAGACATCATTATTCCTGGGCTCCATATTTGTGAATTTGCCTACTCACTACTCACTAAAATTTATTTGTGACCCCAAAGAAAATGCTTACGGTGCTTTCATAATCAGTTGCAGACATGCACAGAGCTGCAAAAAAAAATGTGAGCCACTAGCATGCATTTTCCAGCAGAATTTAGAAAAGGTGATGTTGTTCCATTGTGATGTTCTTTGACTCTTATCATGTCAATTAAGCATCCTTTTATGATCTACTCAAAGCCACTTTTTCTCATTTTGTGCTTTTTCTTGGTGATTTTGCGGTCAAAAACACCAATCAAGCATTGTACTGAAGTACTGTCTAGTATCTCTAAGTTCAAGGGAGTTCTCTGTGCCCCATGGAGAAAATACATATGTTAAATAAGCTTCATTTAGGCATGAGTTGTATTGCCGTCAGCTGGGTTCAATGTTAAAGAATCAAGAACATATATCAAATAAACACATACAGAGCAAGAAACACATACAGAGCAAGAAAATTTGTTGATAGTTTGACAAAAATTTTGTCATCAAGTCTCAGGGGAACCCTGTATTTCCTCTGAGACCAATGAGTCAGTATTGGCTAATTCTGTCTTCTAGGTGACTTTATAGAGCATACAACGAATAGCACAAATCAACTGCATGCATATCCAAAACCAAACTCTGTGTTCCTTCCATCTTACTCTTATTCATCTCAGAAAATATTTCCATTCTTTTTGTTGCTTAGGCCAATGACCTTGAGGTTATCATTTGCTCATCTTTTCCTCTCACATCCCATATACAATACATGATTTAGCATTACTCTAGTTTCCTGTGAAATTTTTCTACATTCTACACCTTCAGAATCTCAAGACTGGTCCTAGACACAATCATCTTGATTATGGAAGTCATATCTTAATTGGTTACCTGTTCCTATTCACGACTGTGGCCACCTTGACACACAAGTCAGAACATGCCACACTTCTGCTAAGAGACTTCTTATCTTAATTGGAGCAAAAGCCAAGGCCTCACCATAGCTTTCAGCTATAATGTCATTGTGGCTGGCCCTCTAACATCACAGCATGCTGTGTTAGTCAGCTGTCCATTGCTGTGACAAAATACCTGAGAAAATCAATTTAAGGGAGGGAAGATTTATTTTGGCTCATAGTTTCAGAGGTTTTAGTCCATGGTCTGCTGGTTCCATTGCTCTGTGTCTGAGGTAAGGCTGAACATCATGGTGAAAAGTGTGGTGGAGAAAGCTGCTCACTTCATGACAGCCAAGAATCAGAGACAAGAGCAAAAGCCAGAGGGGGGGCCAGATAGAGCCCCCAAGGCAAGGTTTCCATGATCCACTTACTTCAATTAGGCTCCACTTCATATTTCCATCACCTCCCAATAATGCCCTTCCATTTTAATCTCATTGTTCATCCACTAATGAAGTTAGAGCTCTTGGGATCCAATCACCTCCCAAAAGCCCCCCATCTCTTAACACCTGAGACTTTCCCAAACATGTCAGATCTAACTCTAACACCAGCTCTCACTTTGCATTTGTTCCTTTAAATATTCATCCAGCAAGGATCCAAGTGACTCATCTCCTCACTGCCTCTGTTCAGATATCGACTAATCAGCCAAAGCTACCCTGGTTACTCTTATAAATCACACCTCTCTCACTCTCTGTCCTCTTACCCAGATTTATTTTTCTTCATATAAATTATCACCAAATATATTATAAATCTCCTTATTTTTTATTCTCAATAGAATCTAATCTTTTTGAGAGCAAAGACTTTGCCTGTTTGGCTCACTCCTGTTTCCCCAGTGCCTTAAACAGTACTAGATATAAAGTATACACTCAAAAAAAAATGATCATGATGATGACTGATGCTTTGGTTTCTTTTGTGTGAAATGGAGATATTACTTCATTATGATCTGTACTTCATTGTTGCTTATCTGTAATGATGTTAAAATTTACCTCATGCTGCCTTCCGTGTTTACTTGGCAGGTCCCTGGGCCATCCTCACCAAGTCAGCTCACGTAAGGCATTTGTTTGCCACGGACCTGAGCAAGGCAGCGACATGCTACATCCCAAAGCAGGTATCAGGAATGTTCAGCTAACCTACTGCCCTGTTCCTCAGTTAGAGTAAAAAGGATTAGGAATGCTGTGTTGTTTTAGGAGGCATCATCTTCAAAGCTCTTTTGCTGATATGCTGATTTGCTTTGATTGGCTCGTAAATTACTTGTTTCCTTTTCAGTATGGATTTTGGTAGTGACAGCTTTCTTTTCATAAAAGTTTCTTCCCATGCAGGAATGCACCAACCATAGTGAGTTCACCACTCAGCCAACTCAGGACATTCATGTAGGTTTATGCTTGAAAAGTTAACTGCATTGTTCCCAGGTGGCAGGGCTCCTTACCAAGGGTGTGTCTTTGACTCTGAAAGGTTTGCCTTGGAACATACTTCCTGGTGAATAGAATCAGGTATTGCTTAATAGATACAAATTAGATACAGAGTGAACCATGGGCCAATGCAGGGGATTTGGCTGCTTTGCAAACTCACTTTTCAGCCTTGGTCAGGAAGCCAGGATTTTAAGAAAGAATCAAGACTGGAAGCCACATGCATGGAGAATCTAAGAAGCCACCCACAGGGTCATCAGTCTTCAAACTCAGCCTCCTCCAAAAATATCCCACTCTGTTCTCAGGCAGTAGGGCCTCCAGGTTGGGATTGCTCAAGCCTCAGGTCATAGAAATGTCACTGGATTCATCTCCCCTGTAGGTTTGCATGCAGGCTGGCAGCTCAGGTTAACAGAGACTAAGGGGATTTAAAATTTGATTTTTATGGCAAAAAGAAGGCATATACATTGTGAAAAAATGAAGCGTACGTATAAGCGCTATGGATTTAAAAAGAACTCAACTCCCAAACCCATAGGTTAGACACTGTTAACAATTTATTATCTCTCCTCTGACCTATTGTCTATATGTGTGGGAGAATATACTTTTAAATAAGTTGAATTGTTTTAATAATATTGTATAATCCTTCTACTTACTATTCTTTTGTGGATATTTTCCCAACTCATTAATCTGCTCTCAATTATTTTTTTTCCTAATGGTCATGCAACATCACAACATATAGATGTACCGTAGCTTATTGAATAATGCCTTCCAGTTTAACATTTAGATAATTTTCAGTATTTCATTATTGAAGATTACACTGTGATGAGTGTAATTACATATAAATACTTGTGTGCATCTCTGATTATTTTCTAAGAATAAATTCATTCCAGTGAAATCATACGATCAAAACATATGACTATTTTTAAGGCTTCCAAAAAGTTGTGCCAACTTATACTCCTACACAAAAAGCACAAAAGTGGCCCTTTTCCAAAGGTGCCTTTTAGGTATGCTGCTTTAGTGGCCTGTCCCCAGGTCCCCCTGTCACCAATGGAACTAACCTGTGCCCCTAAAACCTTCCAAGGGCAGCTGTGTGCAGAAGCCTGCCTGCAGCCCAGGGCTTTCCAGGCCAGCGTTTACTCATCTGTACAGCTGGGCCAGCTGAAGCATGTGGAGGTCAGGTGATGTGCGTGGGGTCATACACTCAGCAGTGACTCAGCCAAACCCACTCCTGCTCCTGAACCTTGCTCAGATCACAAGGCTGAGAGCAATCACTTCCTTTAGGCCCATTATTCCCAAATAATTGAAAGAGGTCATTTGCACATGAGTTTGTGAATATTAAGTTTTAGGAACGAGTAGGTCAACCCCATGACTTTGTTAATTGGTGGTGCTACATGGTCTGCCTTCCTTTTCTGTGTTGGAGGCAATCCATCACAGAATAACTTGGAGAGCTTTCCTGGGTAGTAAAGTTTCCAGTGAAGTTTTGTGGTGCATGTGTCCAGGTGTCCATATGAAACTCAAAACCAGAGACAGAACTGCTGAACTGGCTCAAAACAGTATTCTGGTACAACTGATTCATTAGGATTCGTACATGAACGTCAAGATTGCTGCCTAGTAACACTGTTACCACCATAAAGCCCCTACTTGTCAAAGATTGACAAACTCTTAGGGCTTCTTATTTCCTTCATCCATACTTAGAAGCCAAAATAAATTCAAGTGATTGTGGCCAGTCAACCTGACAAGGCTGTGTCTCCCCCCAGGTGACTGAGCCTACATAGGACAACTGCAGCTACAGTACTCCCTTGTGGGCTTGTGTTCCCTGGAACACTCACCGGAGTGGTCCCTATGAGTTCAAGCTCCTCTCAGGATGCTTGTTTTGTTCTAATACCTAGCCATAGATGGTGGGAGTTGAACACCAGAAGGCCCCTTAGGGCCCAACACCAATTGGAAAAAAGTTGAGACAAAGTAGAAGAGCATTCATCTGTCTTTTCAGCTGAAGGATGATTCCTGACCCTTTACCTAGGAGGACATGTCAATTACACCCTCTGTCAAACATTCACAGATGAGCTTAATATATACAGTTAAACAAAATAAACACCCTGGAGAGAAATATGCTTGCAGAATAACCTCTGTGCTGTTTATCTGCATGTACAAATACACAGACATAACTTGGAAGACTACACTCTGGGATCCAAAGGTGGTGTTTATAGAACCAGAGGCTAGAAATGTCTCTCAGTACCTATTGGCCTGGGGCTGTGTTTCAGGCAGGCTTTTGGATGGAATTTGGTGAGGAATCCTTGGGACAAAGAACAAAGTGAGAAGGAGGGATGAGGGAAGTAAAGGGGTAATATGGCATCTGGTTCTTACAAGAACCTTGAAAATGCTTTTGAGCTTGAAATACAAAAAGGAAGACAGCCACTTGTTCTGGGACTTGATGCTCCTCAGACAGTCTGAAGATCAGCAGATCTGAGAGCCTCACAGGGGCACTGTTGGTGTGGAAGCTGGTGATGCTCATGCATGTTCTGTCCACAAGAGCAGAACTGAGGCTCGTCAAAGGGTATTACGAATAGGTGGGGAAGAGTGCAAGAGAAGAGTGAGGCAAATACCATGTGTGATGGTTTCTGAGAGCGTGTCTCATGACTTCCCATGAAGGAACTTTGAGCAAGCCCAGAAATACTGGGATCAGGAAGCTCAACTAGAGGGCAGGTTAGGCCCAGAACAAGAAACCCAGCTGTAAATGTTGATATATTCATTGTGCCAAAAGCCCCCATTTTAACGCATCAATCCATTATTGCCTGTTGTTTTGGTAGTTTATAGTTTTTCATTACTAATAATAACAATATGAGAAACATCCTTGAACATACATTTTTATGTGTATCTCTCAATTTATGCACATATACCAACAATTTAACATTGTACCTAACACTTACAATGAAAAAGTGTTGAATTTTACCAAATGCTTTCTTAGTATCTATTGAGATAATACCGTGATTTTTTATCTTTCATTTTGTTAAAGTGCTGGGTGCATTCATTGATATTATTTTATTTTTAAAATTTTATATATTGAAGCAACCTTGCATCCCAGAGATGAACCCCACCTTGTCATAGCATATAATCCTTTCAATGTGCTGTTGAATTAGTTTGCTAGCATTTGGGAGTATTTTTGTATCTATGTTCATCAGGAATATGAGCCTGTAGTTTTCGTATAATGTCTTTGCTGGCCTCATAAAGTGTTCCAGTTCTCTTCAATTTTTTGGAAGAATTTGACAAGTACTAGTATTGAGGGGGGGGTGTTGTTTGTTTGTTTGTTGTTTGTTTGTTTTTGTTTTTTTGGCACCACTGGGATACATCCCCAGCCCTAGCATTTAGTTTTTAAATGGTTGACAGAACTCTCCACTGAAGCCTTATGGGTCTGGGGTTCTCTTTGGTGGGCCTGGACCTCTTCTTTTCTTTGTTCCGATGACTGACTCAATCTCTTTCCTGGTCTTTGGGATGGTTTAGACTATTTCTTCATAATGTAGTCTTGGTGAGTTTTATGATTCTAGGAATTTACCCGTTGTTTCTAGTTTATCCAGCTCGTTGGGTGATGTTCATAGTAGTCTTAACAATCCTCGCTGTTTTTCTGTGGCATCGGTTGTACAGTTTCCTCTTTCATTTCTAATTGTATTTGAGTGATTTTTTTTCTCAATCTAGCTAAAAGGTTTGTCAATTTTTATAATCTTTTCACAAAACCTACTCACTTTAATTTTTATATTTTTTTGTTTATTTCTATTCTAAACTTTATTATTTCCTCCTATCTGCTAACTTTCTATGTATGTATTTGCTTCTTCTTTTTCTAGTTCCTTGAAGTGTGATATTAGATTGTTTAATATTTCAGAATCTCCCTGGTTGCTTTCCAAAGTTGCTGCAGCATTTTGAACAAGCACGCTTGCTTAACTTCTCACCAACACTTGTAATTTTTAGTCCCTCTACTTTTAGCCATTCTAATGGACATGAGATATCATTGTGACATTTGTTTTCATTTCCTCAATGACCAGTGATATGGAACATAGTCTTCTTGTGTAAATGTTTTTTTTTTTGGTACAGGGGATCGAACTCAGGACCTTGTGTTTTGAGGCAGGCAGCAGCACCACTGAGCTAAATCCCTGGCCCCTTCTTTCATAAATTCTGTATGCATCTTTCCTGTTTTTATTTGTGTTATTACTTATTGTTGGGCCTTAAATATTTCTGTATAAGTTCCTCCAGTGTGGTGATACTGGTGTGTTTTCAGTTTGTCTCCATTTTTGTGGTTCACTTTTGTTCTGTTTTATTTTTAAAGAGAAGAAGCTTTTAATTGTATAAAGTCCAATAAATATATTTTTTCTTTCACAACTAATTACATTAGTATTTGTGTGTGACATGAAATACAGTTAACCTATTTGCTGTTAAGACTCTCAACAGCTTAGTGTTTACAATTGGCCATAATATAGATGATAAAGAGAACAGGACAAAAGCAAACGAATGCTCCTTTGAACAGGACAAAAGTTAAATGCTTAACTACAACACAACTGATCTTTAACCAAGAGCTCTGAGGTTTAGTAAAAAGGCCAGAGGTACTGATACCTATTTTTTAAAGTACAAAATTACACAATAAGATCTACATGTTGGTTATATGTTGTTACGCAGTCACAATCTTGAGAAGAATGCTCTAGAAAAGTTGTTTTGCATTTTTCTTCTGCCTGTTGACCCACAGGAAGGAGGGGATTGGAAACCCATGCTGCCTCAGAGCTCTGCTCCCATAGGACCAGGCTGTAAGATACCAAAGTAACTACAGGTTAAAAAAAATAATTTTATTGATACTTATTTGAAAATATAATTGAATGGAAACTTTGAAAATAGCGTATAAACATATAGAAAAGTGGTCTTCTAATTGTTTTATGTTAGACAAAATCACGGTGCTCATCCTGGCCTTGCCAATGCACAGACAGGTTAATCACAAGTGTGTAAAGATGCCGTAAGTCCACTGTCCTAAACATCATCCATCTGTGTCCTGGGGCTTGCGTGCTTCGCTTTTAATTTAGCTTTCTTTGACTCTTGGCAAATAAATGGCCCTTTCGGAGGTTCTTTTTGTTGTTGTTGTTTTTAATGTTTTGTTTTGTTCTGTTTTGCTTTGCTTTTGAGCAGGGAGAAAAGTAATATTAAATAATGAAGAAGAAAATATCAGTGACAGAAGGTGTTTCCCAAAGTGGTTTTCATCTGCTGGGTGGGGTTGCACCACTTGGGTAGATTTCACATGAGGATTGTCAGCTGGGCGACCTCGAGGGAGAGAAAAAAAAAGCCACGAGGAAAACATTAATGCAGAAGAAGCAGAACACAAGTCATAATGTCAATTCTTTTCTTATTTCACATTAGCTTTTACCTTAAGTCATTTATTATTTCAACATAGTTTTCAAGTCAGTGTACATACTCTCCAGTGGGTAAACCATATAGACATGAAATAGTGATTTGGAGCCAAATGATTTATTCAGATCATAGAAATCTTAAGGGTTCAAAAAAGAAGAGATATCAAGAGTAGAGCTGCCATGTAGGCCTTCAAAACAAATGTTAGAGATGTAATAGTGACATCACAACAGTCCACACTGAACCTGCCCCAGGGCTCAGCAGTATGGGGTGGTGAAGAGGAAGGATTAAAGCTGAAGAATATGAAGGAATGGGGTTTCCTTGGTCTTTTGGCCTTCAGTAAGTCTCAGCTCTGGTGTTTTTCCAAGGCAATTACTCTACGCAGACAAAAACACTTTCTTTGCTCTCATGAGTTTCTTTTTCCAAAAAAAAAGACTATCATGTGGGTTCCTAAAGTTAAAAAATACCAGTATATTGGAGTCATTGTGAGAATTATAACAAGTTTGGAAGATAAGAACACAAGTTTGTATCATCTAAAATGATAAAGAGGAATAAAGAAAACAGGTATGAATGGAAAAAGAGGTTCATTAAAAACAAAGACAAAAAGAGCGTTTCCAAGATAGCAAACGAATGAAATCTCCTTGTTGGCAAATACTTCATGTACTGAAACTTCCTATTCAGATTTGGTTACCCTGCCCCTAGTCTATGAAATACATCCTTATTGCTGGTACAAACCACTAGTCTGGGCGTATTGTTCTTTTTAGTGTCCAGTCCCCTGGTAGACCTGGCACAATATTAGGAGAGATTGAGAATAACAGCATGAGTGATAATATAGGGTTGAGGCTGACTGTGGCTGTGGATGAGAGATCAACTTTATCAATGGATGGCTTTATGGGGAGGAACAATGGAAGATTAGTCCATTAAGCAAATATTTATAAAGCACTCACTTTGTGGCAGAACTACATGGAAGGGCAGTTAGTGGAGAGAAAAAGACTAAAGACACTTAAAAACTAGAGAATCAAAGGTCAGAAAGGAAAAGGCACAAAAAATGAACACATTTCCCTCTGGAACTCAATAGCAAAGATGCAAGTATGGAGGCTTTGGGACAAATATCTCAAGTAAATACTGGAGCGATGCTCAAGAAAAACTTGTATTGAGCATTTGTTACCATTCAGGCAACTTTTTCTGAGATGCATAGGGGGTATTGGAGGAGACAACAATGTGTAAAATATAATACCAATATTCAAGGAGTTCACAATCTAATGGAGAAATCAACTAGATCAGTAAATAAGTAATAAGGGTATATGTTGCAAGTGCCATAATAGCAGTACAAATCCACCTAGATGTCCTCATTCCAGATATCAGGACCCCAGTTTTCCCCCAAAATGGTCTTGATCTTGCCATGAAAACTACCTGGCCAAGAGTTTAACCATCTTTGAATTTAAGTCACTAGAGTTAGCAGGTACTCTAGGGCCTTTCTCTACTTGCAGCTGCACGAGAGGCCAGGAACCAAGGATCCCTCTGGCTTTCACACTTGGCCTTTATTATCAAAAGTTTGTTGTATTTTTGCATAAATAATGCATCAGTGACCTTTTGGCAATGGTTATCAAATATCAGAATAACATCATCCTTATAACTATGATTTCCTCCATATAGTTCAAAAGCCTGATACAGCACCCCTCTAATGCATTCTCTTCCACCAGTACAACTTCTGAATTTGCTATTGGTAAATGTTAACTATGATCAGAACTTTGTTCCGGGACTATCTGAGAGCCAGCTCACTGCCACCTGGAAGTGAAAACCTAACTCACTGCCTGTTTTCTGGGGCCACTCCCCATGTGAGTTCTTCGGAAGGAGACTCGAAGACAAATTTTAGGTGTAAATACGTAGTATGATGAAGACCTCCAAAGGAAGGATGAAGAAGCAGGATTAGGTAGGGAAAGTTGATGACAACAGAGACCTTCAGAGGCAGGACTGCTCATCAGTAATCCTGTAGTTGACTGAAACACCCAGGACTTTATGTCCATTTTCCCTAGACATGAATGTGGCCCATTCCTATACAGATGGAGGCAAAGTGATTCTCTGCAACCGTGCCAGAGCCTAAAGGAGCTGACAGCTGGACACTGTCAGCTGATCACACAGCTCACAATTGGGTAGGAAGTCATTCCTTGAAGGGGAATCTGGACATCCTACCACAAGGCCTGAGCTAAGATAGGCACAGTAGGTGACGGTAGATGATGATGGTGATAGTGATGAGGGTGGATAGATGTAGAGATGCATGTATACAGATGTACAAGTATATTTATACACACATACACGGGGAGAGGAAAGAAAGGTGAACAGGAGGAGGAAGGTGAATTACAAAATAGTCTTAATATTTTCCATAATTCAAAACAGGCAAAATAATTTGCAAAGATCAAGGCTGATGATTTGGAGAAGATGGAGTACTTAGAAATATTTGCCAGGAGAAATTTTTTAAGTCTCCTGTAGGAATTTTAGAATCACCCTGCCATTGAATATCAGTTGGTTTATAGTGTAAATTTGCAGTATGCCAGTTCCATTAAATTTTGCCTTTATTCCAGTTGCATATCATCCAGGGAAAGTCCAGTGAACACAGTGCGTGCAGACCAGGCCTTGAGGTCAGCATGGTGAATGTATATAAATGCCAAATGGACAGAGAAATCAAGGGTGATGGGGCAATGTTGCAATAGCTGACCGTGGACCCCAGACTGAATGGGGCATCAAGTAGAGTTAGAATAAGTCCTGTGTGTTGGTGTGGCTTAACCTATGATAATTTAATGGTAAGAGATTTTGTGGTTGTTATGAGTAAAAGAGAGACAAGCTGAGGATGTTGGATTAGAACGAGAAAATGACCAACTTGAGATCCTGATTGGGAAATCTTCCTTGAAGAGACCCAAGATGTAGTGACACAGATAGAAGTGGGTATGGAATAAAGATGAAGAATGGTAAAATCGTGTAGGGCAAGAATATGGAAGAAATGACTTGTCCTTAGCATTGTCGTCAAGAGGGCTTTAGTAAAACCTGGAAATGTCACATTTCAATTTCAGGCTCTGCCACGTCTGGCCACTAGGGATTTATAATCTGAAACCTCTAGGAGAAGACAAAAATTTATCTCCCCATTCCTTGAAAATAGATCTCATCTGCTTTTTCCAAGCCAAGATAAATCAGGAAAATATTTTGGTGGTAGCTATTGGGTTTAAAATGCTAAACTGTGTGGAAATCATTGGTGGATGGAGGGTCAAAAAATACTTTTAAAAACAGACATCAAATGGCCCCTTCCTCTTTCACTTTCTGCCACAGTGTCTGCTAGGCCAGGAAAATGACTCATTAATAAATTTAGCACCAGAGGCTTGAATCATTCAGAAACCTCTGTACAACCACCTCACCCAATCTTACTCGACTTTAGCTCATGATATTCCCCAGCGCAGGCTGTCAGAATTATGCCTTCTACATGTGTAGTGAGTTCTACAGTGTGTACTAGAAATACATTAATAGTAAGAATTCTCATTTATTGATGTTGGAGTTCAACTAAGTGAATCATTTTAGTCTCAATACTGAATAGTGAACTGGTACTTCTTTTTATCGCTAAACCCAGCAAAATGTCCATAGCAAAACATGTAATTCTAGAGACATGCATAGCTTCAGGTCTGAACCCAGCAACCTCACACAGAAATAACTACTCTCAATTTTGAGGAAGTGATAGCATGCCTGTGTATGCACAGCTTGAGTCTAGGAATAATGCTCTCACGACTTTGTACTTACTTTGCCTGGCACAGAGCTTAGTAATAGGTATTCAAAAAACATATTTGTTGAATGAATGGATAAATGAATGAGTGAATGAAATGTCTTAAGTATAACTTTTTGTGACCATGGTCTTTCCTGAAAAGGATATGAGAAAATGCATATTTTTCCACTAAGGCAAACTTTGTAGTTCTCAGCAGTGAAATATATTCAAATGCAAGCATCAAGGATGAAAAAAATCATATTACAGAATTTCAGTCACCTTGATCTTGCTCTTTTGATCAGTGTTTGATGCTAACACCCATGTAGTTTCTGAGCAGAGGTGGGGAAGGAATGTAACATGACTCCAAACAGACCCTGGCTTCATGGCCTAGAACTTCTCAATGTTTTACCATTTTTCAGTTCATCATCTGAACCTCAGAAGCTCTGACTGCTTATTTTGTGGGGCTAGTTGGGGTAAAGAGAGTAGGTGAGTCTTAGAAAAGTCCAATCCAATCAATATGGACTGACACCTCTATAAGCAGGTAATTTGGGAGTTACAAAATGTAAAGTGTAACCTTTGTCTCAAGGTATTTCAAATCTACCTGGCAGAAAAAGAAAAGTGTAAAAAAGTGACAATAAAGGGATAAATAATTCAAGATAATAAATATTTATCACAGGGCAACATATGACCACGTGGCATTCATCTCTTCTTGATTCCTACCAGACCCCAACTCAATTAAAGTGTCCACTATTCTTCCCAGGTGATTCAAGGAAAGATGGCAGGGCGGGGGGACCTCTCCAGGTCCAAGTGTAGGTTCTAATCACTATAAAATCGTTAACATAGAGTCTCCAGGACCAGGTATAGATCCTAATTAGGATCTTTTCTTCCAGTGGTGGGCTGATGACCAACATTGGCTCTATCAGACCAGACCGAGAGAAATGTGGTCACTGCTTGGAGAGAGAGTTCCAGCTCTCTGTTGAGAGGTATAAACAAAGGAAAGGGTGGTTCTTGGCAGTCATCTTTGGACCATGAAAATACCAGACATTGGATGTCTGAGTGGAGAAAACATGGATCTCCAATGACTTTTTAAGTCCCTGAATTAACCTTGGAGCTTAACCAAACTCGGGATTTCCTGCTATGTGAGATAATAAATTTCCTCATTGCTTAAGCTGGCTGGGTGGAGGATTTGTTTCCAGTGGAATCTCAAGGAGACAATGACCCATTGCCAAATGTGTGGGCAGATAATAATTACTGTGAGAGTTCAGAATAAGAAGAGTTCACATCAGGCTAGAGTGGTCAAGGCAGCTCTCAGCATAGGAGTGAACAGAATTTAAGAAGGAGAGGCAGGAGAAAAACACTACAGGCGAAAAAGCACAAGAGAGTCGGAGGAGCAACAATGGAGAGTCAAGAGTGCAGAGACAAGAAGGAAAGTCAGAGCAGATTCTAGACCTTGAAGGTCACATTCAAGTACCCAGGACTTACTATTTTAGACAGTACACCTTCAATAAGGAGTTACACACAAGCAGATTATCTGTCCCTGCCTGAGCATTTTTAGTGGAGTCCATTCACCACAGCATTTTACTTCACAGCCAGCCTATAAAAACAAGTTGGGAACCTTAACGGGTATTTTAAGTGAATGACCCTACTGCTGCCCATTCATCCTGATCTGCCTGCATTGGGGTCTTTTCCTTCTGGCTCCACAGTCATAACTCAGGTCCTGGCATGGATGGATTGCATATCATTGGCTATAACAGATGTGTCTCACACCACAACTTGATTCTTGTTTCTTCTTGCTCATGAACTCTGGAGTACTGTTTCTTAGCAACAAAACGCCACTAAATTTTTGTAAATGCTTTACTATCTCACAGGCCAATCTCCAGCTAGGGATTCAGGACAGAGAGAAGATAGGGAAGATGAAGACATAAAGGCCAGTGTAGAAGCGATCCAAACATGTCCTTGCTCCGTGATTAGAACCAAGTTTGTTCTAAAGGAAATCAATAAGAATTTAATATATATGCTATACAAAGAACTCAGAATTGTCAAAAAAAATGCGAACAACCCAACAGAAAGTGAAAAAATGTCTAACCATCATGAAAACGTGCTCAAAGTCCCTAAAATTATAGGACTGCAAATTAAAGAATCAAAGAAATATTAACTACTCTGGCAAAAGTTAAAAAGAAGCCTACTACTTATTGTTGTCAGGGATGTGAGTAAAAGTGTACTTTTATACATTGCTGGAGGAAATATTAAGTCTGAATGACTTTATAGGCAAAATGACTTTGTAGGCAAAATGGTAACATCTTTTAAAATTAAAATACATAACAACTTTATTCCAGTAATCCACTCTTGTTTTAACATCATAGAAATAAAAACGGAAATGCAAAAAGACGTAAGTACACAGAATATATGCATGTCCCATATAAACAATGCTGTTTATACAAGGGGGAAACTTAAAAAAGGAGAATGCTCATCAAAAGAGGGACTGAATGTATTAAAGAATATTCTATAGCCATTGTTGTGGATCACTTAGTGTCAATCACTTAGTTGTGTGAATCTATTAGTCAGTTGATGCAGAAGTATTTGTATGGGGAGCAATAATGACTCAGATTTGTCTAGTGCTCACTAAATGGCAGGTACAATGCCAAGTGCTTTCCATATTTTAGCTCACTGATATTCATAGTACTCATATGAACAGGCATCATTGTCAGATTACAAATTTGGAAACTGAGCAGTGGAGAAGTTAAGTATCATGTCTGAGGATACCCAGTTAGTAAGTGGTACAGCTGGGTTTGAGCACTTGGGTGGTACAGAGCTGCTGCAATATATAGAGTAAGGAGAAAGGAAAATCAAGCAAAAAGAAAGAAAAGCATCAGACTTTACTCTTTTTTAAAAAACCAGGTGTGATATAATTGTCTTTATGCATTATAAAATAATATACTTCTGTGTATAAAGAAATTGTATTTTTAATGTGAAGTCATGCACACAAGCTTAAATATCACAGGAATTCTCTTGCATGAGAAATCCAAAATATAAATAGACCAAAGAACAAAATATAAGATAGAAAATAGGAAATGAGACCTTTTGCAAAGAGAAATGGACAAAGAGTTGGAGGGAGAGTGGATGGAGGATAGGAAGGTGATAAAAAAAAACAGAATTCAGATGTGTTATGTACATGTACCAACTCCCCATGATGATTATAATCATTATGTACTGAAAACATGTACTAATAAAAACTTTTTTAAATGAAAAAAATGCAAAGTCATAGAGTCGTAGAATCTTTGGATTGGAAGAAAGCATAAAAATCATGTAACACAATCACCTATCTGAGGCTTGAAGTGCCTCCAGAATATCTAATTCAGTTGTTGGCAAACACACTAGGAAGGGAAACAACATTTTTTAAGCATCCCCCTTTTTTGTTTGTGTCTCTGACTTATCAATTTGTCCTTGTTCTGCCAACTGGGTGTCATACAGAATAAGTTTATTCTCCATTCCACAAGAAAGCCCACCAAATATTTTAGGAAAACTATCTTATTCCCTCTAGATGTTCCCTTCTCCAAGTACCTACCCCCTTCAAAGAGGCATCAACAGAATTTTGAGTTTCCATTCATTTGGTCTTTTCTTAACAAATCTGATCTGATCTATCTATATTTCCAGCATCGTACTCACATTTACACACAATACTATAGATAAAGTTTAAAACAAATGTAGAACCATTCAAAATTATGACCATATGTCAATGCAAACTAAGCTCATGTTACCTTTTTTGATGACTAAATTATACCCTTGATTGTAAATGAGCTAGTCAACTAAAACCTGTACTTTTCAGTGTACTTTTTATCACTACAGAGAACTACACACACACACACACACACACACACACACTCACACACTGTGAGTTGTTTTTCAGATGCAAGTAACATTATAAAATACTCTTTGGAGAGAGACTGACCTGAGTTTTTAATCGTGGCTCTACCTTATCCTATGTGGGCTTTGACTTTGTTTAACCTCAGTTTCTGCAACTGTAAAAAATTCCAGTTACACAGTTGCTTTAAGGATTGAAAGCAGAAATCATAAATGATAAAATATCTAAGTATATAGTAAAAGAAGCAATTTTGAGCCATTTTATTGCCATTGATAAAGTAACTCAACTTACCAACATTTGAGGCTATTTGGGATTAAGATTATAGTTTCCTTATGATAATTCCTCACCCCTCCTTCCTGTCAGCCACCATTAAAAACATCCTCTGGTTGACTAATCTATATCCCTTGGGAAAGGTCAAGCACCGTTTATTTTTATCTGATTATCCTTTTTCCAGCAGTCCTTTGCTACTTTGCAGATTCTTCCTTCTTTCTTGAGGTCAAAGCTTTTGACCTATTGCCAACACCATTTGTTCACAACTTCACAAAATCCACTGATCATTCATTCAGTGATCTCATGAGCCAGGAGAATTGGGCTCATTTAAAGCAGTTGAAGAAATCAGACAATTTTCTCTCTAAATTCCCATCACCAAGACATTTCTTCTTCAAGAAAGGGGAAACTCACCCTGCCTCTCCTTATACCTCCTGATTGATGAATCTGTCAGGAAAGTAAGACAAGAATTTGTTAGATGCTCTACTTATAGCAAATGGGACTCCCAACAGATGCCCTCCTGGTTGGAGTAGACTTTTAGGTTGCTTGAGATCTGGGTCAGGAAAGAATCTACTCTGCCAGTTTGTCCTGCTTAAAACACTCACACTGCCATCAGGTTTTCACATTTCTACACAGGTATCCAGCTTCTTGATACGTATCTAAACTTCATCCTCTCTTACAGGGTTAGTTCTGGGTTTTTGATGGTTTGTTTTGTTTTGTTGTATTATTACAGATTAAACTCAGAGCCTCTGCACTGAACTATGTTCCCAGCCCTTTTTATTTTGAGACAGGGTCTTGCTAAGTCACTAAATTGACCAGGCTGGGTTTGAACTTTCAACTCTCCTACCACAGCCTCCCACCAAATAGCTGGGATTAAAAGCATGCACCACTGTGCCCGGTGGTAGTTCTGTTTTTAAATCTATTGAACCTAGACTTTTTCACTGTACATTGTCCTCCTTCACATCCCCACCTTTTTTGGTTAGTAAGCTTAAATTCTGTCATTGCAGCAACTCACTAGCATCACAAATCATTTTTCTCTCCATCCTACCTAGTTAAACTCTTCCTGATTATGCCCTCTATTGTGCCCACATCCTTAAGTCTTAACATGGCTAGAAAAAAATCAGAACCCTGCTGAGTAGTCTCACTTTAATTTATGACCACAAACTTCAAATGAACATACGGCACTGCTGTTTTGCCTGCTATTTCTCAGCTTTTTTCACACACCTTCTAGCTCCTCAGTCACTCCACACTAGCTCCTCCTTCCATCCACTGACTTAAATACATATGTCCCTTCTTTTCCCTTGTGCTTTGCCTTTGCCTGAACACTCCCCCATCCCACCCTCTTCATGATTTGCTTTTTGTTCCCTCAGGCTCTCCCTAAGTACCCTACCTAGGAGAGCACTCACTATTGTCAACTATTTTCTTTTTCCTCCACAATACTTATTTCTACCTGATTTAATTCTTTCTGGGGGCTCTGTCACTTTACCATTTGTGAAATCCACCCTACTAGCCTCAGGATACCTGTGTCCTAAGCCCTCCACCCTGCTGTTCCAAACTGCATACTTGCTCTTAATGTAGGTGGTGTAATTATCCTAAAATTTCTTTCATCTGCTCCCTAAATTGGAGCCACTTCTTTCCAGATAAAATGCTTTTCTCTTTCTTTGTTTAATTCTTCCAGCACTGGAACACATCCTCTGGGATCTTGGACCTCTAGACTCACAAAGTCTTAAGCTGTAGGGACAAAAAGCACAGATTTCCCAAGTGGGTCACTAGGTGCCATAGTAAGCAGGGTCACTCCTACTTCCATCCCTTGTTTCCCAGACCCATTTATTCTACATAGTGGGGACATCCACAGAATAATAGTCATTGATTTATAGCAGCAAGGACTCTCGAAGATAATCAAGCCTCAATGCCCTATGGTATCCATTTTATATAATGAATTAACTGTCCTCCTAAGAGGATAGGGTAGTATTAGCTATGGATAGTCCTTGGGAGAATGAAGAAAACAGTCATCCAAATAATTGTTAGTATGGATTAAATCTTTCTTGTACTCCTAATTGAGAAAGACTAAGGGTATATTCTATATCCTACAGGACAACCTTCCATATACTTAGTAACATCTCCAAGTAGGCACTATGCTTTTAAAACACCTTTGCATTGCTGTCAGGCTAGTACTTGTTGCTGGTCCAGTATGTGATATATTATGATCCTATGCTTGTTACTACATTTGTTATAACGTAATGACTCTCTAACAAGTGTACTTCTGTTAGATCAGTTAAAACACTACTTTCTGGGCTTTACCTCTGAGTTTCATTTAATAAGTACAGCACAGGGTAAAAAAAGAAGAATTTGCATTTCTAATAAATTTCCAAATGATGATGATTCAGGGACCATACTTTGAGAACTAGTGCTTGAGTTCCTTGATGCAATGCATTATTAACAAGATTTAAGTTGATGGATCAAACACTCTATAAACCTGTGGATAGCAGTGCAGGCTGAGAGCCTGAAGGCAGAAAAGACAAATCTACACCTAGAAAATGTACCCACATCCCCTTCCCTTTCAAATGAAGAGGTCCAATGTAATCAACTTGCCACAAAGTGGCTAGTTGATCTCCTTGAGGGATGGAGGTAATATTGGGGTTTTAGTGTTGGTTTCCACTGATGTTAGGTTGGACAATTGGCAGTGGGAAGATCTTGGTGAGTGGGAGTGGTAGTCCATATACACATCTATTGTGCCAGCATTGGTGTGACCAATGATAGAGGCTTGCTGATATAGACCAGCTAAGTCATGACCAGCAAGTCAGCTAAGTCATGCTGATATCAGCCATCAAGCAAGTCACACTTGATCTTTTGGTGCTTTGTTTGTGGTTGATGACATCTGGCAGGTGATAATATGGACACAAAAGTTTTACATTATGTGTTCACATCTGTAAGTCTTTCTAAGATGTCCTTGTCCCATCCTTCCATTTTTTCTCTTTCTGGACCATTGACTAAATAAACAAGATATGTATCCTTTCCCACGAGCCCATACATGCTCTTACCATAAGCCACATTCCTTTCTGCACAAAGTGGCTGACCATGTATTTCACCAGATGTTCTGCCAATTGAGAGGATTTCTATTTACCACAGTTTTCAAGGTGATCTCTTAGTAATGTAAAACCAATCAATTTTTCTCTTGCATCCAGCTATTGAGTTGGCTCATCCTTAAAACAAGATCAGCCCATTTTTTGGTCTCCACTGTGTGATTATATCGCCATACGCATGAGCTAAAGGAAAAAGCATGATCAGACAGTGCTGGATGACATAGAAGTCTGAGACACCTGCTTATGTGGCTTGCTTGTACCTTCTGGCCTTGACTGTGCCCTATCCTGAACGTTCTACTTCCATCTTATAATGGATTATGGCTAAGTCCACCTGATTTTGTGACTTGATGAGTCTGCCAGGACCCAGATCATGATAAGCAATTCTATTGTCAGGCATTTCATTTCTACCGTGCTTGGGTAGCACTCAAGTTGATAGTTTTTGAATGGTGTATAATTCCGTGCTCTATATAGTATGCCTTTGCTCTAGAGTCTTTGAGGCCTACATTGTGATTTCCCTGTAGTCTTCTCGTAAAGACTTTATGACATCTTTTTTCATCACAAGTGTCTTTAATATCATATGGTTTTCTGGGACATGGTCCAAACAGCAGTGTAGCCTGGATCAGCTGCAGAGCCCTTCCTTGTTCTGGGTTCCTCTCAGAGCTGGAAGCCTCTAACGACACCCATTAATTGGGCTATAACAGCATTTTCCAGTGTGAAATATGCTTCCTTTAGAAACCAATTAAGCTTCTTGACGGGGATTTAGCTCAGTAGTTCTGCTGCCTGCCTCACAAGTGCAGGGTCCCAAGTTCAGTCCCCGGTACCAAAAAAAAAAGGAACCAATTAAGCTTCTTTCTCAAATGAGGTATGTGAAATTCAAAAGTGTGTCCTTTACTATAATGGGAATCTTAGTGTGTCAGACCACTAAGCCCCTAAAAACTTGACTGATGTGACGAGTCTTTGAATCTTCTTCATGTTTATCTCCCACTCTCTGGGCTACTGTGTCTTACCACGGCCTCCAGCATCTTTGCCACTTCTTGCTCACCCTGTTCAATTACAGTGATGTCATTAATTTTGTGAACCAGTATGACATCCTCCAGAAAGTCCAGAATTGGCCAAGTCCCTTCAGACCATGTTATATCAAGAGTAAGGAAAGTTAACACAGCTTTGACCCAACATAATTAATGTATATATTTATCTATTTCATCTGAATTACAAGATGCTTTGAGCCTTTTCTTAATGTATGGAAAATAATGCATTCATCGAATCAATGGGTATATAACATGTAGCTGAGGACATTTAGTTTGATCTAAAAAAAGATACCACATTTGGCACAACAGTTGTAATTGGAGTGTCTACTTTGTTGAGTTTGCAGGGGTCCATCAACGTCTTTCAGGTCTGTTTGGTTTTGTCATTGTTATTTGCTTTGGGAGGTAGAGGCCAGCTTGATTCATTAAATAGGGATACATTGGGACTCCTATCCTGGCATCCTTTAAGTGGCACTGTATAAAGATGGTAGCCCTAATAGCCACCACTCTCCTGGATTATGTTATTGTGTGGTAGTTCTAGAGCTTTCTGTCTGCCTTCCCCACTAGGATACCTCTTAGTCCTCAGGCTAGGGAATCAATGTGGGAGAATAAGAGACAGTAGCTGTCAACTACCAAATATATCCATTCTAAATCATTCCTTGTGGCTCTGAGGGTACTATGCCTGGAATGAGCCAGGATTTCATTTATTTCCTGGACTTCATACATCTCCTTTTTTAATAGAGGATCATAAGCTTCTAGTCCCCAGATATCAATGTCAGCTTAGACCTTATGTTCAAAAGTTCTCAAAAATCACTGGCTAATCCTCTCTCTGGTGTCTGACTACCAGAGTAAATGACTGTAGGATCCCATAGGGAGGGACTGAGGGAATTATAGCCATCTGTTTGCTGTAGTTCTACAATTCCCCGCCTCATAGGAACCCAACATCTCCTTCTTATAATGGGTCCTGTGTATGTTTAGACCAGAAGCTGAGCCATGAACTTCTTCCCTTTTTTCCTTTCAGTCTTTACTTCCAATCTATCAGCAAACCTTTTGGCCTTACCTGCAAAATGTTCATTGAAACTTTCTATTCTGGGCACTTAGAATTACAGAAATAAAGAGAATAAAATCCATGACTCTATGGAATTTATATTATAGTGAGTTATATAGAATACAGACATGAATTCTATATAACATAATTTCAAAAGATAAGTATCATGAAGGAAAATAAATTGGGATACAGGGCAGGGTATAGCAAGGAAGTAGGAGTGAAAAGAGTATGCTTTTTTAATAAGGTGACCAGAAAAGATCTCTTCGAAGTTACACTTCAGGAGAGAGATAAATGAGGTGATCAACTAGGCATGTGACCAAACAGAGAAAATGTATTCCCAAATCTGCCTACTTCTCTCCATCGACACTTCTGCCATCCTAGCTCCTGTTCTGCTATCAGCAGACTCCCAACTAGTATTTCTCTTTGATTTTCTCATTTGCATAATCCACTCAACACACATCAAAATGATCTTTCCAAACCATAAGTTAAATTCTGCTGAAAACTCTCCAATGTTTCCTGTCACACTTAGAAATCCAAATTCCTCACCATTACTCCTAAGTGTCTACATGATATGGCCCTATCTACTTATTTCTTCTTTCCTTCCCCTCACTTGCCATCCTCCAGCCACTCTGGCTTATTTCCTCTTTCAAACTTTCCAAGGAGAGTCTTCCCTTGGTTCCAGTCCCTGTGTGGTTCCCACCCCTGGGGTTCATTTCACACAATCCCTTTATATTGTGGATCCATCTCACAATTCAGGGCTCAGTTTGAATGTTATAGAGATGCCCACGCAGAACACCTTCCCGTTGAAGGCTGACTGACCTTGTCCCTACCGTCATTCTATCTTCATCATTTTTTATTGTGTAGGATATGTAATACCTTCATTCAATTGATAACCTGGGTATATATCATCTCTCCTTTTCTCACTTTTTAGTAAACTCCATCATTAAAATGCTCTTGTCTCTCTTATTCAGGGGTCTATCTTCAGCATCCCAATAAAGTAATCACTTAGTTATTCTTATTTGTCAAGTAAATAAGTGACTCAATAAGCAGCCCCTTTACTTGATTCTTTGGTCTCATTCCACCTAATTTTACCAATATATGTGAAGTTAAATCTAATGATTTATTTATGGCTTATCCTTTTGGCCTTCTAACAAGCTATTCTCTACTCATAACCTCTCATAAACATACATCAGCCGGTTCTCAATAACCCTTGGCAAGATTACAGCCTTTTTCGTGAACACAGTTAATATTTGCCACCTGTTTTTGCCTCTCTGTCTCTTGATCTGTCTCCCACCTAAAGCATACACCTGCTCTGTAGTTGCTTTGGGTCCCAGTGACAGAGGACCAGACACCAGCATCATCATCTACACCTTGAATTTCCAGGATTCCGGGCACTGATAATGAAAGCTGTTTCCTGTTCCCACTTAGGACTTGCCATGGCCTTTCCTACATTATTTCTTTCCTTTTTCCCTACTCTATTTCTCCTTTCCAGGTTTCTACCTGCCACTCTCTTTGATAACTCTTTTCCCAGATTTATCTGATTATTTTTTGCCTCCCCAAACTTATACTGAGTTAAAAGTCTAGCCTCTAGCTAGACACATGCCTTCTGTGCTTGTGAAATGTGAACCACTCATGGCCAAGAACCCAGTATTCCAGCATCCTAAGCCACTGGGCCCCAAATCCAAATCCAGTTCATCAACACAACCTGGGCAGGCATTCCTTTATCTCTCAGCTCTTTCTCTTTCATCTCAAATCCAGAGACTCCATAGAATTAAGAGATGAAAAGCAGCACCTGCACCTCAAATAATTCAGTATTTTTATTCAAGGGTTTATATGCTCTAAAGATACCTTCCTGATTGCCTCTCATTGTTTCTGTTTCCAGACCCAAAACTTGCCTCTTTGTTTTCCCTTGTAATAGCCAGGTTTCCTGTGGATAGATCTAGGCTTTAAGGGTGTCTTTATGATCAGTTCTGGTGTAGGCCAGTAATGTTTTTGTTCCTGTATTTCTTTATACTTCCAAGATCTTTCCATCAGATACACTGAAACTGCTCATGACTTAAAACACAGCTCCTTATGGAGTTGGAATCCCCTTGAAGGAGAATGAGCACATAAAAGAAAAAGACAATAGAGAGAAAATAAATTCAGTTCCTACACATGAATTACAATACTCATGGATATTTAAGAACTAAAACTTCCAAATGGAAAAGGAAAATTCCGTGAGGTTGCTTTATGTACTCTTTTGGTTCTTATTATAGGCCATAAACTTTACAGAATAATCTCCCTCTGAATCAAAATGTTTGTGGAATACCTTCCACATTTAAATTATAGATACAATATTAAAGAATAATTACCACCAGGAAATGAGAACAAATATAAGACCTTTGTAGCTATGTTACTATAAAATATGAGGAAATAACTTTGTTTTGCCTCCTTTAAAAGGTCATTGGTCAGAACAACATACTTTTTTATCTACTCAATAGTAGTTAGAAAGGGAAAACTTAAGCTTTGCTACCAGTGGAATGTTTATTGCTGTAATATAAGGAATGTGTCATAGGATCTATTTTTTAGCATAATGGCAATTTCAATTCAGGCTTCAAACCAGTAAAAATCTTAATTTTATCAAAAAAGTATATACATAGAAAAAGAGCAATAGAAACAAGAGAGTTAAAACTATGAGAACAGAATAAGCAAGTGAACCAAGAGTGCTGTTTGTTTGTTTAATGATGCAGGTCTGTAGACAATGGTGTTGTCTAAATTAGTACAGAGTAAAATGTTGAGGATTTTTTTGTTGTTTTGTGTTTTTTTTGCTACCAGGGATTGAACTCGGGACCTTGCTCTTGCAAGGCAGAGGTGGTGCCACTGAGCTAAATCCCCAGCCCCGTACAGAGTAAAATGTTAAACTATGGGTCTCATTTCAAATTATGGCTCAGTCATTCTCAACACTACCTTTTGTGGTCTTCACAAAGTTAGTGAAATCTCCAAGTTAACCAAAACCCCAGGAAGATCAAAGCCATGGCTATGGCCAGTGCGTCCCCTTCCTGTTCCCATGGCAGACTTCACAACTTGCCACTGATTTCCCAGTGACCTTGGATGTGGTCATAGAATTGTGTAAAGATTTTGGGGCCCAGAATGAGTAAAGGCAGGTGAGCATCTTGGATTACAAGTCTCCCATCTGCTCCTCTGTGTTGCCTGCCATGTTGACCATGAATGGGAGAAACGTGCTCTGTCAGCTGATGCCAATATGTACTGCTGCTGATTGGCCCCAAAGAACTTACTTTTCTGATCCTACTCATTTGGCTTGGACTTTGGACTTCAAATCCTTGGATCTCACTGACTTTGTCTCTGCTGTCAGCAAGACCGCTTCTATATAGCATAAAGCTCTGCTCCTTCCCTGGCACCCACATAGATTCAGGCCTTACCCCAGATGCTCACTGATCTTGTTCACCGAACACAGGTCTCTGAGTCTTCCCTTGCAACCTTTTTGTGCTACTCCTGCTGCACAGAGCCTGCTGTGACCTGAGTAGGCAGCCACTTTCAGTTGTCCTCTCCCGGTCTGATTAACCTAGTTCTGGGAAACTGCCCTGAGGAGTCGAGCCTTGCTTGCTCTGGCCTTGTCTGGCCTTGACATTGGGAAGTCTTCACAGGCCCCAGCTATGCTCAAGGGACAGCCTGTACCTGAGTTGGCTCAGGCCAAAGGGGTGGCCTCCTCTTCCTTTTCTGGGTTTGTGGTTCACTAGTTATTCCTCAACCCTACCACAGTTGCCTTGGCAGCAACATTGGCTGGGGCCTGCTGGGAAAATTCCACTCGGATTTGGCACCTGTTCCTGGAAACAGACAAGCCTGAACTGCCGGAGAGGAGCACAAGCATGATGAGTTAGCGATTGAACTGATTGGGGCAACAGCAGAGTCCTTTCCCATGAAAATGGCCTGCAGAACAGAGTGAAGGAAATGGTTTCTGTTCTTTCCTCTGCTAGCAATAAATCCCTGCACCCCAGAATGGCCTCAGCTTGGCAGGTTGATCCTCAGATGATTTCTGATGGCCTACGTGCCAACCACAAGGCCAGCTTGAGAGCTGCCAACTCCGCCTCCACAGAGAATCCCTTCTCTGGGGAGGAGAGGTGCCATTCCAAACCCCAGCGAGCTGGAATGTGCTCACCGTACCCCTTGCATGTAGCTGCAGTGCACAGTGGTCAGCTGAATCAGGGGAGCTGAGGGATGGCCTGTCTGTATGGGAGATGTCAGTCCATTCTCTGAAATCTGAGACATGAAAGAAACTTGGCTACGGAGGAGCTATGGCTCCAAAACTGATACAAATGTTCCAAAATCTTGCTCTGTCATATGCTTGATTACCCCAATCCAGAAGATGGCAAATGAGCTTCCATCTTAATTATAGCTTAGGAAATATGTGTAGACAGTTCCTTGACTTCTGTTGTATTCTGTCCATTCCAAATGGCTGCTTCCAAAAGAGGGAAAGATGAAGAAAAGAAGAGACATAAATAACACTCTGATTTGCTCCAGAAAAATCTCCTAAAAGGTTAATGTTGCTTCTCATGCTTCTGAGCATGTGTGGGTCACATGCTGGGAGCTGGGAAGCTGCTCCAGACTCCCGCTGCTATGCTGCCCAGCCAGGCGGAGAGGGAAGGCGATCAGGCGGCACAGACATCAGCGCTGGGAAGCCAGTGTGGACTTCAGGGGTTTGTCTGTAACTGGAAGTCACATGAGAAGAAAAATCTCAGTCTCCTTCCCTGGGAGATGAATGGAGCAAGAATGGGAAGGGAACAATAATTATAATGCCTTCAGAAGCAGGGAAACTCCCTAGATAATGAGGTTGAAGCCACAGTCTGCCTCCAGGGATGCTGAAAGTATCAGGACACCCAAGGTGAAGGGATCGCTCAGTTTCTTGGAGCACATGATGGATTTCTAGGGTACAACGTCCTGATCATGGCTTTCTAAGGAGAGGAGGAAATGGGCCAACCCTCACATGGACTGTCTTTTGGGAAAAAGGAAGAGGGCTGAGTTAGTCTATTTCTGTGTGGCATGAGAGCCTTCAAGCTGCAGGGCAGGGAGCTTGAGCCTCACACTACTATCAAGGCGATAAGGTGCCAAAAGCATGGTCAGAATGCTGCCTTGCTTGGGGGGAGAGAGTTTCAAGAGTCCAGCTAGGATGTGTGGTTTTCCTTGGGATGAAGGTATCCATGGAGAAGGTATAGAACTCAGCCAATAGGGGCAGAGATGTTGAATGATGAGAAAAAGCAAGGCAGGCAACACAGCTGGTCTAACTGCAGCTGCCTTAAGTAGATTGATAGAAAGATGGATCAAAGATCTCAGAGAGCAAGGAAAGCAAGATGCCATGAATTTGTCACTAAGATTTCCTGTGCTGTGAGGACAGAAGGCTGCCTTTCCCTTCCACTCCAACCTCCTGTGACTCTCCTGTGTGGAGCAGAGACTTCGAATGTTGGGAAATCTGCTCCCCCTGGCGCAGGAAGTGGCCCCATGCCCGGATGCCCTATGAATCACCTGCAGCAGAAGGGGCTCATCACTCTTCCATCTGGTGTCCCTGCTCTCAGCCTTCAGATAGAGCTGGCAGCTGGGGATGGACCCAGGGACCACAGCTCTCTCCTTTTCCCACCCCACCCATTGGAAGTGAGTCAGACATGCATCACTAATCTTAGTGCTCACTGGCTGTCCACAGTGGGCTATTGCAGTCTTGTGTACCCAACCTCCAACCTGCTGAAGACCCCTGTGTAGTCTTCCAGGGCTGCCAAAATAACATACTAAAGACTTGAGGCTGCAAACAACAGCAATTTATTTCTTCACAGTTCTGGAGGCTGGAAGTCTATGGTCAAGGTATCTCAAGTCCTCTGCTCCTGGCTTCTAAAAGTCAAGCATCTCACCATATCCTCCCATCCTCTTTCCTTTGAGTGCTTGTATCAGCAGACACCAGTCACATTGGGTTAGAAGCCACTCTTATGACCTCATTTTACCTTAACCAGCTCCCTAAGGGCCTTACGTCCAAATACAATCACATTGGAAGTTAAGGCTTCAACATATGGGCTGGATGGGTTGGGGACATAATTCAGTCCATAACAACCTTACAGAAAATGTATTTGTCTGAATAGCATTGGAAACTGCTGGGGGACTCCAGACCATCCCCTCAACTCTACTGGCATCAGACAGCAAATAAGCCCCATCTGCTTGCATAATCTGGGGATGGGGTCCTGGCATCACTAGTGACAGGGGTCTTTTTTCTTTGTTTGTTTGTTTCTGCCATTTGGAAGGGGAAGCTGAGAAGCAAATTTCTGTTGTGCTTTCGCTTCTATTAATATTCTTCAACTTCACCATATTTATTTAGGGAATCACATAATCTTAAAGATGCCGGGGGCCTCAAGGGGTCTTCTGGCTGCATCTCTTGCTTCCATAGAGCTCTGCACCATGAAATCATCCAGGACAGAAGAAAAATGAGCTCAGCAGCAAAGATTTGTCATCCTCCCACCACCAGCATCTGCCAGATGCCCTGAAAATTTCATAGATGAAAGAAACCACTCCATTAACAATAATATGTACTCAAACTAAATAAAATTTATAGAGAAAGCTAAGATTAATTTCTTTTAAAAATTTATTGATTACTTAGTATATGTCAGTCATCAGTGAAACTGAGACTTAGCCAGATCTATTAACTTGCCCTCAGACGTAGCTACTATGCAGGAGAATCGGAGTTGGAGCATGCATCTTCTCAAACTCTTTGCCCAGTGTTGTTACTATGATGCCACAGAAAGGGCAGAAATAAGAAATCTGACTTTAAAAAATTTTTAAACTTAATTACAGAATTTCTTTTAAATAATACAGTTTTAAGAAAATTCGTAGGAGACTTAAATCCTATACAATAAGATACTTTCAAAACTTTTGAAGGCCAGGTTTTCACAAGCTGGACAAGCACTCTGGTTTTCTGATACTGTTCTAAGGAAATCCTTTTTGTTGAGCACTCTCAGCTTAACAGGTATAAAGCCAGATGAGTAGGATTCCAAGTAAGGAGCCTTCCTAGAAACGAGGGTGAAGTAGGATTGTTATAAGGCCATTTGGTCACTGATGAAGTTTGGTCAAGAAACCAAAAGCAGTTATAACTTTACCTGTTACAACTTTTGCCAGGGAAGATCAAAGGTTCTTTCCCAATTAGTCTTTCTCAGCACATGCAAAGTTGAATGGCAAACCTGGGGAGGGCATGCTGGTAGTCGCACAACTGCCACCAGTACTAATCATCGCTAACCTGGCACTGCCTTCTTCCCAGGGACCTTTGACATGACTCAGTCCCCAGCACAGGACTAGAGGCAGCGGTATACACAGGTGGTTGATATGTGAGCTAATATTCCGTGTTAACTTGGTCCTCACTTCTCCTTTTGACTCAGAGTGTGCAGGAAGCTCCCCACTCTTCTCTTCCGTTTGTTCTTTATTTCCATTCAACTGTGGTAGGGTCACACATTTACCAGGAGTGCAGTAAGATTTGCAGATGAACTGTAGTTTAGGACTGCTCTCCAGAGGTTCTGGTTGCTCTCCCCAGAAAACGAGGAAGGGACAAGGAAGGGTTCTTAGGGCCGACACTTCTCAATATTTAATCTTCATAGAAATCACCTAGGGATCTGGCTAGTGTGCACATTCTGATTTGTCCAATCTGGAGTGAGTCCTGAAAATCTGTATTTCTTGTCTTTTTAACTTAATACATTTTTATTGATAATAATAGGTAACACTATTGTAGCATATAATTGAAAGTAGCACAAGGATAGGATTTTGAATGTTCTCATCACAAAGAGATGGTGCATTTATAATGCAGCTGAAGCTATTTGTTTGAGCCCATCAGTTGAGTCGTAAGGCTTTTAGACAGTACAATAAGCTTAGTCAGGCATTACCATTTAAAGAGTCTAATTATGTAATTCTTCGATTTCTTTCACATACAACACAGTTGTTCACAATTCTGTGCCCTTGCCTTTGCTTCTGTCAGAGATGGTGTCTGGGTACATGAGGAAGGAATGTGTATCTTTGGTGGCCTCATGATAGAATGAGAAGACAGTGTCTATAAATTTATGTAGGGTCTTCTGGATCATCCCTAGCTCCTTTGGTGAAGGGGCAGGTCAGGGCTTCTCTCTCCACTTAGGTGTGTCCAGACTAGAAAGTTAATCTGATAGTGTTATACAAAGACATTGATGAATGACATTGACTTCCTGTGTCAAAACAGAGACTCTATGAGCATCTGGAAAACACTAGGCATGATATTTAGGGGCATTTTTAATGTGTTTCAAATCACAGGTTCCTACCTATTTCACCTGGAGATGAGGTCATACTGAGATGCTCAGTGTCACCAAGCCTTAGTTTCTTCTCTGTAAATCACAGCCACACCACAGACAGATAATATTTAGTGTCCTCCCACAGCTATAGTGAAGCATATTTAATCTTCTTTTGGTTTTGACTCAATCCAGGCAAAACTTGAAGTCCATTGAAGTAAAAGAGGCTAGAAAGTAATATCAAATATGCCAAGGACCTTCAAGCCTAAATCTTGAGTATTCCAGGTAAAACTTACTCTGTGGTAAAAGTTAACAACAGATTCCTTTTTGCTATGATTTGGTCACCCATTCCTCCATCAATCTAGCCATGAACATTTGTCAAGGATTTAAACAGGTGACGCACAAGAGCAATTCACTAGGCATGAGTCAACCTTTTGAGAAAAATAAACCTATGAAGTTCAAGGCCACAGCTCAAAATGCACATTTCCTGTTGCCTTGATTTGCAAAAGGAATATAGTATAATTTCATTCTCGCATACCACTTGCTTCAAAATGGTCTTGACTTAAGTCCTGTTTGAAAGCCCCTTTAAGTAGCATTCTAAAGAGTGGCTGACATTTTCTCTGGACTATGCACACCAGAAGCTTTTAGAATGCTGTACAGATTGCTGCTGAGAGCTCCCATTTACTTGCAAATCCACTCAACTATCAAAAGTGAAATGAGGAGAGGAGCCAAAGTCTTGTAAATAGAAAGAGGTCATTATTGCACTGATGGAACCAAGTTGTTCAAATCTTTCCACCAAACTAATGAATTCTCCCAGCCCCCTTTCTGTGTGCTTCTCATTTTGAAAGGAAGGAGCAGATCGATTGGGTAACTTGCTCAAGGCCACAAAATGTGCCCACCACCACGGTTTGGAATGAGAAAGATCTGGCTCTCAAGCCTTTCCTGAGTTGTCCTTTATCTTTTGGCTTGGCTACCAGGAAACCAAGATTTCTATGAGAGAAAAAAAAAAACCCAAGAAGAAAAGAATTAGAAAGTGTCAGGCAGCTGTATTGTTTTTATAGCCCTATTGTATGTGACATCTGCCCGTTGTGAGTTTGCTCAGTAGATGGGGAAAGCTAGGAACTTTGCTATTCGGATTGCAAATGAGGCCTAATCATCAGTCCTGGAAGATATGGGAGGACTGCCAGCCTTGGAGTCTTTGAAAACCGAATGCTGATGGTTTCTGACTGTAGCCTGGCCTTGACTTGAGCCAACCATGTCAAAGGCAAGCAACTGAGCTCTAAGAGTGGGGAAGAAAATTAACTCACAATGTTAGGAGACCCCAAATTAGAGATGTGGGCTGCTGTGAATGCAGTGAGCTGATGAGTATGTCACCTTCAGAGTCCCAATGCTCCCAAAATGTTGACCCCTTTTATAAAATGAAGAGGAATTGTCTTGCCTGCATTCTCATAATTCACAAGATGGTTTGACAGTCTAAGCCTCACATTCCTTGACTGGTTCTTCCTAGCCCTTGAGGTCAAAGTGCCTCAGATGGATCCTGGTCTTCAGTTGGTCCACCTGTGGCTGGATCTGAACCTTGAATGGACAGAGCAATGGAAGCTATGCTGATCTTCACCTGGCTGCACACGGCTCAGGGCTGGAATTCCTATTGTGAGTACAGTCTGAGGGATGGCCTTGCCCTAGCACCTATGTGACCCATGCATGGGATTGAAATGTCCACTGATTGCCCATTGGACCCTGTGTCTCAGACCTTCTAATTATCTTAGCTAAGGTTGGATTCCATAGTAATTATTTTTCCCTTTCTATTTACTTCCTCCTCCCACCAAATAAGTTCCATTTGGAACCAGGAGAGAGCAACAAATGCAAGGCAAAGGGTATTACAATCCCTGACTTGAAATTATACTACAAAGCTACTGTGATTTAAAAAAAAAACTAACATAGTACTGGCAACAAAACAGACCTGAGGATCAATGGAACAGATTAGAAGATGCAGAAGCAACTCCAGACACACTCAGCCACCTCATCTTTGACAAAGGAGCCTCACTGGAGGAAAGATAGCCTCTTTAATAAATGATGCGGGAAAAAGTGGGTTTCAGCTTGCCAGAGATTAAAACTAGACCCATATCTTTCACCATGACTAAACTAAAATCGAAATGGATCAGAGATCTAAATATTAAAACAGAAACACTAAATCTACTGGAAGATAAATTTGGTAGAACTACTGAAGGCATTGGTGTAGGCAAAGACTTTATGAACAAAACAGGAAATATCATAAAGAATCAACAACTGGAATCTCATCTTATAAAAAAGCTTTTACAGAGCAAAAGAAACCACCAACAGAGTAAACAGACAACCCATAGTGCGAGGAAAAATTTTGCCAGCTGTTCCTAAGACAAAGGACTAATACCTAGAATATATAAAGAACTAAAAAAAATCAGACCCCCCAAATTTAAAGACCCAATCCAAAAATGGGCATCAGAAATGAACAGACATTTCTCAGATGAAATAATAGAAATGGCATATAAATATATGAAAAAATGTTCATCACTGGTCATTCAAAAGATGAAAATTAAGATAACACTGAGATTCCATCTCACTCCAGAAAGAATGGCTATTATCAAGAAATCAGCCAATAACAAATGTTGGCGGGGCTGTGGAGTAATAGGAATATTTCTCCACTGTTGGTGGGAGTGTGGACTGGTGCAACCACTATGGAAATCAGTATGGAGAGTCCTCAAAAAGCTAAAACTAGAGGTTTCATTTGACCCTGTTATTACCCTTCTTGGCATCTTCCTGAATGAATTAAAAGCATCATACCACTGTGCTGTATGGACACTCCATGTTTATAGTGGCACAGTTTGTAATAGCTAAATCTTGGAAACAGCCCAAATGGCCATCAACTGGTGAATGGATAAAAAAGAGGTGGGTTTTTTTATACAATGGGATACTACTCCGCCATACTACTCTCTGATAAAGGAGACATTAATAGGTAAATGGATGCACCTTGAGACCATACTCTTAAAGGAAATAAATTGGACATACATGTTTAAATACTGCATTGTTTCTCTGGTGTGAGAAACTGAAAGTGTAAATAAGGACCAAAATATATAATAGATATTGGGAAATGGGAAAAAAAATGTTCAAATTGGAAGAGGAACGAGTGAGGGGGGCGGGGGAAGGAAAGAAGGGATAAGAAAAAAAGAGAATAGAGGAAAAAATGGAAATGAAGCTTTTGTAAATAAGGGGAAGAAGGGTTGAAGGGAGGGGAGGAGAATGGGAAAAAAGAAGCAAGGATTTCCTGTAATACTTATCCCACTTCCACTAGAGTGTAAGCTCTATATGTACAAGGATCCTGTGTTCCCTAAAGCACGTGAAGTTCCTGGAATAGTATCTGGCACATATTAGGAGTTCGACTAATATTTGCTGAAAATTTTTTTTCCTTCTCTTTGATCTCTCTTATTGGTTTCTAGCCCCTCTGTATATGTTCTCAAAGATCTCCTTCTAATCTAGTTCTATAGAAAGAATTTAAGACCCTGGCTAAAGCCTAAGCTAAGAAATTCCCCTGCACCTCAGCTGCTGAGAGAAATGAATTCCTACCCTGAGAGTGACAGGTCACAGCTCTGCTTGTGGGGACAGACACATCCTCAGAGGGCCCTGCGGGGATGCCTGGGCACAGAAATTACACAGCTCTGCTCTGTTTGGGGTGAGTTTTCCTCACTTTGTTTTCTTGTGTGCTTGGTGGCTTATTCCTAACTGGCAGCCCAATCACCACACTGCCAGATGGTGCGAAAGATTTACCGGAATTTCGTTTTCAAATAAACCACAAGCTTGGATGAGCTAATGTTGTTCCACATAAAAAAGCCACAAAACTGGACAAATTAGCGTTGTTTCAAGAAAAGAAATTTGTCCAAGCCATCAGCTCTGCCCTTCTGAAAGGGCTCCAGTGGTTGTATGTGTGAAGAGCTGGGGATGGGGTCATTCCCATCCAAGGCCACCACACCAAGGGATGGGAGGGGAGGGTGCACCCCTCTCCCTGAATGGCTGCCTCCACAGAATGGTCCTTATTCCTCTGTCCTATTGAGTTGCTTCTGTCCACTTTATCTCAGAAACACCAAGCACCTAAGGCTGGCAACAGCCCCTTCCGGCACATGAGCAGCACAGAGCATCCATCTCTCCCCATAAACACACTGTCTGTGAGCACTCTGGGGGTTTAGGCACCAAGCCAAGGTCCCCCACAGCTGCTTGACAGGGATATGATGGCAGATCACTTATAAACCACAGCTGCAGGAAGTGCTCGCGGCCATACAGCCTCATAGACAGTGTTCCCCAAGACTGGAATCCTGGACTCTGCCATTTCACCACTGTGGGATTACGAACAGGCTGCAAGCCCATGAAGAACCATGAAGCCCACGAAGAACCTGGTCCTTAAGAATGGATTGTTATAAGGACAAAACTGAGCTAATGCATCAAGTCCTTCAGCAGTATGCCCGATGCTCACTAAAATGCTCCCTATATGCTCCCTAAAATGTGGGCTCAGCATGGGGCCTTGGTGTCAGGCATGTGGCTGCCCTGGCTCTTCCTCTATCACTCACCTCATCCATCTGGTGCTAAAGGGCCAGTCCCAGAGGTGTGTCTTATGCTTTCTGTGGTCAGCTGTTGAGCAGGAAATCAAGCAGTTTAGCTCAAGCTGAAAGAGCCCCTGAATCTAAAAAATTACTTCATCTTTCCTCTTTCCTTTTCTTGACCAACGCCAGAATAGATGCCTTACGAATATTGTGTTAACTAGAATTGTGTGAATTTACCTCCTTTCTGATAGTTTATATGATTGATGCATGAGGAGATTCTCTAAAGAAAGGTCTAGGATTTGGGGTTAGAACTGTGCTTGCTACATGGGGTAAGGAAATCTGGAACTTGTGCAGGATTCAGTACAAGGAACTGGCAATTGTCACCAAAATACCTGCCATTTATTGAGCACTTTTTAAGCTCAATTTACTTCATTTTGTTGAATCTTCACTATAAGTTTATGATATTTCTCCGGTTTTGTAAGTGAAAATACTAAAGAAAAAATTTGCTAGTTGTAAAAGGGCCATATTTGGTGGACCATATGGCTTGTTCATGTCTCACAAACATATTTCTAGATAGAAGTCACTAGAGATGAAAATCAGGTTAACATTAAATGATGGTAAAGATGGTGGTGGTGGTGGTGATGATGATGATAATGAAGATGATGATAGGTTAAAAAAATCCACAACGTTCTTTAATGCTTTACAAGATTTACTGCAGTCCTCGCAACTGTTCTCTGGGACAAAGGCTCTTGTTGCCCCATCTTACAGATAAAACAACCAAGCAGAGAAGCTAACTATGTGCCAGAATCACAGGGCTGGTGGTAAGTAGCTGAGCAGGGATTAAACCATTTATGCTGAAGATTGCAATTTTTAAAATTTTTTGCATGAAATTCATATCTGTTAACTAGAAAAATTCAAGGAACAAGAATTTGGAGAGAAAAAAAATACGTATTATGTTCCATTGTTGTGCCATTCTAAAAATAGAACACCAGGGATAAATGGATTAAAAGGAGGCTTTTTATCTTGACCTCTACACTAAGCAGGGCCCATAGACAGGGCTCAGCTTCCTGCTCCTACATTGAAGAAAGTTTCCTACATTGCTCATCAGGCAAGTTGCCCTAACCCTATTACAGGATTCACCACACCAGTAGTGTCCAGCCTCTATTGGCATCCATGATTGCCTTCATGGAAGACAATTTTTCCAAGGATTGAAGGGGTTATGATTTCAGGATGATTCAAGTGCATTGCACTTCATTGTGAACTTCATTTCTATTTTATTACATTAGATTCTCATAAGGAGCATGCAATCTAGAGCCCTTACATGCATAGTGCACAGTAGGGCTCATGCTCCTATGAGAATCTAAGGCCACTGCTGCTGCTCTGCATGGGCAGGGCTTAGTCAGTAATGCCAGCAATGGGGAGCAGCTGTGAATACAGATGGAGCGTCTTCTCCCTGGTTGTTCACCTCCTGCTATTCGGCCCAGTTCCTAACAGGCCAGACATTGGTATTGGCTCGTGGCCTGGAGTTTGGTGACTCTTGCACCACAACATAAAGCAAACCAACCAACTCCATCTGAGACCCTGCCTGCACACCAAGGTGTGGGTGGGGATTTTCTGAGGGCCAATGAAGCTGTGGCTACTTGCTGGGCATGTTGAAGGGCATGGCAGGTGGGAATGAGGGAGGAACAAGAAATTATTTGCTGATGTAGAGAGTCCATAAATTTTGACTGGATTTCTTAGAAACCTGAAGAGATATCTGTGATTTCTACTTCATTATATTACAGGCCTTGATTTTGTTTTGTTTTCTTGGGATTTTGTTTATTTATTTTTACCTCAGAACATGACCTATAAGATAGCCTCTCTCTCCTGTGTGCGTCTCTCTCTCTCTCTCTCTCTAGCCGAAACTAAACCTTTGACTTCTCAGTTGATAAAAATATGCCCCTTTCTTCACCCCTCAGATTTATTTCATTTTTTACTGTTAACAGGAGGTTTGGAGAAAGGTCTGCTCACTTTGAATACTCCTGGATTCTGGCTGGAGCCTGGAAATAGGCCACAATCACTCCAGATAAGAAAACCCCTGGCAGGTTAATCACAGGCCAAAACAAACAGTGCATCTCCTCACAAAGTGCCCAGCTGGGCTGCAAATGCTGCCGCAACGTTCTTCCAGCCTGGGGGCCCAAGTTTGAGAACCACTCCTCCCCACAGGCCCCACCAGGCTCTGACTCACGCTTATCAGTCTTTACTAGAAGTTCCGGATGAAACAACACTGGGGAGAAACTCACTGTTTCTACTCCCTAACTCTGGCCATGACTCATTATTCAGCAAACACCAAATGGTTCCACATCCTCCTCCTGAGAAGGAGGCACTGAGCCCGTTACATAAGCCCCAGTCTACAGCTGCACTTGGTAACTGAAAGTGAAGCACTCCTGACTGAACGGAGGCCCTGTGGGGAGCGGCATGACTCTTTCCTTACCCCTAGATACTGATCTTTATGAGAGGAGAAACCCTCTCCAGGAGAGCACCCCCAGAGCCAGGGTGTGCTTGGGGGTTTGTTTTCTGCACAGTAGGCCTGATGTTTGGAAGAGCTTGTATTTTCTGCCTAGTTAAAACCCGGCCTTTCCATAGTATCTCTGATCTTATCTCCTGATGAGCTGGAGCTGAGCTGCATGAGGCAGGATCTGCCTGGCATGCAGAGCCCAGGAGGAAACGTGGCATGGGGTGTCTGGGCCCAGGGACCCACCCAAGAAGGACCACCCAGGAACCGTCATCTCACAGAGAGGATTTGCGAGGGCTGTGTTTGTGTAATATAGGCTCAGCACTGGGATTGTAGAAAATAGAGTTGAATTGCAAAGCCCAGAGCAAAGGAGACAGTTGTTGGTCTGTTTCAGGGGTAGAAGTGGCTTTAAACGGCTCTTTGAAAAACCCAGAGGGGTGAGAAGAGATCATTTCTGGGTTCAGTAGTCCCGTCTTCCTTTCCAGCCTGCATTACCAGGGAATTATTTTTAAGGAATAGTGGGAAGCAAAACAAATTCAGAACCTCTGCTTCTGGTTCTCACAGAGGCCTAATTGTAACACCACAGGAAGCACAGGCTCGGGAGGAGACGTATCTTCTGGAATGCTATGCCTAGGGGACTGGGATCAGTGTGCCATACCTGGCTCCCAGGCAACACCACAGCCCTCCTTAACTGGGCTTCAGTATGTGTTTTGGCAGAGCTGGGAACAGCCAGCAGGGGAGGAGTTTCGAGTGAGGGACCACATGGTCTTGCAGCTTGGCAATGCTGCTGTTCCCAAGGACAATGTTCCAGGAAACAGTCCCCAACACCTCAGGAAATGAGATGCCAGAGACAACTGGCCTCTTAAGGCCAGAAGGGCCAGTAAAACTGGGACATTTCTGTAAGGACATGGAATGGCATTATTGGGTTATGCAAAGGAGGTGTGCTCCCATGGCGGGTATGGTACCAGGTTCCCGGCCTTCCCGAAAGGCACAGACATGGTGTTCTTGGCTGACTCATGTCTCCCTACCCCAGTTCATATGTTGGAATCCTAACACCCCCACTATCACAGGCTCAGAGCCTTTCACGATGTAATTGAGTTACAATGGGGTCTTGAGGTGGGTCCTATTCCAATATGGCTGGGGTCCTTATAAGAAAAGAAGGTATTTTATGCAAAGAAAATGGAAGAGACAGCCATCTGCAAGCCAAGGAGAGAGGCTTCAAAAGAACCAACCCTCTAGGCACCTTGATCTTAGACTTCCAGCCTCCAGAACTGTGAGAAAACAAGTTTAATTTCTGTTGTTTAAGCCACCAGTCTATGGCATTTTGTTACGGTAGCCTGAGCAGCCTGTGACACATGGTGATCCTGCAATTCCCCTGACTTGGAGTCCTTGGCTTTTCTTCAAAGTTCAAAACCTGTGTTGTTTACAGGTAGTTCTCAAAAGACAAGTGATGGCATGCAGGAAGAAAGTGCTTCCTTCCCCGGTACAGTTCCTTAGGGCAAAGGGATGTGAAGACTGGGCTTCGTGAGTGTTTTCAGAAAAAATAGAAAGGAAAGCAAGTCTTGGTGAGAAGAAGTGAAACCGTGTCCCCAAGGCCCTAGTCAGGAAGCACAGTTACATGGGCCTTCCCTGCAGGAAACTGTGACTGGCACTGTGTGAACAGTGTGCCCAACCCAGGAGATGTTCCTGAGCCCCACTTTAGGATGCCAGGCCAGCATCAACCCCATATGCCTGCAGTGCCTCAAGGGAAATACATCTTCTTGTTGGCCCAGAGGGTCTCAGTAGACACTGTCAGAAGGAACCCTGAAACACAGTGCGAGCTGCTTAGTCATTGGCTTTGGCAGAGTTTCATTTTGTCTTCTCTCTTCTGTGAGGCAGGTATCAGAAACCAGAATCCACAGAATCAATAACACCGGAAGGATTAATGATGGGATTCCCCACTACTGCTATCATCTAACTGCCCCAAGTTTACTCTAGTCTAACCTTCCAGAAATCTGGCATTTTAACTGGATATTCTCGTTTCACCTCCTTTCTTTTAAATCTCTTTTAATTAAATGTGCTTTGGTTCCTGGCTGAGCTGACCTCAACTGTCAGTGTCATTGGCATGGGCTGCAGAGGCTGAGTTCAACCTGCCTTTCAGAGCTATCCCCAGTTCCTTCTCCCTTCTCCAATCCATGCACACGTGAAGATGAGGACAATGGGGGCACCTCTCAGGACAGTCCTCAGAACCATTTCTGCTCACTCTGCTTACCCCTCAAGCCCAAGAGAAGCTTGTAGTCTCCTAATTTCATTGAAGATTAAAGTTAAAACAGAGAAGCATTAAAAAGAAAGCCAAGGCAGAATCAGGCTCTTAGCACGTGCAGCAGTTCAGAGATGAAATACCTTTTAGAGGGAAAATTATACCCTCAGCCCATAGGTACTGACTACATCCTGCCATAAATGCCTCATAAACTTGGAGCTTCAGCACAGCCCTGAGAAGAGAAGGCTGCTCTCTCCCACGCGCTGATGACAGGCCTGGCCTTCTTCCAGCGAGATTGGTTGCAAGGCTGGAAACTCCCTGATTTAAAACAATGTCTGGGTGTTTTCTGCTTCCTAGGAGTCTGAAGGAGGATAAAAGTTTAATAAACTTGGTGTTTAATTTGACTCCTCTCGCACTATGTACCCATGCGTCTCATCTGTCTTTATTATCATGCCTACTACAAATGTGCCATAAATAAAAGACAGGGGGCTATAAATAAGCTCAGTGAACCAAATGAAGTGACTGCTTCACATTTGTTGTCTACTGCACAGTAGTGGGCATGGGTACTGGGTAGGACATCAGTTCTCCCACCCCTCTAATACAGAACATAGTCCCTGCTTTCTAGGAGCTTGTAAGCTAAGTAGTCCAGTTAGAAGATTAGTCAATCATTCCTCCAATTTTGCATCTCTAAGGCCTGTTTTCTTCTCATTCATCACCTCCTTCATTCTCTATCCTCCTTTCACTTTGCCTTCCCCTTTCTGCCCTCCTACCTCTTCCCCTTCTTCCTCCTGGTTCTCCTTTACGGGCCTCCAGAGGAGAGCATACAGTTGATGTTTCATTGCTCTCAAGGGCAGGGGTAAAGGGAAATAATTTGGATTTGTCTATGAAGGAATCTTTTCTTCCTAACACAATTGCTAACGTCGGCTTTGGGGGTGAGGTGACTATGAAGAGAGGAAGTCATGCCAGATGAGTGTAGGTGAATACAAACATGGCGAGACACAGGCCTCCAGAGCTGGAGGAGGACTTTGGATACTTGTAAACATTCCCTCACTTTACAGATAAGAGAAATGATACACAGGAAGTTTAGTGATTTATATAAGGAAAGAGTAATCATCCATGGATCTAGACTCAGCTCTTCCTGTTTCTGAGTCAAAACCAGGGCCTCCTAAATGCCAAACAAAGTGACTGGGAAGGCCATCCATGAGCCTAATCCTACCACCTTTCACCTGTAAGTTCTTTCCTCTTATCTCATTACATTAGATGGAACTTCCCGAGGTGTTACTCTGGCCTGTTGTCTGTCAGTCATGTCTGTAAAAATGAGCAAAGTGAGAATGGCAGAATGGAGACAGCACTTGGTTAGGAGTCATGGGTCATGACCTGCCTCCAATGACCCACACATCCTTGACGGAGTCATTTTAGAAAATCTAGACTAGTGCCACCCAATAGAATTTTAACTCAAGCCACACGTGTGAGCCACTTATGTAATTTTGAATTTTCTAGTAGTTTCATTTTTAAAAAGAAAGTGAAATAAGTGGGATTAATTGTAATGATCAGTTTTATGAAATCTAACCTATCCAAAATATTACCAACTCAATATGTCCTCAATAAAAAATGTACTGAGATATTTAACATATTTTTTATTTCACATCAAGTCTTCAGAAATCTCTATGTGTTTTATATTTACAGCCTGCCTCTGTTCAAATGAGCCACTCCAAACACTCAGTGGCCCCATGTGACTAGTGGCTACCATGTTGGACAGGAAAGACCTGGACCTGCTTCTTCATCTGTAATACGAAGACTGTCAGAGCTTTCAAACTGTCTTTGCTTATGAGTCCTAGAAATTTTTTACAGGGGCCTCAGTGAGAGAGAGAGAGAGAGAGAGAGAGAGAGAGTGTGTGTGTGTGTGTGTGTGTGTGTGTGTGTGTGTGTGTGTGCTGGATGAATTTGGATGGAGTGGAGATGGCCAGCTTAAGATTGTCTGCTATTACTTCATGTTAGATACTTCAGAATTAACTGTTTTTTAAATACTGGACTCTGGTATATGATCTTGTTAGGAGATGTTCATAGCTAAATAAAAAAAGTTTAAAACCCTTGCATAGCATAACCTGCAAACTGCACGGATAATCCCAGTCTAGACTCTGCCAGACCTGAAAGAGGAAAACATAGTCACCTGCCAAGAAAGAAGGGGCCAGGTGACAAGCATGGGAGTGGCCCCACACTTCAAGGGGTTGTAAAAGACAGTAAATTAGTGTGTCAGCTGCAGAGACTCCCTGCTAGCTGGTCAGGTTAATGGGTAACAGCTTGTGTTATCAGGGCTTTGTCTGAGGGGCCTGTTCTGCAGCCTTTACTTTTTCCATAGGCCAAAATGTCTGGAATCTGGAGTAACTGATAGAGAGATGGCAAAAGGACAGGCTTTCTGTGGAACAGACCTCGGCTCTCTCGCTCCCTAAGCATTCTAGCATAAGGACCTCTTAGCCTAGTGGGTCCTACGTGAGTCTCTAAGCATTTTCCCTGCTGTCTCCATTTTAAACTGTACCATAAAAGAAAATAAAATGCCCCAAAAGGCAAAACAGCTGCAAGATATAAATGGCTCTATCAGCAGAGGATGCAGTTGTTGGAGGCTATCTTTAAACTCAGCTTCCCACAGCCACCAGCCCCGCCCGCTGACTTCCCAGAGCTGGGCCCAGTGAGGGGACCTCATGCCTGCAGGCCACGGGAACCCAGCTGCTGAGAAAAGACACGTTTTTGTTCAATTCTTTGCCTTTATTCATTGAGTTACTAAGCAGCCCTCCTGAGTTCAGGTAAAACATGACTCCCATCCTCCCGGAACTTGAAAAATGTTATGGTAAAGTGAAGATATCCTCCTTATCAGTCAGCTAAAGATTCCCGGAGTCTTAGGTAAGCTAGTGATGAACAAAACATACAGCAGTCCCTGGCAGGTTTACATCACCAAGGAGATAATTAAAAATACGCCTGCACATTCCTTCCTGTCTAATTCTTCTTTTACTTCTCTCTGATCTGTCGTATGTAGGTCTTTGGTTGTATACTGTGATATTATGATATAATAAATATATATTTTGGTGTGATATTATGATATAAAAAGAAATACACACTTCGGTCTTCATTCCCTGTTTCTGTCCAGAGCTCTTGGAAAGCCTTAAAATTTCCTTAAAATAAAGGTAATAAAGGTCTTTTGTTATTCATAACAAGTTTCTTTGAACTACACCTGAGTTTATGTTAAGAAGGTGATTTTTGGGAAACCCCTAAAGATGGAGGTCTGATTGCCAAGGGAACCAACCATGTGATTGGAGGGTGAGAAATTTCAACACCATCTCCAACCTCCAGGAAGTGGGAAGGGACAGGAGATTGAGTCATTCACCAATGACCAGTGATTTAATCACTCATACTTACATAATGAAGCCTCTGCAAAACCCCAAGAGATCTGGTTTGGAGAGCTTCTTCGTTGCTGAACGCATGAGGTGCTGGAACGGCGGCAGTGTGGCTGAGAGGCCAGAGAAGCTCCACATTCTTTCTTGTGTATCTTGCCCTGTCCGTCTCTTCATCCGGCTCTTCAGCGGTACCCTTTAATGTATTGTGTTTATAAACCTGTGACCTAGTAAGTAAACAATTATTCTGGGCTCTGTGAATGACTTGTAGCCAGGGTGGAAGGAAGTTGTAATTTACCTGGTGATCTAAGACTTACACATGTCACCTGAGGGGTCTGCAGTAACTCTGGATAGTGTCAGAATTCTGTTGAACTCTAGGACGCCTAGCTGGTGTCCACAGAGAATTGGAGAATTGCTTGCTGTGGAAAGACACCCCATACATTTTGATAGCCAGAAATGAAGTACTGAGCGTTGTGAGTAACAGTACAATGAAAAAAGTTTGTTTTCCAGATACAAGTTCAAACAAATCCTCAGAGGGAGCTCTAGATTTCTCCAGGTGGAAGGGACGGTACCATCTAATTGTCAAGAAACGTTTGATTAAGAATGACAGCCCTTTTGGTGTGCAGGATGTACCTACACACTTCCCATGACACATTGCTTCATTGAATTTCACAACATCCCTCATCAGGACACATGATTTATAGAAAAGGAAACTGTCTCAGTGAAAGTATGGCACGTAGGATGAGGTGGAAATGGGATCATAACTCAAGCCTAAGGGATATACAGACCCAGGTGCCTTCTGCATAGCACTCTACTGTGGTCTTAGAGGTGACCCAATCCTTGTGTTTAACATTTCTATACAAATTCTTCAGCCATAATAGTAAGAAGAGAGTACTTGTAACTGTGTTCTGTTCAATATTTATTAATTTAGGAAGAGGTACTAGTTAAATGACATATGCTTAGGTTTGATGAACACAGAGAATAAATGTTAGTCTGGATCAACCTCTCTCTTTCTAAGAACAAGTATCTTTCTCAATCCCACTTTCTTCGACTGAGGTCTTATTTCTCTATGGAAAAATATCAGGACAAGTGGTTTGGTAAATTTTTCTAATAAATAGATTGAATTATAATAAATCTTGGAAACTTTTCAAATTAAGTTCTACATTGTTACCCAGTTCTACATTGAACAACTTACTTTTCTTAGAAAAAAATAAAAGAAAGTAAAATTTAGATTTCCCAGAAAAAGTCTATTACAAATATTGTGGCCCAAGGGATCTTAGTCTTCACTATCTCACAGCTCAGACATCCTGATACAAACATGTTATCCAAGCAAACCAGCTGGAAAGCACTTTGGCTTCTCAGTATTTGTCTTTAAGAGGGGCCTCCTGGGAAACCAAGCTTTTCTAGACCCAAGTAATGAGACTAGAAAAATGGAATGACCTGTGGTTGGGCTAAAGTTTTGGACAAGACCCCATTTTCCTAGATGGTCAATTCACACCTCTCTTCTTAAAGCTGATCTCTCTCAGCTTATGGCCTCCTCCCCATTTTGTTGAAAAAAAAAAAAGATGCAATTAAAAGGGAACTCCCACAAATCTCAATCACATCTCCTTCATAAATGCATCTATGTCCACGTATCTCCACATATCCTGCCTTCTCTCCACTTGTTAGAGATGAATCATCTACTTCTAAGTCCAAGCCCTCTATTTTGTTATTCTATGTCAACTACTCATTGACTTTGCTTAATCCCACCTCTCCTGTATCAGTGCTTCACCTTTCCTCCTGGGCATTTCTATCATTTCATTTTATAGAAAATGCCTCAAAAGAATCATTGGTATTTACCATCTCTTACTTTTCTCCTCTGGAACGCATTACACACAAACTTTCATATCTACTATTCAAAGAAACAGCTCTTTTCATGGTAACCAAAAAATAAATTCTCAGTTCTCTCTTACTTGTCAAATCCATAGCATTTAACACAGTTGTTCATTTCCTCTTCTTCCAACAGTTTCTTCACTTGGCTTCTAGGATGCCACCCTCTTGGGGCATTGCTGTGCCTTTTTGGAGAGTTTATCCTCATGCTCTCATATTGAAACTCTGCATGGCTTCAAGCTTGGCCCTAGGTCCTCTTCTCTCCTATTCTCTTACAGACCTCATTCAGTTCCATGGCTTTAAAAATCCTGTCTTTACACTGAGGACCATCGAATGTGTATCTCTAGCTTAGACTACTCTGAACTCTACACTCCTATGACCAGCTGCCTGCTTGACATCTCTGTGAAGCAGTTCCACTCACACCTACTCTAACATCAACCTTACTGAAGGAACTTGAACCTCCTCTTTCCCATATCTTCCCTTTCTAAGTAAATGTCAGATCCACCCTTCTAGTTTCTCAGAGGCAAAACCTTGAAGGAGGAAAAGGAGGATAAACATAGTGTCCATTTCATAGGCAATTGTAGAGATTAAATGATCAGTATTTGTTGAGAGCTTGGAGCAGAGCCTGGTGTATAATTAGTCCTACATAAACTCTTGTTAAATTATTAGAATAAACAATCATTTTGGATCTTTGCTTTCTCTCCTATCCTGTACCTAATCACCAGTTAATCTTATTAGATTTTCATTAGAAATATGTACAAAATATGGTCACTTCTTGTCTCCATTGCTAACTCCCTGATCTGAGTCACTGTCACCTCTTGCCTGGATCACTGCAATAGTGTCTTAACCAGTCTCCCTGCTTCTGCCTCTGCCCTATTGGAACACAGGAGCCAGAGGAATCCCTGGGAAACAGAAGTCAGATTATGGCACTTCCTTGCTCAGAATTCCTTAATAGCTCCCATCTCACTCAGAGAAGAATCCAAATCCAGAGCCGTCCATATTCTGCAAGCCTTGCCTCCTCTAGCTCTCTGGATTTCTCTCTACCACAGACTCCTTACATCCTACAGCTATACTCTTACCCTTCTCTCGCTTCCTTGAATATATCAATAATGCTCCTGCCCAAGTCCCTTACATCTTATATCTCTCTGCCTGGGTTGCTCTTTCCCAAATTAGCAGCATAATTCCCTATCTTATTTCTTTCAGCTGCATTCAAATGTCGTCTTGTTAGAAAAACCTTAGCTTTTCACTTTCCATATGATGGTAACTGCCATCTCCACCACACAAAAATTTTTCCCTTTTTCTGCTTTTCAAAGTCCTCTGAGACAAAATATTAATATTTCTTAGTCTGTTATTTATTTCTCCCCCAATACAACATCAGTAGACTGTTTGCCTGCTGCTGTATTTTTACAACCAATAACAGTGCTTGGCACACAAAGCGGATGCTAAAGACATATTGGTTGAACAGTTAATGAATGAAGCCCCATTCCTTGTGCAGCTCCCTCCCTACTTGCTCCCAGATGAAGCTGGCTTTTGTCTCCAGAAAGCTCAAGGAAGCCATCTTTTAGAAAAATTGTGAACTATGAGATCTTTCATATTCAGCTTTTAGTGAGGAAAGGGGAAAAAGAGATTTTTTTCCATGGTCATGAGTTAAAGTTGTCTATATCTGATAAAAGTCCTCTCCACCTTGTGACTTCCCAGCTGTTTACCTCATGTGCCTTTCTCTCCCAAACTACTCTGAAGTCATTCTGGACGACAACCAAGCTACATGTGCCAAAAATACCATCTAAAGCTCAAGGGTACAGTGTGACAAAGGCACAGAAGTGAGAAAGTGAGTGCAAAAAGCTGCTTTGAAGAAAATAAGATAAAGAGAATTAGTCATGGAGTGATGTGTAGCAACTTGAATGTCTGGATATGGGTTGTATAGTAGCCCACAGAACATGATGAATTGTTTAAAGCTCAACTGAGTATTAAGTAACACTAATGAGCTGTGAGCCAAAGAGAATATAATAAACATATTCTTGCCTATAGCAATTTTACTGATAAAATTTAAATACATTAGTCATTTTTCCTTTTTATAATAGCTGCACTGAGCTGCCATTTACCTCAGTATTAAATGTTGTGTGTATTGAATGAAATCATTATAGTAAATTTACAGAATTGTAGAAATGCCACCAAATCTACAGGTTGAAAAAGTTTCCTTCTATTTTTAGTTTGTGGAGAGTTTTTAATCAAGAATGGACATTAGATTTTGTCAAATCATGAATGGATATTAGATTTTCTTTATCTATTAAAATGATTATATCATATTTTTCTTTATATTTTAGGTTAATTTCTCAGATCTTAAACCACCTTTGCATTCCCAAGATAAATCTTAATTTGTTTGGGTGCATAATTCATTTTAGATGTTCCTGGATTAATTTGCTAATATTGCAGTAATGATTATTGTATCTGTGTTCATGGTGGTTATTAATCTGTAATTTTTCTTTCCTTGTGATACCTTTGCTTTGATATCAGGGTAATATTGGCCTCACAGAATGAGTTGAGAAGTGTTTTCTCCTCTACTTTCTGAGAGAATCTGTGAAGGACTAACATTTCTTTTTTTCTTTCTTTTTTTTTTTTTGTTGGTACAGGGGATTGAACTTGGGACCTTACACTTGCGAGGCAGGCAGCGGAACCACTGAGCTAAATCCCTGGCCTGGACTGACATTTCTTTAAATATTACATACAATTTACCAGTAAAGCTATCTGGGACTGGACTAGTCTTTGAGAGAATATTTTTCATTCTAAATATATTTTTTATACATCTATTCAGATTTTCTATTTCTTTCTGAATTAGGTAATGTGTGATATTTTGAGCATTTGTTCATTTCTTCTAAATCATAGAAGTTCTTGGCATAAAGTTATTCATAATATTCCTTTTAATTTCTGTAGGGTTTGTAGTGATGTCCTGATTTCAGTCCTGATTTTGATAATTCGTATCTACTTTTTTTTTTTCTTGGTCAGTCTAGCTAAAAAATTGTCAGTTTTCTTGATCATTAAAAATCACTTTTCTTCAAGTGAGAAGGGTAGGGGAAAGGAAAGAAGGAAAAAATATGAGAAAAGGAAAAAATAGAAACAAACTCTTTGTAAATAGGGAAGGGTGGAGGGAGTAAAAGGAGGGCAGGAGAATGGGAAAAAAATAAGAAGCAAGATACTCATGTAAAAAGGTACAAGATCCCAATGATGAATGTAACTGTACTGTATACCTAAACTGTACCAATAAGCTTACTGGGGAAAAAAAAATCACTTTTCTTCTTCTACATTTTTGTTTTGTTTCTTGTTTTTTGGTACAGTGCCACTGAGCTAAATCCCACCCCTCTTCTTCTACATTTTCTTTTTTTTTGAATATAAAACTATTTATTGACCACTGCTTACCGTCATTTATAATAAAGTAAACAATTTACAGTAGGACAACATTCTGGCTACTACAAAGTTATTTTTCTGGCTTCTGCTGAAACAGCAACCCAAATACTGAAGATTGACCCTACATGTAAGGAACAAGTTGGGGTCAAGAAAAACATGCAGGTCAATAATTTAGATTATAAGTTTGTTCACTCATTTATTCTAGCAGGTCCTAAATTGTGACCACCTCTAGCCATTCAGTAGGTTTCCATGAACTAAGTCTTAGACATCCATGAATCCTGACTTTGAATACAGATTTCAATTTGTTGTAAGGGACTAGGTCATGAGCAATCTTTAATGTTCCCTTAACAAGTCTTCCTTAACTAATTCAAACAAACCAGGTTGACTAGTTACCTTATTTGGGTGGGGAAGTTGTTGGTCGTGATACAGTTTTTTTCAGGAATTTTCCCAGCAAACTGCTGTATTTTTGTAACTAAACACACAGATATGGATTCTGATATGGCTGCTTTGAAAATACCCATTTTAAGCTGTCCAGTTAACCACAGAATCATCTATTTAACTTGAAAAGTTATGGCTTCAGGAAAACTTTCAATTTAACTGTGATTTATTTCTTAGGTTGCTCAGAATGATAGCATCTCAAACATGAGCTTATCACCCATAGTTTGTGTTTTGGTGAATGTTTAAAAACAAAACAAAAACTATTTACATAAGTATTTTATTTATACACACACAAACAAAAACTCAGAATGGTTCTTAAGCATGTGAGCTAAAAATGAGTTCTGTTTGAGTTTGACTACGGATAATTTTCCGAATATTTCGAAAAGCAGAGAAAATATATCCGGCTATCAAATGCTGTTTTCTGATAAAGGAAGCAGCTATAGAAAGCTTTTTATTTGTTCAAAGTAACCAGTGCTACTGATGCGAAACAAAACCCAACAACTTCCTCAAATACTTTCAAAACCAACATATTAAACTTGATTTTCATTAGAATGCTGGGTTTTTTTCACACTAGTGAATCAAACACCATGACCGTTATACATATATATATATACACACACACACACACACACACACACACACACACATACATATATATATGATGTAAGTGAGTTATTGAGCTTCATCTTCTGGACAAGAATTCCAAGTTAGTCTCTCTTTATGAAAAGCAATTACAATTTGAGGACATTTCATATTTGCCTCTCTTGCCAGCACCAAGTCAGCCTTATCTGAATCTTTCCATTCCATGAGAAACATCAATTCTCCACTACTGTCTGTGGCACCAATTATTCATTCAGGATCAAGACCTCTAGCAAATCCTCTAGGTTTATCTGCAGCATCTCTTCTTCTTTGAATTGCTATCATCAGATTCACTGTCATATAAAGATTTTCTTTTTGTACCGTCTTTTTCTTTACCAGCTTTTTGAGAATTAAGAAATGCTTCGATTAATTCTGGACAATCTAAATTTTCTTCAGGTTCCCATGGATTGTCAGCATCTGTAAATCCCTTCCACTTCAGAAAATATTCCACCTTCCCATTCACTACACGACGGTCCAGTACTTTTTCGACCACAAATTCTTCAGGCTCTTCTTCCTCAACTTTTTTACTTTTTCCATTTTGTTTCTTTCCCATTTTTTTGCAGTGCAGTTTCATTGGAGGCCATTTTTTATTGCAGACTTGCAGAGCTATTATTCACTGCCTGGGATGCTCACGTTGCGGGTGCGCAGCGCCTAGGCCTGCGCACCTGCAGCTCCAAGGAAACTCTTCTACATTTTTAAAGTGAAAGCTTAGATAAACGATTGGGAACTTTCTTCTTTTTTTGTTACAGGCATTTAAAACCATAAGTTCAGAGGCTGGAGGACTAGCTCAGTGTTAGGAAGCCTCCCTGGCATGTGTGAGGGTCTGGGTTTTGATCTTCCAATACCACAAAAACAAACAACAAATCTTGAATTTCCTTGTAAGGATTGATTTAGCTGCAGCACTTAAATTTTGTTACATTTTTATTTCATTTGGTTAAAATTTTTTTCTAATTTCCCTTGTGATTTCTTCTTTAAATCATAGAAATGTGTTGTTTAATCCCCCAACATTTGGGAATTCCTCCAATTTTTTTCTGTTATTGACATCTAGACATCTAGTTCTGTTGTGATTGGAAGCATATCTTATATGATCTTAATCCTTTTAAATTTACTGAGACTGGTTTTGGGTCACTGCATTCAGCCTATCCTGGTTCTTTTGTGTGCTTGAAAACAGTGTGCGTTCTGCAGTTGTTGGGTGAATTTTTATGTTAGTTTGGTGTTATGGTTTATGTGGGGATGTCGCCCCAAAGCTTCATGTGCTCATAGTTGGGGCTTTTGAGAGATGATTGGATCATGGATTAGTCCACTGATGAGTTTATAACTCATTGTGATTTGGGAGGTGAAGCCTGGTCAGAGGACACTGGTCACTGGCAGCATGGATTAGAAAAGTATATCTCCCTCCTTCTTCCCTTGATCAGTCTCTGCTTCCTGCCACCACACCATGAGCTCTTTCTCCTCTGCAGGGCCCCCTGCCATGCCACCTTGCCCTCAAGCCAACCAACTATGGTCTGAAACCTCTACAAACTGGGAGCTGAGGTATTGTGTCTCAGCCACAAGAAAGTAACTAAAATACCAAAATCTGTATCATCAAGATTCACAAGAGGAATATATTTAATATTTTAAAATATGTTATATAAAGGATTTATAAGGTGGCCTTACAATGGCTGCCTGGAGATGCAGGGGTGGAAGAATGCAAAAGGGCTGTCTGCATGCTGGAGAGCTGGAGGGTCCAGTTGAAAGGCCTGGAGTGCTCTGGAAGCCAGGAGATGGGTGCCCAAAGGCAATGGCAAAGCTTGGGGCTCCTCTAAGCAACAGAAATGGAGACTTTCTTCTTCCCCCTCATTTTATTCCATCTAGACTACAAGCCTATTGGCTGGTGCCACCCACATTCAGGGTGGGTCTTCCCTCTTCAGTAAGGCAGTCATCTACCTAGACACACCCAGAACTGTGCCAAACCACTTCTCCAAGCATTTTATTCAAGTCTACACCACAATAACCCATTTACAGTTGAAGTGGCTTATAGTGTTAAATTTTGTTTAGTATTTGTATCAAGTAATGAGAATAGTATTGAAATCTTCAACTGAAATTGTTTCATTGTAAAATTCTTTTACATTTCTTAAATGTTTCTTGTTTTTGGACCTCTTTTAAAGTTCATTTACATTTAGAGTTATTCTATCTTCCTATGTTATGATACGGAAGTGGCATCATTTTCCATTTTTAAGATCCTATTGTCCCAACTTTCTAGGTATTACCTCAACTTCCCCATAACTCAAATAGGGATAATGATATGGATGGATCTCAGGACATGAAACTCCAAAATATGACTGAAGAAGATCAAAATTACCACCCCAAAATATGCTTCTTTGGCAAATTGATTATTTTGAGCTGGTTATTTGGAGAAACCGAAGACACGGGAGGAGCTCTAAAAAATTGTCATTTGTAAGAGAAATTTATAATTTCTTTATAAATTATAAAGGAAATCTCTATTTGTAAGGGTCTCTCCCCTGTCCCACAAAAGGACAATAATCCATAGAGACTCATGAATGAAGACATATCAACTCACATCTGCTAACAAACTTTACCTTTGCTTAATGTGCTTTTCCTGGCCATCTTCTGTTACTTAACCTGGACTTTGCCTGCATCTACCTTTCTTTATTGCAGAAAATGACAGTACTTAAGCCTAAAGATTAAACTCTTTCTTTGAGCTCAACTCTCTACAGACCTTTTCATTTCTGTCTCCTGTATGAATGCATGAGACATTCACGTTAATAAACTTCTGTTTGTTTTTCTCTTTTTAATCTATCTTTTGATATAGGGTGTCCCATTTAAGGATTATTACAAATAAAGAGACAATTACTTTTTCTCTCCTACAATATCTACCATGTTAGTTTGCTGTAACAATTAACAAGTAAAATGGGAAAACTTGAGCACAGTGCTAGGCATTAGAAGCTACTCAATAAATATTGAGCTTCTTCCTATCTCTCCTCTTTATATTGAGATGTGAATACAAGATTGGCTTTGAAAACAATTCTAAAAAGAGCAATTTCTCATATTACTTTTGCTTCTAGTAAATATTGTTATACTTCCCAGGAAGTGGCAGAAAGGGCGTCAGGCAAGCTGGAAGCCAGGAGTGTAGCTTTATTTTTCATCACTATAAGCTGCTGGAGAGCAGTCACTATACCACCTTATTAGTTTCTGTACAGTTTGTGCACAGTGTATCTTTCAATAAATATGAAATCAATCTGCCAAGCATTCTTGGGGAACTTCTAAGTTTTCTAAATCTTGATGGAAGTATTTCTCTATGGGTGATGAAACTTGAAACAGAGGAAATATTTGTCATATAAGTTAAGGAAATTAAAAATTAAGATTAAACAGCATTTACCCTTAAAATACAGGGGCCGGGGATTTCGCTCAGTGGTTCTGCCACCTGCCTCGCAAGCAGAAGGTCCCAAGTTCAATCCCCGGTACCAAAAATAACCTGAGATTGAACACAGGGCCTTCTACATGCTAATCACAAGTACAGCGTACCCCACCACTGAGCTACACCCCTAGTCCTAACTGTGGCTCTTGACTAAAGAGTAAAGTTGCCATTTAGTAAAAATCTACCATTTATTATGTACCAGGTACCACACAAGGAGCTTTGTACCTGTAAGGAATTATCAGCTATGTTCTGTTATGGGCATTCTGAAGGTGACTACACCAGGGCTCTAAATACTTAATGGTTTAATTTGTGGTCATATAGTTGGTTGCCTAAATTCTTACAGGGATGGAATGGTGGAGGCAGGATTAGAATTCAGGAGTATTTTCCTTCGAAGTTAGTCATCTTCCTCTCAGGACAATCTCAGTCTGCGATTAGCATGCTGATGGAATTTTCCAGGGACGTGAACTTTATGCAAGTGCCATTGGTTAATTTTTACTGATAAGTAGTGGGGCAGGGGGAGGTGTTCAAGTATTTGCCAGACCATTCCAGGTTTAACGCCCAATCTGTAGCTACACTGCTTTCTCCTCTTCTGTGTCAGCCTCCTCTGTGTCTGTCCTGAGGACACATGGTAGCATTTAGGGCTCACTGATAACGCAGGATAACCTGCCTGTCTCAAGATCTTTGACTTAATCACATCTGCAAAGTTGCCTTCTACCATGATACAGGATCCAAGAATTAGAACATGGATCTTTGGGGAACTAATATTTAGTGTAACATCTTTTCTACTTTAGCTTTTTAATCATTGGGCTAGCTTCCACTGCCTGTCCAAATTAAGGAAATACCTCAGAGGTAAAAATGAAATTTTAAAATTTATTTAAGGCAATAGAGAAAAATATATAGGGGTGGGAAGTGTCCATATTTCTTATATTTTATGTACATTCTCCCAGTTTTATTTAATATTTGACTTCATTTTTACTGTTTTTAAATATTTTGTATTTTAAAGTTAGCGAAGAATAAATGTAGTGAACAGAATAAAAATCTACCTATAAGTAATTCATGTTTCATGTGCTCTTTGTTAATCACTCCTCTGTTGAAGTCCAACATAGCTTTTTTCAGACAGTAACTTTGTTTTGTAAAAAAAGGGCTTCATTTACCTTTTGTACATATTTACTTTAAACAACAAGAAACACTGGATATGATATCTCTGTTTAATTTACAGAGTGAGAGAATGCCTCTAATCACTAGGTGTTTAAAACTCCATCCTTTTACAAGAATAATACTATGTGATTTTAGGCATCCTAGACATAATCACAGAATTCATAATAAAACCATTTTCCCTTTGAGCTCAGATTTCTCTCTCAAAGTTCTTTAAAGAGAAGAAAGTCACATAGAAGAGATGTATTTGAAGAAGTTTCATGGTCAACCCTCAAAATATTTACTTGCTCCAAGTCCTTTCATTGACTGGGTCCTCCAGAGTGCTGCCAATGTCCCAGGACAAAGACAGACCATTGTGACTAACCAAGTGGGCAAAACTGAAGGTTCTTGTCTGGATCTCACAGGGGGGCCTGGGTGCTCTATGCAAATATGGATAAACCATGCCCTTGTAAATTACCGGTTTTGAGTTCCTTAAGCCAAGTTGTGCCTTCTCTTAATGGATGTGAAAGGGGGGGGGGGTGGTTAATGAGAAAGCCAGCCCATTTTTTTCTTCCCTGTAGTGTCCCTGTTCTAGCCATGACAAAATGCCTTAAAGGCTGGCTTTGAAAGGTCAATGTCCAGCATGACGTGTGTACTATGCTGCTCCTTTTCAGGTATTTGCTTCAGAGTTGCCTTATTTTTCCAATCTATCCCTTTCTTTTGTATGTCTGAGAAATTATTCATCCTAAATGTCAAATCTGAAGTAACAACCAATTATAGAAACACGAAATATTTTCACAGTCTAAACTCAGTTTCTCAGTATCTTTCTCTGTGTGGGTCTACCTGTGTAGGTCCCATGTGGGAATGACCTGCTCTGCTGATGAACACTCCCATGGTGCCTGAACTACTTATGGTGGCCTTCAGCCCTCCTGGGATCTGATCAGCAATGGCCACCTCCTTCACAACGGGGAACAGCTTGCCCCACAGACCCTCTGATCAAGCCATCCCCACCATCTCTTTGCTTCTTCTATTGCCTAAGCTCACACTCTGGCATTTGTATCTGTTCTTTCTGCCTGGGATGCTTTGTCCCACACCATTTCCTGGCTCTGTTCAATTTTTGGGGCTCCAGCTTAAATGGCATGGTCAGCAAGAGACCTTCCTTTGCCATCCTTCACAGAGCTGCCCTTTCCTTCACTCTCCCCACCATAAGAAAAAAATGTTTTTGAGAGAAGTTCTTGCTATGCTGCTCAGGCTGGTCTTGCACTCATGAGCCTCCTGCCTCAGTCTCTGGAGTAGCTAGTACTATGTCGGGGAGAGGGTGCCACTGTGCCCAGCGTTATGATTCCTTTTCTTTACTTGGATCCAACCCATGGCCTCATGCATGTTAGGCAAGCATTCTACCATTGAGCTACATCCCCATTCCTTTTCATTTTTAATTTTGAGACAGGGTCTTACTAAGTTGCCCAGGCTGGCTGGCCTTGAACTTGCCATCCTCTTGCCTTAGTCTCCCAAGTAGCTAGGATTACAAGCGTGCACCATCATGTGCGGCCCAGAAATGGTGTTCTTCATATTTACCCACTATTCAAAATCTTCCATTTGCTTTCTTGTCTTTTCATTGTCTTTCTCCCCCACATAATTCAAGCTTGTCTGCTTCGCTGATCTCTACACAGGCAGCTGCTAGAGTAACACAAAGTAACTACTCAGTAAACGTCACTGAAGTATCGAATCTCCAAAAGCATTGATCTTTTATCCGATGATTAAGAGGTAGGGGTGTTCTGGAGAAGCTCAGAACAATCAAAGACCCATGAATCTGGTTATAATAAAAGGTGCCCATGACAGAAGGTTGGGGAAAGGCTTGGAGTGCTAGTACCTCATTGGGTTCTTGGGAATTTGGGAATGAGCTCACTCTACCCTTCTGCCTACCACTTCCCTACTCACACATCCCAATCCCAGCTGACCTGGCCTAGCAAAGAAACATCTCTCTGATCGTCTCTTCCCCCGACACACATCTGGACTATGAAATACGTGAATAATGAAATGGTACCGAGGTTACCACCCACTTCTGACAGAAGTACTTCAGGCCCAGCATGATTAAGCAAGCCACATGTGCACATTCCTATGGCATTTTGCAAAGATTCTCCCCTTGCTCACACTCTGGGAAGGGCTGCTTTGGTGAGTCACTCCAGGTAAGGGGTAAGACAGGGCCAGAGGAGATGGTGACAGTGGTGGGGACAGTCTCCCTCGGGGTCTGTGCTTTTTGTGCCTCGGAGGTAGAGAGATTAAGTAGAAACTCCCAGCTAAGCAGAACTGGGAGGCAGGGAGCAGTGACAGTAAGGGTCCTGTCTTGACCCCTGGCTGAATACTCCTATTATTGCTCAATCTGAGTTAGGTTAAAAGCAGACAGATTGTCTTCTTTAGTCATTTTCCCCCCGTCTTTCAGGAGGTATCATACCTGAAGTCTAGAAATTGATATAATTTAAAGGTAATGAAAAGAAAGCTCAGCAGCTGCATCATATTTCATGCCATTCTTTCCTTATCCATGGGTCCAGCCTCTCCCAGATCCTGTGGCCTTCTGTCTTATTGCCAGAAGTGCTGCCTGGGGTGGAGTGCAAGGGAAATTCTGAGGCCGAGGCCATGGTGGGCCCCCTGGCTGCATTTACATTGGTCACATTATCACTTATTAAGATAAGCTGGAGCCAGCCCAGTCCTTTTATGAAGTTGAGCAGGTGAACAATGTTTTCTAACTGGTCTGGCTGAATGACCAAAGATGCTACTTTTTTCTGTTCTACCTACTGGCTCCAAAGTTCAATGCTTTTTAGCTTTAAATTACATGTTTGGTGTCTCCCTCAAATATGGGGCAGGGGGTGAGGTCTGATTGCTTTGGAAGAATTTTATACAACTGGCCAAGTTCTGCATTCATTATGGCTGCGGTGTGTTTGCACTGGTCCTTATGGGAAAGACACAGATTTTTTTAAAAATCAGAAATAATGCAAGGTGGTCTTGTAGCATAAATCCATTTCCATGACCAAGGACTCATAGGCCACTGTTTTCTTCCCAGGGAAAATGGCCCTCAGAATGTACTGGGTCAGGCCAATTCACTGTCACTGGAAATTGTCTTTGGATCTCCTTTCTACTTTTTCCTGTGTGCTACTCATCACGTGATACCTCCTGAGATGTCAACTGTAGCCCCAGTAAAGGCAAAAAGAGTACAGCCCTGGAAGGCATGAGGACTTGATGGAAAAGAAACGTGTTACAACTTGCCCATCAGTCTTTTCTATGCAGTGTGGAAGAGCTCAGATATCCCAGAGCTTTTCAGAAGTAACAGCCGGCATGCTCTGCTCCAGAGGGCCAGCCCAGCTTTTCAATGCACATCGCCAAAGGCACGGGCAGGTGACCAATCGAGAATATGCAATGCTTCTTGGAAATGGAAGCATTTAGAGCAAATCTAAAACCCAACCCAGTGGCAGAAGATGTGGAGTTGGTAGGACTATCATTCCCCATGGCTCCACAAGGAAAAAACTCAGAGCATACCAGTTTCAGAGAGGGTTTGTTAAATTAGCCTGAAACTAGACTTAATTTAAAAGTCTGAAGTCTCCCACAGATCCTCTGAGATACCATGGCCTCAAGATGCTATTTTGAATATGAACTGCAAGCATTTATGCTTTGATGGTGTAAGCCTAGTCTAGGCAGATGAGAAAAGATTCCTCATCAGCACAGCAGGACTTAACTGGATTGTTCTGAGCACCTGGTCAAACATAACAAAATTGCCTTTTGCAACTCTGGTCCATACCTTCAGATTTAAAGATGTCAGGATTTGGAAGCTCTGACCTAGTTTTCCCACACTTTCTAATATTTTCGAGAGGCTGAGGGATTGGTTTGTCCTTTCTATGTCCTTTAGGGCATAGAAATTATAAACTTGAGGATTTCTACAAAGTACTTTGCTATAAAAATTTTAGTTGCTATATTATTTTTCTAGTTTCCTGATGTGCCCATGAATTTCTATGTGTTGATAGTTTATCATCAAAATTCTCATCATAATACCCTTATATAGTATTGACCATAGACCCTAATCTAAATCTATAACAAATAATAATGTATTCATTCTTTACAAAAACTCTATCATCCTTCACATCAGGCAACTGAGGCAGGAAGGAACAAAGAAATTAGTTGGCTTACCTGCCAAAGGCCACATTGAAATTCAAATCCAGGCAGTTGGTTCAGAATTATATTTTTCATGACTATAGTTTGTGGCCTGTCAAATACAGATAGACACTGAATTCAAGTCCTCCTTAAAATATCATTCTGAGATTTCTCTAGTCTAGTTAAAAAGGATCATTGTTTTGCATGTCATTTTTGTGTATTAAAATATGTAGATTATTAAGGGGCTTATTTAAGTTTTATTTTTAAAGTTACCTTGAAGTGATAATTTATTAACATTTCAATCCTATTTATTCTTATAGTCTCTTCTCTATGTCTGACCCTGTTTCCAAAATTCCCAAAACTAGAAGTGTTGTTTAGAGATGAAACCCCAGGGGATAAATCAGATAGACAGTGACATTACTAGAAGTCTCTCTTGGTTTGGTAAATTCTCATGATTTCTAGCTGGAAGATTTCCTCTTATATATTTTGGGTAGTATTTTAATAAAACCATTGTAGAAAAGGAGTTGTATACCATTTTACCAATAATCTTCAGAGATTATTTAATATTCTGCAGAAATAGGGATTCCACAAGATCCCTTAGTAATTTTTCCCATATCTTACCCATTCATAGTAAGAAAGTTCTCCCCAATGTCTACTTTAAATCCTTCTTTCATAGTCAGAGCAGTGAGAAAAAAATGGATTTGCAAAGATGAATCCATAACTCGCTTTGAGTTATTTTACATGATGAATAGCCCCTCTCCATTTTGAGATAAATAAAATGGAAGCAATTTAATTTGATCATTTTAAGTGCACTTGAACTTTACATCATCTCCTGGAAATAAGAAATCTAAAGAAATAGGGTTGTTTGCATTTTTGGGTTTTTTTGGTACCGGGGATCAAACTCAGGACCTCGCACTTGTGAGGCAGGCGGCGGAACCACTGAGCTAAATCCCTGGCCCTGAATTATTTTAAATTTGGTGTAGTTTTTAAATTATACAACCTAACATTTTGTCCTGTGATGTAGGCAAGTAGTTCCTGCAAGAAGCTTAGACCTAAGACTCGAAGGAGTCTTCAAAGATCTTTGGGGAAATCTCTCTTTAAAAGCTGGAATGGAAAGCCCCTGTTAGGCTCAGCGATTCGAAACTCAGTGAACTGCTGAGACCTGAGGCACATTTGCAACCAAAGCTCAGCACAGGAAAATAGCTCACCCGTCTCAGTTTGGTAGCTGCTGTCCAAAGATGCTTGCATAGGCCTGGCGAACTGATCCGTGACATGCAGGCATCAAGGGAAGCAGGAGGGACAGCTCTGTCAAGGGAAACAGTCTGTGACCTCTTCTCTCCAGGCTGCCCACGTAAGGAGGCACCAGGAGGCAGCTGGAAGGGCTGTATCACACCCAGCTCAGGGCATCTTTTCGCAAGCTCTGCTAAGGACTCAATGTCACCGAACAAGGAAAGAAATGTGCCTCTGCCTGAACCTAGACACCTAGCTGGTCCCAGATGAGAAAATGTCTACAGCTGAAAGAAGCAAGTAGGGGCCTGAGGGATCTTTGAAAGACCATGAGGTCTATGGGGAAGCGGGAGCAGGCTGGCCCCTCCTCTAGCAAGCTTCCCTCCCCAAGGCTGCTCTGGCAGCAGAACCAGATGGAAATGTCACCTAATGAAGGGTGTTTTATTCGCCTTCGTCTACACTCCTGTCTTACACTGTGAAAGCTCCCTGGTAACAACATGCAAAGGTTCTTTTCATTTTTAATTGAATCCTAAGAGGTATATTTTTCTTTCTAGAGGTGCCAGCTTAAAGTAATTACTAGAATTCCCAAAAGGGCTAATCAGAGATTCATAGAAAATAAAGAGAGAAGATCTTACCCCATGGGTCTCTGTCATTCTGCTCAGAAGTCTCTTGCCATCCAGGGCAAAGATCACAGTTCTTGGCATTGCAGTCTATTAATAGATGCCTTGAAATAAATCCCAGCCCAGTGAGATAAGAGAAACTGATTTCACTCCGCAGGTATCTCTCCTCTGATGACCACACACCACTTTCAGCAGCTGTTTATCAAAATCAGATTATTAAAGGGTAATTAGATCAAAAATGTTTGCGCCTGCCTCCATCTTCAATTACAAATGACTCTCATGTGCTATTTGAGCAAAGTACTGTGGTGACCTATAGATGAAGTAGCCTTCGTGTTCCCCGAATCTTGTAGTGAACTTATAATTCCCCAAAGACCACAAGCATTAAGTCTCACTGTTGATCCTTGTAAGTTAGGTGAGACCAGCTCATCTCCACCTCCGTAGAGGCTGTGGGTCATAATAGAATCTATCTTTGTGATAAGTCATAGGTCACTAATGGGCTATTTTGAGCTCTCCCAAGTGGAAGACAATGGAGCATTTAGTAGGTTGTGGAGTTATGTAAGATGTCTCTTTCCAAACAAAGAAGAGGCAGGACACCCAGCCAAAGGGTTGAGCACAGGAGGCTGTGTGGTCTGGTGGTTCCAGGGAGAGACATGGGGCCAGGGCTTCCTGGGTTCACCTACCAGCCGAGACTCTGACTCAGGGGGAAGTGGAGCCAAGACTCTTGGCTTGAGGCAGATAGACTATAAAACCAGGAGAGACAAAACCGCAGGTCTGTGCTCAAGGACTCAGGGGAAAAACACATTTTGGAAATTAAAAAAAAAAAAAAATCACCCTGTTAAGTTACAGTTTGGGACATTTTCAATCAGAAACGAGCATTTTTCCTGCTTAGTGGCCAACACATCCTGCTCTAGGCAGCAGTGTGAAGCCAGGCCAGTGTCTGAGGGTGTTCTGTGTGGATGAATAGAGAAGCCTTGGGGTGTGAGCAGAGTTAGTCAACCTTGGTGAGTTGTCACAAGTAAGGTTCGGGGAGCCAGGCACTTGGGGCAAAGAGGTTGTGCATGAATTCCTCGCCTCTGCTCCTTCTGCCCTACAGTAAATGCCCTATGAAACTGGGAGAGGAAAAATCCCTTCCCTCCAACTTTCTGGATGCCTCACTTCAACCAGTCTGACCCAAGGTTTGCTCACAAGTAACCAGCAGCCTGATTGGGTGCCGACACACAGCAGAGCTGGGGCTGATGGGAAATGTTCTCCTAGTCCCACCAGCTCGGGAAGCTCTGTGCTCACCCTGGTCAGACAGAGTAGGTGGCTTCCTACATAGTTGTGCTTGAAGGATGGCTGGGTGGGCCTCCACTCCTTGGCATCATGCCTCCTTTCTCTGGATCTGCAGAGTTAAAGTTATGCCAATGTTAAAGTCATACCAATGTTCATGGTACTAATCACTAGCAGTTGCGTTAACAATGTCTTAGTCACATGGAAATGGGATGGGGGATGAAGGGCAGATTTGCTGTGGAATGGGTGGGGTTGGGAGGGTCTCTTCTTCAGAAGAGTAGAGAGAGCCCAAGAGAGGAAAAAGATATAAACCCAATAGCTGTCTTGATAATTTTTCCCAGAGCTGTCTGGAGTAACTTTAAAATCAGGTGGTAGGTGGGTGTGAGGTTTGTACCAAGATGGTTACTCTTACTCTAACCCAAGTCAGGCCAAATGGAATCCAGGTTTTTTCTTGTGGTCACCTCATCCGGCCACCAAATATGCTCATGATGTCACTCTTCTCTACATTTGCCTGCATGCATGTTCCCAGCCATTGGTTAAACAGCCAAGTCAGTGTCTCAAGTCTTAAGTGTTCAGTGTTAAAATAAAGTAAGCCTTCTCTCCTTTGGAAACTGTATACCACATTTCTGTCACTTTTTGTCAATATAGGTAAAAATTAATGAAAGATTAAAGCAATTTGAGAGAACACTTTCTATTCAGTAGGAGTGCATGAATTCTATTCCAAGTGAAAGAAATTTAAAATAATCCACTGAGGTTAGTGATGGTTTTATTCACACGCTTTTCCACTTTGGTCTCTCTAACAATTCAGTCCAGCTGACACATCACTGTCAGGCCTTTCTGGGACCTCAGTGGTCTGATAGCCACATATCTAGGAAGGTGTAGGAGATGAGTTGGGGTGGGTTTTATAAGATTACAATCATCTTCTCCGCTCGTGGTGCCCCTGTCCCCTGCTGTCCTTGAGTCATCTTCTTGCTCTCTAGAATCACATCTGGTGGGCAGATTCAACATAGTGAGAGGGGTCTGGGTGGGAAGTGGAACACATCAAATGGGGTACCCTGGCCAGAGTGATGTAGTCCAAAGCCTCCAGGTTCAGGGCTCCAAGTGCCCACCGACCTCCTGTGGTTCAGTCCTCCCTTTGGGTCTCACTCAAGTTCTGAAAGCTTTGGGTGGGTCTCTGCCCCATCTCAGGGCCCCCTGCCTCCCTTGTAAAAGAGCAAGAATCAGCTTGCACCCCACAAATCAGGATCCAGGCCTCCCATCCTCAGCCATGGTCAGAGAGGCTGGGTTAAACAAAAGACTTCATGTTGCTAAAATCTTGGCATTTGGATTATTACTGTAGCACCTGCTTTTTCCAAGAATAATAGATGAATACATGTCCCAAATCCTATTGATTACAGGATCTTTCTAATGACCTTCCAAAACAAAAAAGATGGTATCTCTGTACCTATGCTTTGGAAAGAATTAATAAGCAGATATAAATATTGGTTAGAAAAAAATTAAAAATGAATTATTGGGCCAGGGATGTAGCTCAGTGGTTCCGGCACCTGCCTCGCAAGCGGAAGGTCCTGAGTTTGATCCCTGGTACCAAAAAGAAAAAGAAAAATGAATTATTGTATTAGAGCTGTCATCCTCCTATATATGTTTTATTTTCACTTACCATTGGAATTTTTGAAACTGCAACACAATATCTGATATTAGTCATTACTTTATAAAGACTAATTTACAAATGATATGGATATATCAGTTAAAAAAATTTATCATGATGAATAGGCTCTATCAAGGAAAAAGTAGATTACTGGCTGTGTAATTTTGACAATTAAATTGGTGAAAAATTTAAATATTCATGTTAATGTGTTTATATCCAGCTTAGAGAATGATGCTCCATTTGGTATTTTCTGATGGTGCTCAAAAGTAAACCTTTTATGATTCTTGAATGAGAATCAATGACTCAGAGATAAGCATATCAGAGATGTTTGATACTAGCTTTTAAATAAATGAGGGAATGTACGATAATGTACAGAAGAATGATAATGTATAAAAGCTCAGTGAATTAAATCAATAAATCTAATATTTAGAATATACAAAGAGCTCAGAAGAGTAGACCCCCCAAATAAGACTCAATCAAAAAATGGGCAACTGAAATGAATAACACTAACACTTCTCAGAAGAAGTACAACTCAAAACATCATTGAGATTCCTTCTTACTCCAGAAAGAATGGCTATCATCAAGAACTCAAAAAAACAACAAATGCTGGCAAGGTTGTGGGGGAAAAGGAACAACATTGTTGGAGGGAATGTAAATTAGTACAGCCACTATTGAAATGGAAATCAGTATGGAGATTCCTCAAAAAACTAAAACTAGAAATGCCATTTGACCCACCTGTACTTGTTCTGGATATCATCCCAAAAGAGTTAAAGGATCATATTACAATGATACATGCATACCCATGTTTATAGCAGTACAACTCGTAATAGCTAACTGTTGAAAGCAGCCTATAGGATGGTCAACAGATGAATGGATAAAGAAAACGTGGTGTATGTACATAATGGAGTACTATAATGTACATAATGGAGTACTACTTAACGGAAAGAAGGATAAATTTGAGTCATCAGGAAAATAGACACAACTTGAGAAATAAATCAGACACAGGAGGTTAAATATTGCATGGTTTTCTTATACAAGATACTCAAAATGTAAGTAATTTAAAGAACAAAATAACAGATACGGTAAAAATAGGGAGATAGACTTTGTGGAGATGGAAAGAGGATCTGAGGGTGAGGGAGAGAGAGGGGAAGGGGAAGTAAAAATGATTACGATGCAACATGTATATGTTCCAATTGCCTAAGGTGAATGCAATTACTATTTATCACAAACACACACAAAACAAAAACAAAAGAAAAGCTCAATAAAGATTTGTTTTAAAAAGCTGGGGTTAAACATGCTTCTCTTACTTTAAGTTACAAATGAGACGAAAAACAAGAAAAATGCCACAGCCTTTACTTCTGCCTGAGCGAAGATGAACACATTAAAAAATAACCACATGGGGAAACCAGTAAATAGGGATCCAAACAGATCCTAATTCTGTGACTTCTGTGACTAACAATAAAATTTGGCACTATCATATTTTATCTCATTTTATTTATTTATTTTTTGAGACAGGGTCTTGCTCTGTAGTTCAGGCTATCCTTAAGATCACTGTGTAGCCCAGGCTGGTCTCCAGCTTGTGGTGATCCTCCTGTCTCACCCTACTGACTGCTAGGATTACAGACGTGTGCCACCACGCCCGGACTACTATCATTTTTTAAAAGTAGAATTTTTCTAAGGTCCATTTGACAATATTTCTGGTTTATAAAAAGTGTGTCACTGAAGAGAACAGCAAAATAGAGCTTCTTTTCTATGTTGCTGTCCTGTGATACAGGACACGTGTCACAGGCCATGTAGATTAAGCTAAAGAACAAAGAAACCAAATATATATTGGTTTCTCTCCACGAGCCAGCCTGTTTGCTAAATGCAATGTCATTCAACCTTCCCCATGGTACTGTGAGGCAGTTAGATTTTTCTCTGCTTTACGTGAGAAGAAGATAAAAACCAAATAGCTTGTCCAAAGTCACACAACCAATAAATAGCAGCCAGAGTGCCAAACATGGGACCTACCACCCTAGCACTAACCCTAACGAATCCAGCTTTGAATATGTGTCCTAAATTGTTATTCCTTTCTTTTTGCATCCTACAAGTTTGTCTACCTAAATGAAAAGAATCACTGCATTTTACACTGTAATTAATGCTTTAAATTGCCTCAGAGCTGGAAGGGGATGTCCTTGAATTGAGATTTGGAGTGGGGAAGACCATCTGTTTTTCTATGTAACTGAAAATGTTGACTCTGCCTGGATGTCTGGTACTCAACATGTACCCCATTCTTTTGGAAAATTTTATTTGACATTAACTGATACAAATTAATAATCAGCATCCCAGGTACCCTTCCAAAGGTTTTTTTTTCCAGCTCAGACTCTACCTGGGGGGCAATTACAGACTTGATTTCTGCAATGGATACAGAGTCCCAAAGACAAAGAAGTCAAAATAGTAACAATTTTTGGGTCTATTCCCGAGCCCCACTTTTGAAGTTTTTTTGAATTAAATATTAACATGTGAGAGTCTATGTGCACCAGTTCATGTGTATCATACAGTCACCTAAAAGCACATCTGAACACAGTGTTTTCAGAGACTGAAAATTTTATTAAGAAAATCTGTAGTATACACATCCTCTTTAAAAACAACCACCTCAAACATGGAGAAACATTTCATTTTCTACTCACTATTTGAGCAAGGCCAGAAGAATGAAACCGCAACACCAAAATACAGACCAATATTTTTGAAGGGGATAATAATAATCATTTGCAATAATAAAGTACTAGAAAATCAGAAGAAACAAATCAAGGTATTCATTTCAAAGGCGCAACCGCTAAATCTTCATCTAAACGAATGTTTCCACTGTGAGTCAATGTCTTTGGCCATCACATAGCTCCATACACAATGTACAGCTAAAAACACGATAGCTGTTTTATTATATTAAAAACTGATAGCCAGTGGATTTACAGAAATATATGGCCACATAACAGGAGTTCAGAAACAATCACTGGAAAATACAAAGATGTGTTTCATGTTTGCAAATGATTGGATCTGCAGGGCAGTTTTTTCGTCTCTGATTATGGTTAAGTAACCATTCCACAGCTGTCCTTTGGAATCTCCCTCGGATACCCATTGTCCCCGCCTTTACTAAAATTTAATAAACATGTTCCAGATACACTGCATGAAAGAAGGGAAATGCAAGAATATGAAAAGAGCCTAACGTCTTGGACAGGAACAGAAAATAGATCCATAATACATTCTTCCTGTCAGGACAAAACACTTGATGTCTACAGCTGGAAACCCCTCAAAAAAGATCATCTGCATTTTTAATTCGAAGAGGAAAAAAAAAAGTTAGGCCGGTTACTTGACTACAGTTTCCAGGGCCCTGGTGTAGCTATACTCTTAGGCACAGTTCCAAGACGCTGCCTACACAAATTTGGATGGAGCGGGGGAGGCACAGATGGTGGTCACGTGAAGGCACAGGCCGACTGAGTGGGCTCGGTTACAGAGTCTGTACATTTCGGCTGCTGTATTCCTCCTATTTCAAGTCCTGCCAAGTCCCGGCTGTTTCCCTTCTTTCCAAAGTCTTGATTCGTTTAAATCTCCTGAAGGAGGTGGGAGAGGAGGAGGATTGCTCAAATCTTACTCTCTTATGGCTTAGAAGAGACAGTCCCCGTCTTGGCTTCCTGTCAGGTTTTAGATGTAACATTTTGCTAAGTGTAAAGCTGTGTATCTGTTCTTTTTCTGTTGCCCTTATTGTAACTTCAATATTTGCAAAACATAACATCAAAATACTTCAAATCCAGCCCAAAGCAGTTTGTTATTCATGCAACACAATTCTTACACATATCAATACACAGTGAGCTTGCAGCTAATCTCTTCTTCCTTTCTTTTCTGTTCCTTTCTTTCTTTGGGAATTTAAGAATGCTGATTACACAATAGTAAAATCCCTGTCATGTATGCATATGTGTATGTGTGTCCTGACTACTATAGGTATTGTTATCAAGCTCTATTACTATCTCAGCTCTTCTTGGTTTCATTGTGTAGAAAAAGGAAGCTTACAAGCTAAAGTTAATCTATTTAAAACAACCTGTGAATCATCTGTAAAGCATAGAGCACCTTCATGATGTGGAGAATATTAATTTTCTAATATAAAATCTTGTAGAGTTCACTATAAAAAAAGTTGCTAAAGGTATTCAGGATGGGCTTCCAGTGATGCCCGATTCATAGTAGATAACATTAAAGTACGACTTTCTTACTCTTTAAAAGCACGACTTTCTTACTCTTTAAAAGCCTACAACATTCCAGATCATTTTCTTCTCTATGTAGGAAACTTTATCAAAACCCAAAGCAGAATCAGTTTGGGGGATTTTTCTTAACAGGGCCCCAAGGACTTTTCAGGTCATCTCCAAGAGATTTGGTACTCTGTGGATGATATTTTTTGTGTGTGATCAATTCTGCCCTAAAGTTTTATCCATTGAGTTGGCCAATGTACTTTCTTGCCCTGAGCTCAGGCAGAGCAAGGCCATTTTTAAAGTGAGTTAAAACACAAAAAGGTTTTCGCATTTGTTAATCAGGTGTTTTATCTGGAGGACGTAAGAGATATTTACAGTCCTCTAGGTTACTGTCTTAACATTTTCCTTTTTATTTGAGTATTTTTATTGTGCAAAAATTGACACCATTATCACAATCAATGTAATTATTCCTATATCCTCAAAAGCAAACAAGAACATGTTTTCCTTTTAGGGTAGAATTTAATGATCAGAAAAGTGTATCAATAGGGAGCATAGAGTACTAATAGAGAAATTCTTGATAACACTTATGTTGCCTGAATTTTCATTTTTGGCTCCTTCATTAAAACACTGAAATTCTTCAGGATTTAATAACAATGGTACCATGATAAGGTACATGTGCTTTAAGTCTTAATTAAAAATAAAACTACTGCCCCAAGACCATGGACATATTACCCCAAAAAGGACACCAAAACGTTATTTTGAGTCTATAGGTTGACTACAGGCACAGGTTATGTATCAAATGCAATTTTATGAATAAAACTCATGGCCGTTACCCAATTTTCCTGAAAGGTACATGGTTGCCAAGAGAGATACTTTTTAACATATCACAAATGTGCTATTTGTATAAACATTTCCTATGACAAATGCTTTTGTTTTTGTTTAAACGAGTGTTTTTAACCTGAGCATTAGGAACAAAATTTTCTTTTTATAATTCTTGGCTTGGGGTGGATCTTTAAGCATGTTCTCTTGTGAGAGTAATTTCTCTTAACACCAACAGCACTGCGTGAGTACAGCCAGAGCTCATTAAATAGACTTCTGAGCATAATTATAATTAACAATTAGCTAGAAATTAGTTTTAATGATTTGTTTTAGATGATAGAATAGAAGCACAATGTAATTATTTTTAAACCTTCTACATCATTAAGAGTACAGCTACCACTACCTTCCAATTATTGAGAAGTAGACAATCATCCCCAAGCATTTAGCAAGTGATTCACTTAACAGAAACCAACTAAAGGAGCCCGAATTCCGCATCCCAGCCCAGCTCTTTATGATTACTTAGCCCATTGCAAAGTCTATTCCTTTTCTCCTCTGCTTTGTAAAGCTATCATGTCCCGCAGACATGTCTACCAGGGAAAATAAAAACATTCAGCCTGGACATTTAGCTCTTCCCTCACTGCTGCCTCTCACCAAGACACCCCCGTGAAGAAAATGGTGAGAGGCGTGAAAGACCGGAAGAAAACTATAAAATCTAGCAAGTGGGCTTGAATTGCCAGTTCACTTCATTGAACTGGACCAACAGGAAAGAAGGTCATATGAGTCATGGATAAAATGAGTGTGAGGAATAAACCCCACACTCTAAAGATAGATCTGTGTCATTCGTTCCCCGTTCAGCATTCTTTCAAAAAAAAAATTTTTTTTTGGTTCCTGGGGATCGAACTTGGGACCTGACCTAAATCGCCGGCCCTCTTTCAATTTTTAATATCCAACAAATCAATTTGGATCTTGTTCCCCCCACCAAGAATTTTTAAAAATACAATAGAAACCTGAAGAAATGCTCTTTGTTTTGTGAAAAATATAAAAATATTCATTTAGACCAGTGAACAGTATTTATTGTCACAAGTTTTCTCTTCTTCAAAAAAATTTTTTTTCTCCTCAGCTCCTCAGTGTGCTGTTTTCTCTCTCACCTCAGAGTGAATCAGTTAGGCCTTTTGCTGCTGGCCTTCGGAAGCTGTGAGGGAGCACATCCTCACACCCGCATAAAAGACCTGGTACCTGTGTTTCCACATCACAAAGCAGGCCAGCAAGCACACAAGGCCACAGACCAGGTTAAGGACCATCTGGGTGAGTAAGAAGAGTTTGAAAGTGCCAGTGACGCTGGCACAGTCAGTCACATCCCGGTAAACAAAGGTCCTGCTGAGTGGCTCGGAGGAGGGCAGTTTGCACTGGCAGGAGTCAAGTGCGGGCTCACAGGTAAACTGTGTGAGTTGCAAATAGTGGTGGGCAGCGAACGCCACGGCCAGCACACACACTGTCAGGCCCAGGGCACTCAGCAGAAAGTACACCAGCTGCAAGAAAGCAGAAGGAAACCTTGCTGGTTACAAAGACCATTGGATGACTCTTTGCAAAGCTAATTAATGAACACTGTTCTTTTTCTTCTCTCTCAGGAAGAAACCTAAGCACCTAAATAGCTTCATGTTTATTTATTAGGGAGCAATTATTAAATCCTGATCCCATTTCCATTTGCCATACAGATGTTGGGCCCCTTTCATGAATTGGACCAACTGTATTAGCTTGATTGTGGGATGTTTATGTCTAGAGGTAACATGCAGTCTAAATGAATCCCAAACAAGATAGCCTTCCCTGGATGATACAATGTGCCTATTTTGAAATCAGAAATTGATAACTAAGACTAGAAAAAAACAGTATGTTTCTGTAACATAAACACTGCTTTGGCCAAAATTATCAGTAACTGATCAACTAACAATACAGGTTAATGAAAAAGACTGTACTTGATGTAATAGTTGCCAAGCTGAATCCATAATGCCAGGAACTCCAGCAAAAGGTGCTAGGAGAAGAAAATTATGGCTCTGGAAGGCAAGTTACTTGATGTCAGCTTCATCATTAGTCTTATTCCAAGTTCAACTATAACCACGAAGTCCCTGAGCATAAAATAAACTCTAAATGGTGCCCTGGGCAACAAGGCTCTGAGCACTGTAGTAGTCCACGTTAGTCTCAGGACTGGAAATGTCTGGCTGAAGTTCTAATTCTGCTGTGAAAAAAGAATGGAATCGCTGCAAAAGCCATTTAGCTGACTTACATCTGAAATACACTGACCAGACACTGCAGGTCCTCATTGAGATGGTCACAATAAACTCTGTTGTACAGAACAACGAAAGTTCTTGGGATTGGACTCCCTGACGGGAAACATTTCTCTTGATGTTCCACCTTTTGAGAGGCTAGATAAGGACTCACACTCCTCAGACTTGGGAAGTGACCGCAGTTCACAGGGCAAGATTTGTGATTCCACAGTCAAAAGTTGCCCTTTGCAAAGAGCAGTTCTAGTGCCTGAGAAGTTCCCAAAGTAAAATTAGTTCCAGCCATTTCCATGTTCAGATTAAAGGAGCTCAGAAAAGATTATGCCCTCCTCCTACTCCCAATTATATATAATTTAAACAATATTTTAAAATATAAATATGTGTATGAAAATCTGCTAAATGAGTGATTTTCCACAGTGAAAATTTCAAGTGTTTTCAAGTCTTAAATTTGGAATAGTTGAATTTTAAATTTATTTTTCTTGGTGTGTATGTGCATGTGTGTGTTTGCTAGTGCCCTAAATGTGTGTCTGGTTTGCCTGGAAAGAAATCCAACAGAGATTGTATATAGTTTGAATGTACTTTGAGGTCTGGAAGAGAATGGAATTGGTTAATGCTGCCTTTGTTTAATATATCTTAATATGTCTTAACTAAGGAGTGCGTGTATTCTTTGAATCTTCTCAGGAAAGATATCTTTTCAAATTATTCTGAGGTTGTCAGAGGCAACCCAAATATCTTCATCTGTGACACAGTTTATAGAAACATGGTATATCTCAGGAACATAACAAGGATAGTTTAGAGTCAACATGTTTAGTGTTCTCTGGAGAAAGGAAGCCAGATAAATACAAAGTGGTGGCATTATGGAATTTAAAAAGGAATTATTTAATTTGTGATATTAATTAAGTGAAATCTGTACTTTGATCCTATCTCCATCATATGCAGTGACTATATTTGTTCAAAAATGGAATGTATGGGCTTAACAATATGGAGCTATTTTCTGTGTAGTTCTGAAACATTCAGACTTGATGATTGACTATTTATTTATTGAGACAGTGTCCCACTATGTAGTTCAGGCTGGCCCTGAACTCACTATGTAGCCCAGGCTGGCTACAATATCGAAGCGATCCTCCTACTCCTGCCTCCTGAGTGCTGGGACTACAGGTGTGCACCACCATGGCCAGCTTGATGATTGATTTAAACTTCATGCCAACAGTCGAACTGTGCCGGCCACGTTACATATGTGCACCCATGGCAGCTGTGTCGCCCAGGTGCCCGCCAGAGAGCTGGGAACTATGGGCTCTGGGAGCATCTGTACATCCTGAGTATCAGGAGGGAAGTCTCAAGCTAAAGTGAAAACTTCCTACCTGGCAGTTATCTGCTTAGCGGAATGGCTCCAAAGAGAGTTTTCTCTATATATTTCATTATCGTCAATGGATGAACCTGGAGGTCTTGTAACCTCAACACATACCTACAAACATACATGTGGGGGGGAAACAGAGTCTCAGATTTCCTATAACATTCACTGAGACAAAAGTCAATTTGCTGAAAATAGAAATGTGTCTATTGTTAAAAGAATAGTTTCTGGCACACAAATTAAAAGATTTGCCCAAGATCATTTAACAAGTGTGTAGCAGTACTGCATGATGTTTAAAAGCATGAGCCAGGAAGCCTGAGTTAGAACTCGGTCTTCCTCTCAGTAGCTATGATCCTTGGGTAAATTAATCATTGTGCGTGCACCTATATTTCTTCATCTGTGGACTTGGAATGATGATCAGGATAGCAATGACTTCACAGGACTATTATAAAGATCTAAAGAGCTGATATCTGCACAGGGCTGTGCATGGAATCTAGTAGCATTCCTGAGGTACTTGTGAAATAAACAGATTAGCAGGGAAGGACTGGGCATTCCAGTCCTCAGGTTTCTCAGCATATCAACTCTTCGGTCTTTGTCTTCTCTGTTGTGGGATTAACAACGCATCCTTGGCTTGTAGGAAGGATGTAAACATTTACACAAAAAGTGATTGCTCAACTTTAATTGGGCCTCTTTTAAATATGCTAGAAGCCAGCAAGGACCCAAGGTAAAACCATCTCCCTTAGCTCCTTGCAACGGAAGCCGATTTATATGTGTGTATATCTCACACATTCAGACTTGGTTTTTCCCACTCAGGAAAGCATCAGAGAACAGGAGGAAGTCACAGAATCAAGTTTCTTATCTATTTTAGGTCATAAATTGTACTTGACTCTCCCCCCCCCCGCCCCCAAGCCTGCGGGCTACATCTGCAATGCGGGAGCTTTTTTTTTTTTTTTTCCTTCAGGGCTTTTTAAGTTATCTGACAGCAACGAGCTCCTGGGTTAGAATCCATAATCTAAAATCAAGTGGCTTGTTTTACCTACACGGCACGAATAAACTATCAATGAAAGCGTGTACGATGACCTTGGGAATCCGAGCAAATATATCTTGATAACAGCAGGCGCGGGAGGCATCTGTGTCTCGGGTCGCAGCCGGCAGAGGCGCGGTGGCAGCGCTTATGCAACAGCAGCCGCGCGTCTCAGTCCGCTCGCTCCCTGCCTCTCCCTAATTGGTACCCGGCTGCGGTTTGCACGTTCGGTGATTTCGGGAGGGAGGAGGCTGGTTCTGCTTCAATTTAATTACCTTCCTCGGTGGCCTGAATGCTAAGGCCCCCGCTGCAGCACGCTACGCAGGAGGAGGTTGCCGCAGCAGTCCAGGACCTCTTGGATGTGACAGTAGGCACAGTGCCCCGGAATGTTTCCGAAAGCACGTGAACGAGACACGTTTTTGAAAAGCCAGGTGAGCCCTAGAAAGCTGGGCCACCGGGAGAGGCAGGAGGCATGACCAGCAGCTAAGTGGCCTGCCAGGGGCAGAGGGCAGGGAGAAAAAAGGAAAAGCACTGGTGACATCCAGGGCCTGTCACAAGCCAGAGAGAGAGACTACATCATGCCCTGACTGCTCTCCCTGGCTATCTGAGCGTTCAGCAGGAGGAAATAAATACTCAAATCTTGGGCCAGTGTACCCGTATGGGGGCTCTAAAATGCAGCTAGGCAGGTGGGAAGCTAAAAGATGTGTTTTATTCCTGTCCCCCTCCTAAAATAGTATGAGATGACCCCAGGGAGTCAGCTGTCCCTGGTGGACCACCAGAAAACTGGAGCCTGGTGAAGCTCACTTTGGACCGGAAGCTGCTGTTAAGAGCACCTTCCGTGATTCTGGCAACAAGTATCACTAAGAAAGAGAAACTTGCCTCCATATTTGTCATCGTCTATGACAGGCGAAAAAACAGGTAGCTAATGAGAGAGATCTTCCTCGTAGGGAGTTCTCAGCCTGCCTGACATCGGCAGCGACTTTTTTCTTTGTTCCCCTAGCTCCTGATGTTAACCAAGGTACAGATGATGTGATCCTTTTGGGGCCTCTCTGAAAGAGAGGTTTGTGCTTCTCTTGTTTTCTGGGATCATGGGATGGAGGAATGAGAGCATTTCATGCAAACTGATGAACACCTACTTTAGGGTGTTTTTCACCTACTGATTGAAAGTTCCTAAAATCTAACAGATCATTTCTTACTAGGCTTTCTTTCATTCTTTCTTTTCTTTGCTTTTTCACCAAGTTTTGTTGTTTAGTAAGACTTCAGCCAAAAAAGTAAACATGAACAGATGCCTGCTCTCTCCAGCCTTTCTCTTTGAAGGAAAATTCTCAGAAGGAAAAAGTAAAATTTCCAAATGTAGGTTGATACACCAAAGTTCTAAGTCATAGCAATTTGAAAATCATCTATTTTTTAATTTAAAAAGTTATATGTCACTATTGGAGAACATTTCAAAATTAGATAAAAACTGCAAAATGTTGCTAAAATTTCAGCACTCGCAGATAACCTACTTTTTCTATACATCAAAAAGATTACCTTTCTTCTGTGGAATCATATCATACATTTTGTGTAACCAGTAATTTATTAATTAATATGTGACCTTTTTATTCCACTAATTTATTTTTACAGCATGATTTTTAAAAGTATCAACACGTTGCTAATGTCAACAGCTTCGATTGTACTCAATGTTCTAAAACATCTTATTTTCTCTTAGTAATTTCCGATTAATATTGTTGACTTACTGTTATACCTCACTTTGTTATTGTAACAAACAAAAGAATGTTTTTCTATAGAAGAAAAGTAAACAGTATGAATGGACAAAAAAATTGCAGAAAGCTTTTTATTCTCTGCTAATAATAGTTGAAAGAAAGTGTGGAATTTGATATCTACTAGCTCTGATTTCTCGGATCAGTGCTTTATGTCCTTAAATTCTGAAAGAGGGTATCTATGTTTCCCCTTAGAGATTCTACTGTGTAGCGAAAATGCTGTTCACTTGGCAAGACTCCAACCAACTACACTGTTCCTAACAGAGAGAAAATTCACATATAAAGGAAAGACACACTCTTGCCAAGCCATGCACAGCTCAAACATTGCCCTGAGACTCTTGGCTCAGATCATCTGGTTGCACCCAATGTACTTTTTCTGTCTCAGTGATCCCACCTACAAGAGGAAATACACTTAGATTGCTTCATTATTAAAATATTCCAAATAACCCCCAAGATATGGAAGTGGGTGCCAGTGGAGACACCTTTCTCTAGCCAAGTGTTTTGTTGAGCTAAATGTTCAATATTCCTTTTAAGGGCGCTAAAGGACACACTTCATATGCTTGATGCCAACCCAGTTCATGGAAATTAAGACTTAAGAAAAGACTAGCATTACCTTTGGGTCTGGATCGATGCCCTCTTAAAACATTTTTTGGCATGCCTGAAAATGCAATTTCTAGATTCATCAGATATGCAGCCCCTTAAAAAGCACTGTTTTATTTTTGTTCTTATGTTTCTTGCCATGAGATGATAAAAAAATTACTTACTTTCATAAAAAACTGGATACATGTCCGTTCATCAACTTGATACGAGACACAAAGCATAAACAAACCAAGATAGGCCACTAAACAGACCTGCAAGGAGAACACAAGATAATGGATGTTATCAGGGTGAGTCCTGATTCTAATGGCATCCATCTCAGTGTCTTTCATCAGTGACATCCATGGTATCAAACTGTTCATTTCATTTTACTTATCTTTATGTGCTGTGTTTTGTACTCACTTGTAGAACACAGCTTTAAAACTGTAAAGTCAATTCATTTCAATTTAGCTAGTATTTATTTGTGTGCCAGGTACTACGCAAGGCACTTCAGGGTATACACAATGAAGAATACAATTTTCTTAACTTTCATCAGGTTTTAGTTCAGTGCAGGCTAAAAGAAGTACGTACACCATTTTAAGGCAGGGCATTATAGTCAAGTGTAATTCAGAGAAGTATAAAAAAAGGAAGAAATTAAATTGAGTCAGGCAATGTAAAAGGTTTCACTCAAGATGTGGATTTGAAGTAGTCTTGAAAGTCATAATAATAATGACCCCTAATGTTTACTAAATACGTACTATATGCTGGAGCATTTCCAAAGGATTTGGATGTCTTTCTTCATGTAATTGGCACCAAACCTTAGAAAGTAAGTGCTATAATGATCCTCATACTGCAAATGAGGAAGCAAAGATACAAAAGACATAAACAATGGAACCAGGGAGCTTGGGTGAAAAGCAGTTGTATGAGCAACAGCAGAGGTGAGGCCACACAAAGCATGTTGAGGGAAGAGCAAACACATACCCATAACTGAATGAACTAAGTGTCAAACATAAAAGGTAAGGGCCGGGGATTTAGCTCAGTGCTTCGCAAGCGTAAGGTCCCGAGTTTGATCCCCAGTACCAAAAAAAAAAAAAAAAAAAAACACCCATAAAAGGCAAGATGAAGATCTGAGCGTGTAGGAGTGATTTAGTAAGTGGCAGAGCAACTGCAAAAGCTTCTGATCAGGGAGGTGACATGATTTGACACATTTTTGGGAAATGAGTGGTGGGGTTGGATGGGCTGGCAATGAGGAGATCAGGATGTTATTTTATTAATCTGAGCAATATTAACATGTGAAGGGGCCAGAGCTCGGAGGGTGGCAGGCAAATTCAGAGAAAGGTGGAGAAGAAAGGTGTAGCAGAAGCAGAGGGTATATACCATGGCTATGGCCTGACTTTTGGGAAGACACTAGAAAGGGAGAAATAGAAATCAACAACCACATTTTTGAAGGTCAGTGATAGCAAGATGGTGGCTGTGCCTCACTGACAGCAGCTGCCAAAAGGAATAGAAGGAAATGTACTTGGTCTGTTAGTCAAACTGTATTTTCTTTTGCATGAAGTGGAGATTTAAAAACTGATTTAGAGTTTCTAATCAAAGCATATCTATTCACATTCAATTTTGGAAAGTATAAAATGTCAAAAAAGTTTTATCCTTTAAGCTAGAAAAGATAAGCAACACAGTTGTGTTTTCTGATAAGCATAGTTTTCCTAGAGATGGATGTTGGAAGGATAGCTGAGAATCACCTAGCAAATCATCAAACAACTGGTTTGGTAATTGTCTTAGTTATTTTTCTCATTGCTGAGACAAAATACCTGACACCAGTGTTAAAGGAGGACAGGTGTATTATAGCCCACATTTTGTAGAGGTTTCAGTTCACAGTTGGCTGGCTCCAAGGCAGGGTGCTATGGCAGAGGGGCATCACAGAGGAGAAACAGTTCATGGCAGGCAGGAGGCAGAAATGCAGCAAAGCACAAAAGTAGCATGCAGCAAGCAGCCACAGTGACAACAGCAGCCCTCTTTCTGTCCCTTATATTATATCCAGGCTACATTCTGTCAGCGTGGGTAGCACTCACACCCATTATTCACACTCAGAACTATGCCAAACCAATCCATAGACTAATTTAGTAATCACACACCCTTAATCACAGCATTGCATATTCTAGATCTAGCCACCTCTGAAAAACCCCATCTATGACTGCATGAGTCTTTGGTGGGACATCTAGACACAAACTACAACAATAATATTTATAATTCCCATCACTAGCTCCTGCTTCAAGCTATAGACAGTCCTAGTTAGGGTGGTAGAGCTGGTAACTTAAAAGGTGACATAACTTTTAAGATAATACTTCTATTCTCTCCTCAGTTATATATTCAATACAATGCCTGTAACTGCATCTCTTCCCAAGTAGAGCATTGTTCATTTTTCTACTGGACCATGAAGCCAAAAGCAAAATTTCCTTTTAGTCCTGGCTCTTTCCAAGGTTTTCCATTATTAGGACTGGCTACATGTTTTAATAGCAGCAGATAACATTTCCAGTGGAGAGACACAGCACTAAACTAAGTGAGCATGGCACGGGTTGAAGAGGTGTGATGGAAAACAAAGCAGATCAGACCCCAGGAGGCAGATTTTCAGTGCAGGGCTGGCAGGTGCAAAGCAAATGATACTGAAGTATCATTATTTGTGTGGTTCATAGGTGGCTGACATTTCCAAGTCTGGGATGAAGTTCTTTTTAGAAGCACATTTTTAAAAATACCAAATCAAGCTACAAGCTTGATAAGGTCTGTTAGAATTTACTGTGTATTCTCACATTGAAGATTCAGAAAGCTGAAACAATAGAAGAAAGACCTCCTTTTTGTTTATTAGTAGCAAACCAGGTCAGGGTTCTAAACCTGCTTCTGTAGGGTCAGCATATTCCCAAACATATGCCTGTGCTTCTTCGTTGCTTTCTGTCTGTGGGTGCACAGGGTCAGAGTCTCTGCTATGTAATTCTTTGTCTCCTAGAGACTACTGTGCTGATTTAGACAACTGCCAAGACTTTTCCCCTTGCCTTTTTGAGAGACACATTCAAATAATCAGGCTTAACTGACCAGCATTTTAAAAAATCTGATTCAGTGCCTCTGCTTGAACAAAATTTCTTCTTTTTGCAGTAGCTATTTCTTTGTAGCCTTCATTTATCCTGGTTTCCAGTGAGATGTTGCATAGAAATGCATGACCTCATTCTAGAGGATTTCATTTATTCAGTCAGCAGAACTTTATTGAGGATATACAATAGCCAGATCCTGTGCTATTGTATGACTCTGGGAATCAAGAGATGAAAAATATAGTCAATTACACCAAGGACTATCCAGCCACCAGGGTCTCTTATTCCAGTGGGGAAAGAGAAAAGACAGTGAAGTTACAATAAAATGTAGGTAGTAAAAGCACATCTACTGTAAGAATACACCAAAGGGATTGCTAACTTGGAGAAGAGTTGATAGAGGAAGATGGATTTTGAAGGCTATGCAGACATTAGCTAGAAGGAGGGTATGAGGAAAGATATTTTGGGCAGAATGAGTAGTGATAGTGCAAAGACATGGAGAAACACAAAGTGAATATTATAGAGCAGGACCAAAGATGCTTTTTAGAACAGTCTATCTGGCTATGGAGAATGCAATGAATTGAGGAAAGATCTGGGAAGGGAAAAACAGCCAAGACACAATTCTTGTCCTATGGAGAAGTAAAAGCTCAGATGGAGGTGAAGATGGAGAGTCGGGTGTTTGAGTGGCAGCTAGGCAGCTGAATCCATGTGTTCTAAAGACTGAGTAGCTGTAAGGCTGAAGGAGAGGGAGGCTCAGGAAGGCACTCAGTGGCCTACATGACCTGCACGTGCAGGTATATGGTGTTGACGAGATGTAAAGGGAGCAGCAGAACAGGAATGGGGACTAATGATCACACATGGTCTCAAAGCTCAGCCATCTGGACCTAGAGCTCAGGAATGAGGTCTGGGCTGGAGATGAGGATTTGTTAGTCATCAGCATATGTGAAGCTATTGAAACCATAGGAAGCATTGGTCCATCCAAAGAGCATCTAGTGAAAATAGAAAGGGGGCCAGGAAGTTACTCAATAATGAAGAGTCTCTGAATCCTCTGAACAGAAAGCACCTTAAATATACTTCTTATAATTTTGGTTGCATATCATGTCATATCTAAAATTTATTAAACTGGTGATACTTTGAGAATTTTGAAAGCTTCACTTCTAGGTCCTTGTGTCCCCTTGCTAAAAAGCTTAAATTCAGATTTTCATGTCTTAGCCATCACATAGGACTTGATAAATTCTCAACAGTTTTTCCTTACCCACAGCTTTGGATGTTACCACACAGCTTTTTTAAAATCAGAGAGTTTATCGGTATTGAGCATAAGCATGTTCTAGAAGCACAGTATTTACTGGACTTAAAACTGAAGGCTTTATGGCCACGTGAAAGAAAGCAAATCTCTCCTGCCAGACTGAGGGTCTTACTTCCTGACCTGGCAGGACATGGGCATGACAGGAAGACATGGTGTTCTGGCTTCCCAGGCAAGGAAGGGGGAGCTCATATTAATGAGCAATGAGACCGGCCAGACCTTTCTGGCACAACATTCCTGGAATCCAGGCCAGCACTCCCATTAGATATGGCGAGGTGAGGCCCACAGAACAGGAAACAAGCAATTACGTGAGATTTTTCAAGGAGGCCTTTGTGGGACCAGACACCCAGGCCTGAGGTGGACAGGTGGTGTCACAAAGCACAAAGCCAATAGAGAAAGGGGTGGCGCTGAAAACCAGCTCTGAGAAGGCAGTAGGGCAAGCACCATTTAAGAGCTTGGTAAAAGCCTGTGTGTGAGTGGATAATTACATTGATAAGAAAAGCTTGAAGTTTGTTTTTAATAGAAAACATAACAATCATCATTTTAACTCATTTTAAAATATGTTTTAGTGTAAGGAGAAAACTTAAGTCCTAAATTTCGCATTCTGTCTACAGATATTTTTTGACTTTACTGGGTGAGGTCTGCAGTCTCTTATGAGTTAGAGATTTAAACAGGGCTGAAATGTTCTCTGAATGTTAAGTCCATTTCTAGATACAGGAGTCCTGAGTCTTGTCACATATTGGCTTTGTTATTTATTTGGCCTATTGTACCTGCAATGGTGTCTTTTAAGTGATGGAATTGTGAAAAAAAGTGGATTCAGGGGACAATGTCCTGGAAGATTTACCTACATTTTGCCCCTTTTCATTTTGTCATAGCTAGAAAGTATCACCCTAAACATTTTGTGAAAATAAGAATTATTGGTATTTACTTCTCTCCACATCATACGTATTTATATTCTGGTCTTGTGACATTCACACAACCTCCAATTTATTTGTTTTCTTCTTTTGGTTGTCAACGGAGCCGCTTGACAGGGCTGTCTGGGGAATACAGCCTTCCCCTGTCAAAGGCCTTTGCGTGTTCCTCTTCTCCCTCAGTCCCCACTCCTCAGTCATGAGCCTGAAATGTGACTATTTCTGTAAGTTAATCAACTCCCACCTTTGTATTTAAAGTGCTTTAATTTAATCAATATAGTGACAAGATGAATTTGCTTCTGTTTGCACAGTGAATTGATCAATCAGGGAAGTAGCAGAGCTGTAAAGGTTTCTCTGCCTATTTCTGAAGACAACTTATATAAATTTCATTTATTTAACATAATTGAAAGTAAAATATTAGAAATCATTTTTAACAAATGATGAACATATTACAGTGTGTCAAATGAATGTAGGCTTGGGAGAATTGTTAACACATAATGTACTAGACAATTAAGTAATAGGAAACAGAACATTCCAAGAAAATCTATTCAAGTTTGTTTATTGAATCAAAAGTTCAGGATTGGAATGAATATTTTTGCATGACTTAAGCATTTTACTGGATTCTTATTGTCTTTTTGTTATGGGAAGACAAAATCTAAGAGAATGGTTCAGAATCACTTGAAAGGCTTGGTAGAAAGGTACCAAATTTCTGATTCAATAGGTCCCAGGTATGGACTGAGATGCTGCATTGTTAACAAATACCTAGAAAATACTGATGTTGTTGAGAATCACAGGTCTAAACTATAAACAGGGTCTTCTAAGTGCTGATGGCTGGTGTGGAGTTTATCAGAATGTTTAGGGATCTAGAGTGGCACACTATCTAGTGGGGAATCTTATGGAGAGCTGTTAATTATAAGCAAAAACAAAATAATAATAATATCTACTTACAAAATAGTAAACTTAGTACTGAATATATACATATCTCTCTATATATAGATACAGATATCTAGACAGATATATAGGTATAGATATATAGATATATATTTGTGTACCTAATTATCTCAAGAATGCATGCTACAAGGGAGAGAAAACTAAGGCTTCAGAAATGTAAAAAGTTAGGTACACATTCATTGCACCCTAAATTTTTATATTAATAATATATACAGGATAACAATAAAAGTATTGATTCTAATTCTTCCCCATAAAGAAATGTCATCTCGGGCTGGGGATTCAGCTCAGTGGTTCCAGCGCCTACCTCGAAAGCACAAGGTCCCAAGTTCAATCCCCAGTACCAAAAAAAAAAAAAAGAAATGTCATCTTTTCTAATGTAAGAGTCCCTAAATTGGAGGCAACTCCATCTCTCTTGTCTTCATCACTACTTAAATACAACTTCCTTCCAGAGTTTGTGGTCTCCGTGCTTGTGGTTGATGGTTTGGGGAACATCTCTAAATTATCAGTGTGAAATAGGATTTGCTTCTGTAGATAGACATTATCCCTTCCAATCCAAAGCACATCCATCCCTTCCAAAATTGTATCACATCTATAGTGTTGTGTCAGCAAATGTTTAACAACTGGTTGAGGAAGAGCTCTTCCTAGCAATTGCTAATTTCTATGGCGTAACAACAACAACCATGGCTGACTATCAGACAATCTCTAGCTTACTCTTGCTCCTCTTCCACATTTTCAGCCTCCTCTTGAGTCTCTTCTTGGACAGAATCATTTGGTTACCAACTTGGATTGGTTTGTACTATATTTGGCACATTAGTCTTTAGTATTTGTTTGAGATCCCTGTAATCAGCCTAAAGCAGCAATAAAGACAGCCAAGAAGAAATCCTAGTAAATAGCCCCCCCATCCCTATGAGATATCTCCTATGACCCCCAACAAATGCCTGAAACCTCAGATAGTATTGAACCCTATATACACTATGTTTTTTCCTGTATGTACATATTCATTGGAGTAATGTTATATTAGGCATTGAAAGAGATTTACAATAAAAAATAACAATAAAATAGAATTATAGCAATATACTATAATAAAATTGCCAGCATCATTACTCTTGCAGTTTGGGGCCATGTTAAGTAAGATAGAGTTACTTAAACACTGTAATATAGTGACAGTTTTCCTGAACCTAGACAACAACTCTGAGTAAAGGACGGGTAGCATATACATCATGGATACACTGGACAAAGGGATGATTCACATCCTGGGTAGAATGGAGCAGGAGGACACAAGATAATCTGAACATCATGCAGTTTAAAATTTAAGACTATTTTAATTTTGGAATTTTCCATTTAATATTTTCAGGTTGCTGTTGGTCACAGATAGTTGAAACTGCAGAAGACAAAATTGGGGATTAGGGTCATTATTGTACTCATTCACTGATGTGTAGGATTAAGTAAAAATGGTTATAATATCATCTGTGAGATCTTGCTATCAGTGGGCACTCCCATTTGGGTATCAGTCTCCAACTAAGCTTAGCTCAACAAACCTTACTGTGCTAGGAACTAGGAATATAAGGAAGATATAGTCTTTGCCTTTCAGAATTTACAGTTTAGTCCTCACTTGCAAAAGAACAACTGAGGTGCAGGAAAATTGATTATCACGTCATTGGTGTGACATTGGGCAATGCCATTAGCGTGAAAGAGTAGCCAGTAACAGCTCATATTTCTCCCTTACTGATAACCTACCAAGATTCTTTATCCTTTTTACAATGTGAGTCATGTTATCAGCTGGGTTTTTTTCTACTGTATATTGTTTTTAAAGACAAAGTTTTAGGTGTTTATAAAATAGGACTTATATACAATATAATTATGAGGGGTAGCTCCTCCCTACATTTATTAGTATAGTATAGTATAGTTTAGTATAGTATAGTATTTTTTAGGTAAAAGCAAAATAAAAGGCAAAGAGAAGAAAATACAAAAAGTAAGAAGCATCAAATTAAACTTCATTCAACAAACAATAACTCTATTTGGTTTGTTAAAAATAAGTATAAAATTATGAGTATAATTAAGGAGACAATGCTACATAATGGAAAAGATATGAGCTTTAGAATTTGAATCTTGAATATATTTATTTATTGGTTAAATGATTTTGAGCAATTATTTAATTCTTTTTAGCCTCAGTTTCCTTGTCTATAAATGAAGACAATACTGCTTTCATGTGATGGTTAATCTGAGGATTAATGATAATATAAACAGGGTACCTATGATAATGACTATGTTATAGCTAGCGAATTGCTGGTAATGATCACTACCAACATTATTATTGCAAGTAGAGTCATTCATACACTTATTAGAATAGACTGAGTTTAGAATATATTGAAAGGCTTTTCATGTACTAGCAACATAACCATGTTTAGAATTGACATTGTCTTGTTTATAAATATCATGTAGTTGATTTAATGTCAGCATGAGTCAGCACTTGGCATGATCTTTATATAAAGAAAAGTCATTAAGTATAGATGATTTGACATTTTGATGTTAATATTGAACAGTTTTATATGCCTGGCACCTTACTAAGCACTTTATGTAAATTATATCATTTCATCTTCACAAAAATCCTATGAGGTGGTCACTATTATGAGTCCCATTTTATAGATGAAGAAATAGAAGCTCAGAAAGATTTTATGCTGAAAGGGCACCATCCATAGCACAGAGTTGAAAACTGTACCCATCAGAGTACAGAGCCTGCCTTTTGGCCACCACATGACACAGCCACCTCCTTGGAGGAAAACCGAGAGCACTATAAGCAAGAACTGCAGAGGTCTGGAGAGCATTCCGGAAGCTGCTTTTCTCCTGTGTAGCTGAAGCATCACTGAGGCCTAGTGTGAACAGTAAATCTCACAACCCAACCTAGGGGATTGCAAATCAATCATTGAGACCTGGTCTTATCATGTACGAAGTGGAGAAAACAATACTTACTTTAGAATTTGTTTTTAAAGATCTTAAGTAATGTGCCTGGAATCATAGTAAGTATTATTTTTCTCCCATCTCTTATGACCTCAAATAGTGCCAGTGTAACTTACTCTGAAATCTGAGCTGAAAATGAATAATATATGCAAATATAAGCACTCTATCATTTCTTAGAAATAATCTCATTCTGTTCTTTTAACAAACGCTCATTGTGTACCTGCCATGTGTCATGTACTCTTTGAACCTTGCCAATCCACAATGAAGAGAGAAGACAAAAATCCCTGCCTCAGTAGGCCTTAAGCTTTAAAGTGGAGAAGCAGTCTGTAAACAACTACGTAAGTATATCTCTAGCATGTCAGCTGTTGAGAAGAGTTCTGGAGAATAGAGCACTGATCACCATAACTACCCCCCCCCCAACAAACACGACATAGACTGATTAACAAAATACAAACAATAAATCCACTGGAAAAAACGCATTGGTAATGTCCAGATCATCTTTAAAAATGAAAAACAATGAAAGCACATGGTGAACTTGCTGTTGTTTCTTAGGAGACCCTTGCTGGCTCTGTGATTTCAACAACATGTATCTACTACATGTAATCTAAGGTCTTACAACTCCACATACAACATGCCAGGACCTGGACAGGCGACAACAGAGGGCAACTAGATAAGATTTATAGCAAAATGGATCACACAGCTAAAAGTACAGACATGGTTGATCTGGATTTGACTGACATGAGTTCAAAACCCACCTCCACTGCTTTTTAGCTAATGGGCATAGAACAAGATAACTGTTAGAGCCTTAGTTTCATCATGACTAGGATAATATCAACAATGTGCACTTCATAAGTTGGTGAAAGATTAAAAGAGACAGCATATGTAAAGGGTTAGTATCATAACTGGTACATAAAAGACAGTCAATAAATATTTGTCAAATAAAGAAATAAATCCATTCATTTAGTGACTTGGGTTACTTTTGCGTTCGCAGCCAGGATCCATTTATCAAACATCTTTCCAGTAATGTTGACGTAAATAGTTTGCAAATATCTGAGAGGAATAAAACTTCTGCTTCTTTTTTTAATTTCTACTACAAATTTGTTTATTATCTACTACCCAGGAAATGCCAAACTCAGTGACCATGCTGAGCTATGTATGTTTCTCTGATGATACCACTGTGGTTTTACAGAGTTGAGCATTTAATTTCTGAAAAAAATGCTGTTCAGTGAAATATATGTTCTGGACATAACATCCAAAATTAATATTACTTTTTTAAAAACACAGTGGTCTCAGCTAAGCTTGGTGCACAAGACATTCGTGACAAATTATAGAAGTGATGGGGGTACGAATATAAAGATTGAAAACTAACCCAAGGGTTTTTGACAAAATTGAGCATCAAGATGCAGGCAAACATGGTAATAATCTGTCTCGAAATGGTGAGTGTGAATGTACAGATATTAAAACTCAGGGATCTAATCATAAACTTGAAGGGTTTTCCTTGGTTTTATTAAACTAGCCTCAAAATAGTAGCTTCTTTTCTAATGTGAATAAAATGATAGCTCGCTATAATTTTTTGCCTTTTTAAATTTTCTTCTTCTCTTTTTTCCTTTTTTTTTTCAGGATTGGAGATTGAACCCAGGGCATTTGCACTGAGCTACATCCCCAACTCAGTTTTTGTATTTTTATTTTTAAACAGGGTCTGGCCCAGGCTGAGCTCCAATTTGTGATCTCCTGCCTCAGCTACCCAGACTGCTGGGATTACAGGCATGGGCTACCACACCAGGTTTAGCAATAACTTTTTATAGCTTGGAACTTTTACTAAGGAGTGGCCTATGATATACCAGGAAGATATTCAATTACTAGTTCTTTTAAATTAGGAATCCACAACTTCAGAGCTTCATGACTCAAGTCTTTTATTATTAGAGTAGAAGTTGTTGGAAAACGCTAGCACAGAAATCTTCTCTTTATCAAAGAACTAAATTCTGCCTATCCACAAAGAGTTTGGATTTTGACCTACAGCCTCATCTATATATTTCCATATCTTTCTGCGAAACTGGGGATTGCAAATTTGTAATATTTACTTAGCAAAGATGATCCAAGAGATTATTGTTTAAAAGCAAATATTAGAGCCCTAGGTCAAAATTTCCCAGAGAGAAGGCAGTTCTACATGATAAATTCTATCACAGAAAATGATTTCCTTTTAGGGTGGAAAAAGAAATGACACTCCTTCAACCACTCCTAGATTCAGCCCCTCTGCAGTAACCATTCGATCTTTCTCCTCCCTCTTTTGTATTAAAATTGTCTTTTTGCTTGAGGAGTTGATATCTGACAGGTGTATGTTGGAATTACTGTAAATGCATGCACTGTTCATAAGTGAGCACACAAAGACATTTGAAATTGAACCAAAGTTACTTCTGTGCAAATTACAAAAGTGGGCCTAGGGCCGGGATTTAGCTCAGTGGTCCCACCGCCTGCCTTGCAAGCGCAACGTCCCAAGAGTTTGATCCCTGGTACCAAAAAAAAAAAAAAAAAGCGGGCCTATTCTCACCTACGAATTCCTTCACTCTAGATCTCTGCAAAATAAACTCTAAAAATAAAATTTCTAAGATCTTGTGTGGTGATTCTTAAGTAAATTACTGCCAGCCACAAGAATGAATTCGCCTGATCTGTGTGATCGAAGCTTTGATTGATGGGGAAAGAAGTAATCGCACACCAGGCTGAAGTCCTCTGTATGAGCAGACATTTCCTTTCCAATTCAAAGTGGTGAGTTTTTATTATGAGTTAAGTAGTCAATAACCAGAATTATACTTATTGTTTGTACATTAACTTATATTTTTTATTAATTTTGTTGATACATTTTAGGTATACAATATAATGGCATTCATCATTCTAGACTTGCAGCTTTACATATTCTATCTTGGTTCTTATTTTTCCCGCTTCCCCTGCCCTCCCTATTTACAGAGACTTTGTTTCCATTTTTTCGTTTTCTCATATTAATTCCATTCCCTTCTTTCCTTTCCCCTACCCCTCCCACTTCCCCTTTCCCTTTGCCACTTTGCTTCCTATTTCACATTATCTATTATACGTTTCAGTCCTTATTTACACTTTCAGTTTCTCACACTAGAGAAACTATTCAGTATTGACACATGTGTGTCCTATTTATTTCACTTAAGAGTATCGCCTCAAGGTGCATCCATCCCACTTGGTCTTGTGTATAATCTTCTTGCTGATCTCCTGCATTCTATTTGCCACTATATTATTAAGGATTTTTGCATCTATGTTCATTAGTGAGATTGGCCTATGGTTCTCTTTTTCAGTTGGGTCTTTCTCTGCTTTGGGGATCAAGGTGATGCTTGCTTCCAGGAATGAATTTGGGAGTATTGCTTCCCTTTCAATTTCATTGAAGAGTTTAAACAGTAGTGGCAGCAGTCCTCTCTAAATGTCTTGTAGAATTCAGCAGTGAAGCCATCAGGACCCGAGCTTTTCTTAGTTGATAAATTTTTAATTATGTTTTCAATTTCATTGATTGATATTGGGTTGTTTAGGATTTTTAGGTCTTCTTCGTTCAACTTTGGTAATTCATATGTATCTAGGAATCTGTCCATTTCTTCTGTGTTTTCCATCTTATTGGCGTATAGGTTCTGGAAGTAGGTATCGATGATCCTCTGGATTTCTGCTGGGTCTGTTGTAATTTCACCCTTTTCATTCCTAATTGCATGGATTTGGGCCTTTTCTTTCCTTTTTCTGATAAGGTTGGCTAAGGGCTTCTCAATTTCATTTATTCTTTCGAAGAACCAACTCTTGGCTTCATTGATTTGTTGGATAGTTCTCTTAGTCTCCATGGCATTGATTTCTGCTTTGAACCTCATAATTTCCTCCCTTGTATGAGCTTTGGGTTTGTCCTGCTCTTTCTTATCTAGAAGCTTGAGGTTCAGCATCAGGTGGATTAATTGAGCTCACTCTGTTTTCCTAACATCAGTATTCACTAGTATGAATTTCCCTCATAAGGCTGCCTTCATTGTGTCCCATAGATTCCAATATGTTGTATTGGCATTGGCATTTAATTCTATACTTATTTCTTCTTAATATTTTTTTCCAATAGTTTTGCCTTTAAACTTGCATTGCTGTGTATCATAGCCAGATTGGCTGTAGAAACACAGAAAGATTGGAAAGAGAAATGTGCTTGTGGAGTGACTTTGCTACTTCTCAGCACTCATTGTGATGTGTAGATGTTCACGCCTATCTCATTTATTGCTTTATGTGATATTAGAACAGTACACTGATGGAACTGATACAAATGAGTTGGAACTTGTGAATGGCAGCTAGATCAGAGGACTGGTGAATCCCCTAAGTCCTATGGATACAGTGTGCTTCCCTTGATGTTTCTGCCAAACTAAACTTTCTGCTTGAAAGCTAAGAGGAAGTACATGAAGTGTGCCAGCACTCAGTCACTAAAAGTTTTAAATTCCAAACCCTGCTTGAAAGTAATTGCAAATTACTTGACATTTTACACCATTGAATCTTTGTTGTGGTGGTGGTTGTTTTGTTTTGTTTTTTGAGACGGGGTCTTGCTATGCAGTCCAGGCTGGCCTCGAACTCACTATGTAGCCCTGACTGGCCTCAAACTCACAGCAATCCTCCTGCCTCAGCCTCTGGAGTGCTGGGATCACAGGAGTGCACCACCACGCCGGCCAACGCCATTAAATCTTATGACTGCATGTTTCATCAACTCTGAAAACTGAGAAAAGAAATCCCAGTGTCCATGTTATCAAGGATCCTTTAAGTAGAATACATTCACCTGGGCTTTCATTTCAGTATTTTAACACAGATTTGTATATGTAGATTAAGATTCTTATTTCATAGGAATTTCTTGGAATTTTGGCAATTACATCTTCAAAATATTGAATAAACATAAACAACAACATTGTTAGGCAATAAAATTGGTTTTGAATAAAAACTGGAATAAAATAATAATAGGACATGAATTGTGTCTTTGACTCAAAATGTCCTTTTTCTTCCTTATCTACCTGGTGTAATAGTACTCCGACTTCAACTATTTTAAATTCAGTTGTATTCATTCTTTAAACTCTGCTCAAATATATTCTCTACCCAAAAGAGTACATAGTGTATGTCACTTACTTTGTATATATTAGCTCATTTATTACCCAAAACATGCAATAAGTAAAAAAAATGCCCTATTTTATACAAAATTATAATTCAGAGAAAGTAATATGAAAGTGATCCTGAATAAAAACTTGGTTATTTAAACAAATGAAGTGTTAAGAGGGATAGGGAGAGAGAGAATAGAAAGAAGAAAGGACAAATATTTGAGTAAAAGAGATATAAAAATATATGTATCAATTGCAGTGTGTAGATCTTATTGGGATCTCTATTTTGAACAAATTGTGAAGAAATATTCATGAGTTAATCATGGATATTTGCACACTAATTGGATTCTATTAAGAAATTAGCTTGTTAGGTGTGATATTGGTATTCTGGTTACTTATAGTCTCTGTCATTTGCTTTACATAGTAAAAATATTTAAGGGTGAAATGATACAGAGTCAAGGATTTACTTCAAAATAACCTAACGTGTGATGTGCGGGTGTGGAGGAAGGATAGTAACACACAGATAAATAAGACTGATCACGCCTTGAGAATTATGGGGACTGGATGGTAGAACTATCACTGAGGTTCATTTTATGCTTTTTATCTCCTTTGTATATGCTTGAAATTTTCCATAATAAATAGTCTAAGAAAAAATGGTTCTAGACTTATGACACTATTAAGACCATGGCAAGACAAAATTATTTGGAAGGGCTTTACCCTCAGATAAGGTACCTTAAATTAGCATACGTAAAGCCTCCTGAAAGATGAGCTCATAAGCCAAAACTAGCCAGAACATGAAGAATTAACTTTTTGGTGAAGGCCAGTTTGCATATATGAGTACACACACACACACACACACACACACACACACACACACACATTCTGAGGACTAAAGCTGTGAGAATTCCAAATAATGGCATTAACACACTGAATCTATTAAAAGTATATTCAAGTGGCTGGGGATGTAGCTCAGTGGTGCCACGCCTGCCTGGCAAATGCAAGGTCCTGAGTTCAATCCCCAGGACCACACACACAAAAAAGGATATTCAAAATAATTAAAGACAGGAATGAAGGAATTGAAACCATGAATAAAGAACAGAGCACTTTTTAAAAACACCGGGAATATTTGAAATACAAAATTCCACTAATAACAAAATAGAAGTTCTAGAAAGAAAAAAGAAAATTGATAGTTAGAAACTTAATAGATGGGTAAAAGGCAGATTAAAACCTAAGAGAGGATGGGCCAGGGATTTAGCTCAGTGGTTCCGCCGCCAGCCTCCCAAGTCCAAGGCCCCAAGTTCGATCCCCGGTACCAAAAAAAAAAAAAAAAAGAAAAAAAGTGCAAAACTGGCCATTAAGGACTCAGTGTCAGCAACGTTTTGGGCCGGGGATTTAGCCCAGTGGTTCCGGCGCCTGCTTCGCAAGAGCAAGGTCCCGAGTCCGATTCCCGGTACCAAAAAACCCCACAACACACTCAAAACCTAAGAGAGGAGGGGAATAGTGAACTAGAAGATCTGAGGAAATAACCCTAAATACCACACAGAGTGATAAGCCTTGAGATATGATAGGTTAAGGAATAGGAAGGCCAGAACAGGAAAGCTCTAAATCCACATCTCACAGCAATTTCAGAGACAAGGATTCAAGAAGGGGCAAACTGGTGGGATGGCTGATAGCTTTTTTTTTTTAGAATTAATGAAAAACACAAAAATCTTTAATTCAGGAAACATTACCAATCCCCGGATACTGCATTTAGACACATGGTAGGTAAATTGCACAACATCAAGAACAAAGAGCAAATTCTGAAAAGCAGTCTCTGAGATGGGTGTGTTATTTATGCTGAAACATTAGATGCTTAGTACACTCACCAGCAACAGCTGAGATCCAGAGATGGAACTGAGATTTTGAAAAGACTGAGAAAAAAGTGCCATCAGCCAAGGACTGGAGGAATTCATTATAATTGTTAACTTAATGTGGCTACTAAATAGCCTACAAAGATTGAGTGTAAAAGGGCCGAATTACAAGAAATTTTAAAAATCGACATAATTTTGGGAAATTTAACATAGATTTCTCAGCAAACTTTAGATCAAGAAGAAAAAAATAGTAATGATATAGAAAATTAAACATGATAACAAGCTTGATTTTATAACTGAATATAGAACCTTAAATCCCAAGTGAGACAATCAACATTATTTCCATACATGCATAGAATGTTCATAAAAATCAGCCACAAAATCTCATTGAATATCAAAGAATTGGTATTAAGGAAAGTACATGAAGCGAACACAAAGCAATTTAATTGAAATCAATTATCAAAAGACAAACAAAAAGACCTTAGACAAGACTCAACTAAATGAAGATCTCTTCTATGCTCATGTGTAGAAAGTACAAATTCCATTGGGCATGTGGTATAAAACTGTAATCCCAGCACCCTGGGAAGCTGAAGCAGGAGGATCACAAGTTCTAGTCCACCCCTGGATAACTTAATCCCTTCTGAGACTCTGGTTCCAAAAAAAAAAGAAAGAAAATAATAACATAAAGAAAGGAAGAAAAGGCTGGAGATGTAGATCAATATAAAGGCCTTCAATTCCTAATACTGGAAAAAAAGTATGAATTCTATAAAAATACCCAAAGTATTTTTCTTGGAATTTAAAGGGTTGGTTTTTGTTTTGTTTTGGTTTTGAAAGGTTGCTTTTTGAGTAAAGAAGGAAGAGAAAATGGCAAAAATTTATGAAGACAATTTTGAAGAAGAAAATGGGGGAAAGGTGCACTGTTTATCCTATTATCTTCATAATCAGAGGCATGATAGTGCTATTTTCAAGAGGACAGTATGATACTGATGTAGTGATAGACAAAATAATGGAACTGAAGAGAATCACAAATGAAATTTCATATGGAAACATGACAGTTGATAAATAGATATGTCCAATCCATATAGAAAGGCCTATTTATTAATTGGTACTAAGAAATTAACAATCTATGTGAGAAAATATGCAAAAAGTTCACGCCCTTAGACTAAAGGCATAAACACAAAAAGCAAAACTTTGACCTTTTTAGAAAATGGTACAGAAAAATCTCTTTCTGACATTGGAATATGGAGAAATTTCTTTAAAATACAGCAAAGCACACACCATAAAAGGATTGATAATTATAAAAATATTAAGCTTAAATCTTTTCATAAGAAAAGCACCATAACAAAAGACATGATATCAGCTCAAAAAAAGATATTCTCAGTACTTAAAAGCATAAAGATTAAATAACAAATAGATCCTAAAACCCAAGGAGTGAGAAACAACCTATAGCAAATATTTTAATAAATAAATGATAAGAAAAAATCAAAATGTCCAATCAACATAAAATATGTTCAACTCTAGCAGGAATCAGGAAAAAAAGACAAATTAAATATACCACTCCACACAAATAAGAGAGAAAAAAAATATTCTGATTTACCATTGATGGAGGTATAAATGAGTACAATTTTGGATTTATATAGTGACTTGAATAATAAGTTGAAGATGTCTATCTTACTACCCAATAATTCAGCTTCTAGAAATATGCCTTAAAGAAGCTGATATACATGCACAGAGAGCCAGGGACCAGAGTGTCCATTGCAACACTGTAATTACAAAAAAAATTCATTTTTGGAAGCTATCTAAATGTTCTTCAATAGGCACATGAACAAATTATTATTACATATTCCTACAGTAAAGTACAGTATAGCAAAAGTGAATGAGTAATATCCATGTATTGTTATAAATAAATCTCAAATAACAATGGGCAAAAATTATACAATCTTATTTATATGAAACTTAAAGCAAAATAATAATTGGTTATAGATACATACATATTGGAAAAGTGAGAAAATAGGTATAGGCATGATGAATACCAAATTAAGGATAGTAGATAGCCCTGGAGAAGGAAGGAATGGTAAGAAAATGTGATTAAGGAGTGAAAGACAGAGGAAGGACATCAATGTACCATAATGTTTTCTTTCTTTAAAAAAATATAAAATTATGAAAATATATTAAAATTTGATGAAGCTAGGGATGGATAAGTGGTTTTATTCTATATGTCACTTTAGAATTGAAATTTTTATAATTAAAAAAATCATAGAATTGCCCATACTCATTTAAACTTGCACAGGAAGGAAAATAATAATTAATTTCCAACCACGTTTTGGAAAATGGTTAGAAATCAGCAGAGCCAGGCTCTTCCCCACACTTGTCTTACTCCAAAGCTGGAGCCCCTCCTACAGTTTGGGCTCTGGGTCCCTGCCTTTGTCACTTATGACCTTCACTTATGACCTCCCTGGCATCACACTATACACAGTTCCAAATGCCACCTGGCACTTGGGTATCTGAATTGTCCTGTAAGGAGCTGTTCATGTCTCCTGTACCGAAGTTAAGGACCTGGGCAAGGGCACTGTACCCAGCACATGGAAATATACGGGGAGGGTGGCCAGGATGGCAGAAGTTCTGATGTACTGGTAAGTATTCTTTCTTTTATAGGTTTCTGTTCTGTTGCTTATCAACCACCTAATTCACTCGTTTGGCTTAGGAGAAACTAATCACCAATGATTATGTACCTACTTTTGCAAAACAATCCCTTGCCTGAAGAAGGTTTAAAAAGAAAAGAAAAGAAAAACATTGTGTTCCAGCCATTTCTCATGAATCAATAGGAGGAGCAACATTGTCACATATTTGTGGGGAAAAAATAAACAACTTATAGTTCATTTGTTTCACTTTAGGAGTTTTCAAGCCCTCAGAAGTGGGTAAGGAACCTTGTTAAAGTGGATTTAGCCCACTCCAATAGTATAGTTGTAAACTGGATTTCATTACTCTGGCATAATTAAGCAGCTTCTCAAATTAAGCCCTATTTTAAAAATTAGTGCAGAGATAATTCTGCACTCATGCCCCTCGGCGTATACGTGAAAGAGTACAATAGACAGAAATCTATTAAATAGAAACTATGATAAATCAATATAAATTCAATTATATAACATTGTAACACTAGCGCAAATAAGAGAACTACTTTGTTCAACCTTTAAAAGATATGACTGAGTGGCTTTTGTAACTGAGAGCACTTTAAAGAAATAAAATAGAAGCGAATATTAGCAATCCATAGCAATATCACTTCTCATCTGAACATCGCTCTGTTCTTTTGGCAAGAGGTCTGTGTCCCCAAGCAACCTGCATCCCATCCTGCGTGCCTGCCATGGCAACAGGGTTAGCCAGACACTGAGGTTTTTGTAAGGTGTGTGTGAGGATAGGGAGAAAGGCAGGGAGGCTTCAGGGAGGTATCCAGGTGGAAAAATTGGTGACGCACTAGATTCGGTGACTGAATGAGAATTATTTATTGAGGCTTCTATGACACAATGGTTTTGGTCACTCTATGTTCATTTTTAAAACATTATAGTTGGTCTCAGAGGCCTGAACACAGACCTAAGCCCTTTAATAAGCATCCAAGACTACTTGCTATGGAATAGGTTATGAGCCCAGGTCAACCTGGGTGGGTTTGGACCTTCTGTTTCAGAATCAAACTAGTGGAGAGAGGGCATAGAGAAGCGCGTAGACTCACTGAGGTCGCTTGTGCACTGGAATGATGGCATCAAGCGTTTCATTTGTGTGCATTTATGAGGAAGTTATTTTTCCTTTTGTGCAATTTTTTTTTTTTACCTTGGAGTCCTAGCTTGTCCTTCTAACAGCTTCAGGAACCCAGTGTCCTGGCGGTCACAGGGTCATTCTAAAGGACCCCCCACCCATACACCAGAAGTCACAATGAAATGAAAGGCTGCCTTTCTCCTGAAACAGGTTTCCTTCACAGCTTTTCTGCACAGCTAAACAAGAGATAAGGCTCACTCAGCCTGGGCCTGATGGCCTGATGTGTGTCCCACACCTGATACTTTAGATGGCCTGAAGGTGTTATTTTTTCCCCTAGTTATACAGCTAAAATTATCTCTACTCAAGGTCTAGTTAACACATTAGCAATTCCCCCTCTTTTCTTGTCTCCTGTCATTATACTCTATACAAGAGATACCTTGATAATAACTTCTCTGAAAGGGGTGTTTTAGTGGCTCATTATAGTGAATGCTGAATCAAACACTTTAAAAGCAACAATTGAGTGGTCTGTCACTAAAACATTTTCCTTGGGACTTCTCCCCACCTGTCCCAGCACCGGGCCAGGCCAGGGAGAGTTGCTCAGCTCTGCAATGACAGGCGCAGGCCCAGAAAAGCTTCAGCAGAACCCAAGAATGCTCAATTACAATCTCTTTGCTTTCAAATGTCCAGCCACGTGCTGGCCCTTTGCCACCCCCAGGAAACACAGTGCTGTGTTAGGAAGGGGCTGGGGTATAGCAATGGTATGTCAGAAAGCATCAACTTGACATGCAAAAGTTAAACTGGTTACACTACAGCCATCACTCTGGAACCTCAGTAGTGGCCAGGTCTTCCTTTGGCCACTCACTCTGGAACTGAAATGGGGCTCCTTTTTCTGAAAGGTTGCATCTGTGACAGTTTTCAGCAGCCTTTTTTGCCATTTCCTCCTCAATGGTGTAGCTTTGTGCACTACTTGGTAAAGGAAAAGAAGATCCCAGTTTGGGACTTCTAAGCTTCAGGAGCAAAATCCCAGGAGAAGCCCTTGAATGACTAAGTGGGGATCTGCCAAGAAGGCACAGCTGGGACAAGAGGCTGGCATAGAACAAAGGCCAGGGAGGGGACAACCCAAGAGTTTTATTCTGACACATGTCACAGAACAAAATCTTTGATCTGATTTTCAGTGTCATCACCAAAACTGGAGATGGCAGATGGCTGCATGTTATGAAGAAGAGCTGAGAGATAGCTTCTCCTGAGTTCCAAATAGGAATCATGACCCTTTATAGGACAGTAGGCTGATCTCATTGTCAAAAATATAAGCACCCCCAAGGTACCACTCAGCTAAGCACACCTTGCCTAGGTGCCATTTAGCTACCTCTCACAACATGGTGGGTGGTCCCTAAGCCTTAGAGAGCTAATACAGTCAATGAAATTCCTAAGCTACTCTTCAAATCGCTTTCACTAGCTAGATCTACTCGATTTTATTTTTTTACAGAAATTTGACAAAAAAAGTAATCTGTAAATGCAATAAAAGCCACCCCCTCCAAATGTTTCACTCAGTTGGCAGGAGCACTGAGCCACACCAACCATTGCACTGCCACTTGGCAGTTTGCTGGCTCAGAATTGCCATCAGAAACATGCAGACTTCTAGCTGTTCCAAGAAAGCCATAGAGCTTTCATTAATAAGGTGAAAAATAAGCTTAAGAACCACTGAGTTAGTTGTACCAATGTACAGTCTCACCAAAAGTGCTATGGATTGAATTGTGTCCTCCTAAAATGCATCTTAAAAAGTGAATTCCTAACATGATTGTATTTGGTGATAGGGCTTTTAGGAGGTAATGTTAAATAAAGTTCTAAGGGTGGGGTTCCAACTGAAAGGATTGGTGGCTTTACAAGATGAGAAAGAAATCCCCCTCTCTCCAAGTACATGAATCAAGAAGGGACCATGCTGAGCATGCAGCAATAAGGCTGCTGTCTGTGTACCAGGAAGAGAGCTCTCACCAGACCCCGACCACACTGGCACACTGATCTCAGACTTCCAACTTCCAGAACTGCTTAAGCCAGCCTATGTGTGGCATTTTGTCATGGCAGCTGAAGCAGATGAAGACAGAAAGAAAACCATATTTTAGTTAATGCCGCATGTGTAGATGTACACATGAATTTTAAAATTAACTAGGGGATGATCGAGTGAGCTGCCTTGCTCAGGCATCTGACAGTTATTCCTGCCAAGTTTTATCTCAATGCATGGAGATTAAGGCTGCTTCTAAATCATCTGAGAGTGTGCGTCTGAAACAGGTATTTATATAGTTTATGCTATAAACCCTGTGCTCAGCATCTATTATTTTAAAGAAGTTCACTATCGGCCTATGAACTCACTGCAATAAACTGGACTTAAACATTCACAGCAGATAATAAATAGAAGGTTAAAGATGACATCATGAGATCCCATCCAGTTCTCAACTTTGATGGGCTTTTTGATCATACTTTAGTAGTTTGCCAGGTTCTAGGCCCTAAAACTGAACTGCATTCTTCAGTGAAATGATACCTAATTCAAGTTTAATGACTAGATTCTATTCCTGTCCTCCAGTAACATAGAAACATGCATGTTGGACTCTTCAGTATGCTCTTGTATGTACTGGTAACATTTTAATCTTGATGCTGACCCTTGAGAGAACAGCATGAGCAAGTGGGTCCAGTTAAAGAGCACCCTTAACAGAAATGCCAGGGACAGAGCTAAAGGCAAGAAAAAGTCTAGAAAATATTCATTTCCTCAGAACAAATTGAAAGTGTATGCCATATTAAAAATGAATTATTGGATCAAATATTAGGGAAATTTAAGCCATTGGTTCCTTCATAGAAGATAAGATTGGTAATATTGACACCTAGTATTCAACTACATCAATCCTAACATGTCCTAATTGATTCTAGTTAGGGAAATGCAAACTAAGTCAAATGACCTCTCTCTCTCTTCTAATGCTGTAGTCATTTTATAACATGAAATAAAACATCTTCATAGTGGTGTGTTGAAGTGTTCTGGGACCCAAAGTCAAAATACAGTGGACCCTTGAGTTATGACTGGCCTGACATATGAACAACTTGGGTTAGGACCAGAATTTTAGTTTTAAATTATGACCAAAGTCTTGAGTTACAACCTGAATGCCATCTGCTTGTACTTCCAGATGTTCTCAGATACAGACTTAACCCTTAAAGAATTCTGGAAGGAACATTACAATATCCTTTCCTGTGTGGGGTTAATTGAGAAATTCTGGGCCAGTATCTCTCTAAGGACACTGAGATCTGCCTGTATACAGGAGAGAGACTTTGAATGCTGTGTAGAAGTACCTGAGCCTTCAATTGACTAACTCGAGTTACAACCAGCCCTCATGGACGAATTGAGTTTGTAAGTCAAGGGTCCACTCTATAGTAATAACACACTCTTTATTATTGCTTCAGAGTATTCTTAAATGTTATAAGTCAACTTAAATTTCTTTGTATTTTAGTATACAACTCTATAGTTTAAATGGTGTTATGGCTTGTGTCTAGATGTTCCCCTAAAGCCTCATGTGATCATAGGTGGCTTTTCAGAGGTGACTGGATCTAGAGTGTGCAATGCTGGTATTAAGTGTGTGATGCTGGGATCAAGGGTGTGTGATCACTAATTCAGTCCATTGATTGGTTTGGCATAGTTCTGGGAATGGATAATGGAAGGCCCTCCTTGGGTGTGAGTGCTATCCACTCTGAGGGTGGGTAGCCTGGATAGAATAAAATGGACAGAAAGAGGGCTACTGTGATTGTTTGCTGCTTGCTGCCTTTGCTGCCTTCTGCCTGCCATGAACTGTTTCTCCTCTGTGATGCCTCTCTACCATGCCACCCTACCTTGCAGGCAGCTGATTATAGACTGAAACCTCTAAAAACTGTGAGACAAAATAAACCTTTTCTCCTTTAACTTTGCATGCTGAGTAGTTTGTCTCAGCAATGAGAAAAGTGATGAAGACAAATGGGCACATGCAAGTTCAAATAAGCTCTGATAATAGGAGGTATAAAATAAATGGATTTCAATACCACACACTGGGTTTCCATTGTGTGTCAGGGGATACTTAGTGACTCTGAGGATATATGATATACTTAAACTAAAAGAATATATTATTCATTTTCAAGTTTATAAAAAAATTAAAACAAAAATGATGATTGACATGTCAGAAGTTTCCAGAGATCAACTTTCTAAGTTAACTTTCTGAGCTGAATACATCTGCAATATAGGATTTAAACATATCAGGATTTGCCCCCATCTCCTCTTTGTTTTTTAAAAAAAGAAATACTATTTAAGGACAACTTTTTCATTATATAAGCACTCCTTTGGCCTTTGTGTATCTGACATTGAAGAGGTAAAAGCATGTTTTGCTCAATGATTTTGACTATCATTTTGAGTATTTTGTCCAATCTTAATATTCCTTATTCTTTATTCTATTCCTGAAATTCTTTTGGGAAACTTTCACCAAATTCTTGCATATTCCATTTTATTTTCATATACTCATCAAAATTAATTTTTACCAATTAAGCCAACTACATTCTGTTTTTATACTTACTATGAGAACTTCATATGCCTATAAGATAATTTTCTTGCCATTATCTATTATTCATATCCAGTGGAGATTGAGTCAGGCCATGTGATTATAATTCCTTACTTCTTAACAAACTTGTTTTACTTGCTGTAAGAAAAATTATTTCCCAGTGGTACATGATGGGATGTTGCATTAGGTTTGGAAACATATTAAAGTCTCAATAGTCTCAATATGAAAAATAGAAAATTACTAGGCAGTGTGTTCCTAAGATATAATTCTAAATTTAATTTTTCAAATGTCAAAATCTGTATATAGAATATTGACACCACTCTTAGCTTCTTGATTTGTCAAAGGGTCTATTAGAACTTCAATGATGAACATTTCTCCCTTCCAGTTCCTCTCCAGAACTATGATCAAATCATTTTGCTAAATCATCATGTATTGTGCTTTCCATTTTTTATAAATTATGGATAATAACAATAGCTGATTTCACTGTATGTCATAGGTCTACTTGCAAATTTTATAGTATATTCTATTTGAAAATAATTACTCAATTTTTCCTTGTATTAAGTCAAAACTTAAAATAGCTTTTAAAAATTTGAATACACCTGCATTCTGACTTTCTTAGAGTAAATTAACATGTATTATTGAAATTCTTGACAAGACTTTTAATCATTACATTTCCCCTTTGTTTAATCCCTTACCTTAAATTTTATAGAATGATTAATATGGTTATGTATCTCAGAGTTTATATTCCAATGGAAAGGTTATAGGAACAACAGAGGGAGAAGAAAGAAAAACTAAGAGCACAATAAGGCAAATAATTCCCACTTTCCATGAGAATATTGTCTCCAAGGGCCAAGACACCAACAAACACTAAACCCCCACTGGAAAGGAGAAGCAAGAGTTTGCTCTTAAATTGACTTCAGTGCAGCCATGCCAAGGCAAATAAATCACTGCAAGTGAAATACTTTGAAAGGTAAATGGGCTTTAAAAATATTTGTGTAGTTTAAATTTTCTAGTGAGTAGTATTCATTACTGCCAGATATGATAAGGGCACATGTCCATCAGGAACTGGAGATTTCCTCCAGGTACATGACTCAATATTTTTAAACCAATGGTGAGTGCAGTGGACACCCTTGACAAATGATACTGAATGAAGAAAAATAAGCCAAGTTTAAACATGTAGTGCTCTACACAAACCAGAACTGTATTCAAGTAGAAAGGAAATCAAATCCCAAAAGTTCTTAGAGTCTTTTAATCTATACATATTTTTTATCAATAAGAATTCTGGAATGATGACCAAGCTTGAATGCCTATCTGACCAAGCAATTCAAGCCATAGGAAAAAAAAATGCAGATTGAGCTTCTACTTCCTGAGATCCCTTGTCCCTAGCCAAATTCATCCTCAAAGATGCTGTTTGACTTTGTATTATCACTGTGGTGTGACTTAACCCTCCAACCATCTATAAAGAATTTTGAGAGAAGAACAGTTACGTGGTCTCCATAGCAGTTCATTTTTTCCCCTTTTGCTTTAGAGCAATCTTTTGTAACTGAAGTAAAAAGACCTCAGTCCTCTCTCTGATTGAGGGTGAATGCAGAGTTAAACATGGAGGACAGGTTAAAAAAATAATCTAGTTGTTTTCCTAAAATTTCACTGGACTTAAGTCTTTGATCACAAATCACCAAGGGCCTCTTTCAGTTTATAAGCAGAAGGTCACTGAACATTTATCAGGTCACCCAAGCCTTGGTCAACCAGAAAGACATTTCCTATGGAAGGGAAGGGATTTATTCAGACACCTAGGTTGTATTATGGGAATGTAAACCCCAAATCCCAAATTAATGGGATAGCAGCATTGGAAAATTGAACAGATTACATATGGTAAGAAGCAACCAGACTAAAGGTAAGTAGAAGAGCAAAGGACATGAAGTTGCAGCTGGTGTGGGTTGATCAGTCTGCCCACATTCCAGAAGTGGGTGTGGCTCTGCCTCCGCCCCCATGGAATGACTTGTACTGCTTTGGTCTAGCGGGTCTAGACCTGCACAGGACAAACTTTTCAGTACTGCCCGCAGGATATATGAAACCACAGTCACCCTACACCCAAAAGGGAAAATGACCCTCAGCAGGCCCCTCTTCTCCAAGTTTATTTTTATAGACCTCCAGAGAGATTCAGAAAGTACAGTACTGGAATAATCTAATACCATTGAGATTGCTAAATAATAACTTGGCTGAGAACAGAGAAAGGTGAGATGGCCAAATTGATATCTTCTTCTAGGTTCACACTGGTCTTGGGAAATGCAATGAATCCAAAATGACTGTTCTGCAAAACTACTTTTGAAGTGGAACTATTTCTTCTAGCTTTGAAGAACGCCATTATCCATGATTGCTTCACTAGTAATAGCTAATAAAAAGAGCTAACTCCTTGCACGCTCACCATCAGCTGGCACTATTCTATGAGCTTTCCATGTATTTATTTACTTAAACCTCAGAATAACCCCAATCATTCTGATCTCATTAATAAAGAAATGGAAACCTAGAGAAGTTAAGTAACCTTCCCAAAGTTATTCAGCAAATAATGTCCGAGCTGGAGTTCAACACCAAGTGCAATGATTACACATCCCCATTTCACCATCTCCTTATCTCTTCTCATTCCTGAACACTTGGAAGAGCGCCTGTGACCAACCACAGAGAGCATGGCGAGGGCACTTGTGGTGTCCGTGTGAGGCAGTGACACACTGGGAGGACAGTGCTCCCGGCCTGGCTTCTCAGAGACCCCCTCGCTAGTTTCAGGTCATCTCTGCTGGCTGCCCTGCTCTATATAGATTCTCTGTTGAAAGACAATTCAAGATTATAGATATCACCCGGGCAACACAGTGTGAGCAAACTTCAAATGGAGCCTAGATTATAAAAAGAAAACCAGAAAGAACAGAGACCTGGCTGGATATAATGTTCCTTGTACCACACCCCGGGCAATTAGGAACATCATATCCCACCGGAGATTTAGTTCATGAAAGTTCACAATTTGTATGTTACGTCTTAAACATTAAAATGAGTCGTCCCCGCCTCCCCATTTAATTTGTTTCTTTGGTACTGGGCTTTTTGAAGTTGAAATAAAAGATAGGAGACACATTAAAAAATGATGCTAGAAAACACTGAATCAAAGAGTTTCATTCCTTTTTTTTTCCTTCTAATTTGCCTAGCCTTTAAACACAGATATTTTTCCCTTGAGTACATTGACAGTCATTGAGGTGACTAACATACTCAGTATATCTTAGTGAAAAGCTATTTTTAAAATTACTTGATTTAGAAAACTCCAATCATGATAATTTCATGGGACTTCTTAGTATACAAATTAAAAGTTTTAAATTACTCTGCCAGCATTTGTGAATTGAAATAATCTTAATTAGAAAATACCTGCATTGATGCATATTTATCAGGTGTCTTTAATATCTGCCCTGATTCAAATTTTGAGGGTTGTTTTACAAGTTATAATTCCTGTGGTCAGTAAGGGCAGTACTGATGCCACATGAGACCAGCAATCAGAGGTGTCAATTTAGTCTTTCCCAACTCTGCCACTTTCTCTCTCTGGATCTGAGAATGGCATGTACCTTCTTTTAGCTTCTTTCCTTAGGTAAAAGCATTGTTTCATGGATCAAATGAAACAAGGCACTTCAGAGTTTAGTAAGCAAAGGCACTACAACATGGTCTTAAAATTGTAAACCAAATGTAGGGGGTGGCAGTCCCAAGCAGGAAATTGCAGATGAAGCTGACTGTGCCCTTTGTCACTCTCCTGGACCTGGATGAGTCCTACTAGAGTTCTCACATTTGAGAAATGAGAATAAGTACCCCACAAGGATGATATGGGGATTACAAATAACATCTGGACAGCCTCCAGTAAAGCAGGCACACAGTAGGTGCTCAAGAAATGGCACCCATTTTACATTAAAGAATTCATCTGATGAAGCCAAGTGTGCTAGTGTTCCAACACTCATTCTCACAACAGCTGACCACTGTTTCTGCTCGGAACAGTACATCCATTAGAAGAGTCCCAAACAGGCCTCTGCCATGGCCAGCGTCCTGGGTGTATCCCATTTTAGACCCTGGTGGGTTAAAGCTACCTTGCTGCATTCACATTTCCGGCCTTAGAACATTACTTCACAGAACCTACTAATGGACCCTCAATTTCATAAAACTAATACTACCTAAATGTGTCAACTCCAAGTACAGGCTGTTGTCCAACCTGCTTTTAATATATGAACTTACTTAGGGTTTCGCTCATTTAGGGGCAAGGATGGAGCCAGGAGAAAGGGATCAGAACAAGCCCAAGTGAACCTGCAGTTGTCACTGAGGCTGTTCAGTGTGACCACCTCGAGCAGCCTTTGAGAGCCGAGATCCCTCCCTGGCTCCAGCGCTTTAGTCAGGGCCGCTGGAGGCCCAGGAGCAGAAGGCCGAAGGGCACAGTCCTGCCGCGTGCAGCCTCGCCCTCCCCCGCCCCCCGGGGACCCAGTGTGCCCCCACGGTCACGAGCAGAGCGAGTTAGAGGCGTGGAGCTGGAAGGGCGCATGCATGTGGGTTAGTCTCAACTGGACCATGCGGCGGCTTTGCATTCCCGTTTGGCAAGCGCACTTAGGCAAAACAGACTTGATGCTTACAATGATCCCAGCCCAAAATGGAGTGTCTCTGACTAGCAGGGAGGAGCTGACGCTGGCCATGAGGAAGCCCACCACGGTCACGGCGATGCCCAGGGCCAGCTGCAGTAGGGCGAGCAGCAGCGGGAACCGGCAGCCGCAGCACGTCCGGGCCTCCTCCTCCCCGCACGCCTTGAGGGCCCCTTTGCCCTTCTTCGGCCCCGCGTCGTCGGGCCCGGCGGCGTCCGCGGCCGGCGGCCCCCCCTGCCTCTGCGGGCCGCGGGGCTGCTTGTCGTCGCCCATGGTGGCCGGGCGGCGGGGTGGCCGGCGGGCTCTGCGCGGCTCCCTGGGCCCTGGAGCGCGGCGCTGGGCGGGCTGAGCCTGCCCTGGTATTCGGATTACGGAGGCTGAACAAATATGGAAAACATTGGGAGTTGACTGCCGGCCTCCGAGGCCACAGGAGTCCGCGGCGGAGGGGGATGCCAGGGGGGTCGCCAACTGCCAACACGCGGGGACGCAGCGCCCGCCGGTTCCCCACCGCGGGTCCCGGGCCCCCAAAGCACGAGCGCTCTGCACGGGCGTGTGTGCGTGTGCGCACCTGGTGTCTATTAAACCCCTCTCTTAAAACCCCAGAATGTTGTTGTTGTTGTTGTTTTCTGGGAGGTGCAATGCAAGGTGATGAATGTTTAAACCATGTGAGTTTAATTAACAGACAATTAATTTAATCCCAAATAGGATTTGCCAGGCTCCATGCTGTGAAGTCATTTCCAGAAGTTAAATTGTTCTAATTTTCCAGCGGAGGCATAGACTCTTCCAAGTTCTGCAAGCCCAATGACAAATAAGGCATTTCTCCCATTGAGATGTTTGCTTTTAAAGTAACAGTTTATAGAGGTGCTGGTGAGCTCTTTCACATGTATTTGTTTTTGAAAGCGCTTTTAATCCTCCCCCCCCCCCAGTAATATATATGGTTTCTCCAGCCAGTGTGTCCCTTGAGTGTTTAGGGGGTTGTCATTATGGACGTTTTTACCCAGGGACTTATTTTTAAGACATCTACAATGTGCTGGAAGGGTACTCAAGATAGAGACAAACCTGTTCCTCACCCAAAGTCACGAAGCAGATCAGCTAAGCCGGTCATGGTTATTCTTACACAGCTCTATTCAGTATTACTTAGAGTAAATTTCAGTGAAACCATTAGGAGATGATCCTGTCAGACTGAGGTATTTAAACCTCCTTTGATATGGTCATTTTACCATTGAGAAAACTATATTGAAAAATAAATGAGGTTGCCAAAGTGCGAGGGTAAATTAAGCAAACTTGTAGGTTGTTTGCATCAGTGTACTTAAAGAAAGTCTAATTTTCCACTGATTCCTCAGAATTATAGGCTAATCATCATCAGCTCTCCTTATAACTTGCCAAGTCCTCACAAAGGTACCTTTGAAGACAATATATTCTTCACCTTACGTATTTCATAATTTTAGTACTCTCCTGATACTTTCCTTCTGGACAAGAGAGAAAAATATAGCCCATGGACACGGTAATTTAGAAAGTACAATACAGCCGGGTGTGGTGGCTTATGCCTGTAATCCTACCTAACTGGGAGGCTGAGGCAGGAGGATGGCAAGTTCAACTTGATTGGCTTGAGAGCTGCCCAGGGGAGAAGGAAAGCACAATGGGGTCTGGGTGGGTCAAGGAGGTGTGGCTTTGGGTGCTGTGTACAGTTCTTGGCCCCTTCCTCTGGGGTACTCTTTCCCCACTCTGCCTCGTGCCTGCCAAGAACTAAGGGATTTTACTCTGCTACACCCTTCTGCCAGGATGTTTTTGCCTTGGAGCCAGCTGACCAGGGTATAAATCCTCTGAAACCATGAGCCAAAGAAACTTTTCCTCCTTTAAGTTTGGAGAATCAGGTAATTTATCCTAGCAATAGGAAAGCTGATTAATGTACTTGCAGATTAGATTTGTCTTTCAAGTTTCAGAACTAGTGTGGTTACAATTAACACATACTGTGCCTGTTACCGATGACAATAGCTTCCAAGACCCTGTGGATACCCAGACCCAAATACACTACATTTTTTCATATGCATTACTGTGATAAAGTTTAATTTATAAATTAAGCACAGTATGAAGTCAACAACAATTAATGATAAAATAGAGCAAATATAATGATATACTGTAATAACAGTTACTTAAACTTATGAATTGTTTATTTCTGGAATTTTCTATTTCATGTTGTCAGAAAAGCAAAATTACAGATTGGGGGAACAACTGCATATTTTATTAATAAAGGCTTACTTTTAATTGCCCAGCTAAAGAACAGTTACAAATGCAACCAGTAGCAGTGAACAACACCCCAGATAAATTGTGATCCTGCTAGTCTGATTACAACCGCCTAGTTCGATTTTTGGCTTCCAGTAAAGCAGGTAGTAGTGTAGGGAACCTCACACCTGATTATATTTCTAACAGCACTGGTGCATCTGTGTGTGAGAGGGCCTGGTCTTTGACAAAATCAGGAGATCATAGTGATAAGGATGGTATTTTCACTTAAATGACACAGGAAAGTTGAAACAAAGAAGAAAGAGAGAAAAGTTGTCAAATACTTAGTGAATGCAATCAAGGCTGAAGTGAGATTATATTGTCACCAAAAACACAGTAAGAAAATTTTTCCTTTAACGTGTCTTTTTCCACTGACAAAAATATCACCATTTTAGCAGAAGTGAACAAGTTTAGCAGAAACCAACAAGGATGTTTTTAGTATTCATAAATTATGATGCCACTATTTTATAGTTTCAGCAGTAACTTCAGATATTTATATTATCAGAAAGAAAAGCAAAGTAGAAACAAAGTGTTTTCAGATGCTCTTGGATGCTCTTGTAACTCAAAACTGACAGAGATTGTAAATTAGAAATTGGAGGAGAGTAGTTAATATATGTTTTGTGATTATTTAGATCCTCTGGGGAAAAAACAAAATCAAGCTTAGTGTCTCTATCTTTACAGTCTATCTGAAACTTAGCATTATTTTGAAGTATTTATGTTTCAGAGGTTCAGAACAGGGAAAATGATAACTTTTTCAAAGTACAATCATTGACAAAATGTCTTCAGGAAACCCAACTAGAAATAATCTCTACACCAATATACTTCAGAAAACAGTCTTAGATTAGCCAAGAACAAAAAAAGATTTGACAGAGAAATTATTACAATTCCAAGGTTTACATCAAGTCTTGTAATATGTAATTACATATCTCAAAAACATTCCATTAGATTTGCTATAAAGGAGTATCAAATACTCTGCAGAAAACAACTAGGACCTTATTTGTCCTAAGGAGCACTGTTGTCCCCAATTGGCTAAGGAGCCTCCTTACCTAAAATGACTCCAGGGATATTGCTGATCTGCGTGTGTGTGTGTGTGTGTGTGTGTGTGTGCATGTGTATTGGTGTGTATAGAAAAACTTTTTAACTTTTCCATTTTATTTCTATGTCATTAATTTCAAATGTGTCTTTTGCCCTGATTTTTTTCTCAAAAGAATTAACCCATTTATAACTTTTGCATGGCAGTTTGTAGTTTTGAATTACATCATATAAGTAATGTTCTCCTAATGGTCAACAGAGGGCTTGTGACTTTTTCATTCTACACAAACTCTATAAAGATTATAACTAGCAAATTGTTTTATTATACATTTTACCTACTTACAAAAAAATACTTTGTATTTTTATGAAAATTTTTAACATGTAATTTTGATATTTCCACTCCATTTGATGAAGTAGAAATAACTAAATTTATTTTAATTAAGAAATACCAGGAGACTAGATAAATAAATTATACTATATTTTATAGTCAAATACTATTCCCAATAGAAAAAGAATGAACTATTAGTCATCAAACAATGACTTGGATGAATCTCACTGTGTGTTAAGGTGAAAGAAACTACATGTAAATACGGCATAAATTCCATTGACATACAAATTTTTTTTTAAGTCAAAAGTAGTCACTAAAAATGTGATTGTGGAAATGGGATGAAAGAATTCACCAGGAAGTTCCAGAAGGGACTGTCTAGGCAATGGAAGTAAGTCCACTTCCATTACACATGGGTGTAAACAGTTGTCAAAACTAATTGAACACTTAAGCTCTGTGCATATTATAATAGGTAATGACATCTCAGTTTTTAAAAATGTAATAAAAAGAAAAATGCAGGGAATCACTGGATATCTGCCAGTAATTAACAACATAACAAGTAGGATTTTAGAGTGTTTTGTTTTTGTTTTTGTAAATTTATATCATACCAGACTCTCCCAATTTCTCTTTTCCCTGTGTGACCTGTATTAATTATGTATTGCTGCTTAATAAGCTACCATAAAACTTGGTAATTTGATAAATGTATAAAAAATGTTCAACATCACCGGTCATTCAAGAGATGCAAATGAAAACAACACTGGGATTCCACCTCACCCCGGAAAGAATGGCTACTATCAAGAACTCAACCAATAACAAATGCTGGTGGGGTGTGGGGAGAAAGGAACCCTTCTCCATTGTTGGTAGGAATGCAGACTGGTGCAACCACTGTGGAAATCAGTGTGGAGATACCTCAAAGAACTAGGGCTAGAGGTCCTATTTGACCCAGCTATTCCCCTGCTGGGTATCTTCCCCAAAGAATTAAAAGAATCATACCACAGTGATATATGTGCACCCATATTTATAGCAGCACAGTTTGTAAGAGCTAAAACTTGGAAACAGCCCAAGTGTCCATCAAGTGGAAACTGGATAAAGAAGATGTGGTTCTTTTATACAATGGAGTACTACTCAGCCATAAAGAACAAGAAACTAGAGACATTTATAGCTAAATGGATGCATATTGAAGCCATACTCTTAAGTGAAATAAATAGGACACACATGTGTAAATACCGAATCATTTCTCTAGTGCGAGAAACTGAAAATATAAATAAGGATTAAAATGTTTAAAATGAGTAATTGATAATTTGAAATAGGAAATAAAGGTCCAAAGGGGTAGGGGTGGTGGGAGGGAAAGGGGAAAGGAAAGAAGGGAAAGGAAAAATTATGAAAAAAGAAAAAAATGGAAACAAAGTATGTAAATAGGGAAGGGTGGAGGGGGTGAAGGGTGCACAGGTAATAGGAAAAAAATAAGAACCAAGATACATCATGGACAGGTACAAGCACCCAATGATAAATGTAAACATATTGTTTACCTAAAATGTACCAATAAAAGAACTTAAGAAAAGAAAAACTTGGTAATTCGAAATAATAATAATTATTATTATTTATCGTTTCATGGTTTCTGTGGGTCAAATATTCAAACAGGGCACGGCAGGGACAGTTTGTTTCCTTCTGTTACCTGGAAGCCTGGAATTGACTGAAGTCTTCACTGGGGCAGGAGGCTCTGTTTTCAAGGTGGCTCACTCACCTGGCTGGCAAGCTGTACCTATCCATCCTCCAGCATAGTGGCTGGCTTCAGTGGAAGTAGAGATTCAAAGACTGAGATTAAAAGTCATCTTTTGCTTGATGTAGCCTCAGGAGTCATTTGGCAATGCTTGAACCAAATTCTAATCTTTAGTAATAATTCACTAAGATTAATTCTAGCTCAAAATCAATGAGAAAAGAATTAAGATCTAGATTTTGAAGGGAATCCTACCACCACTCTGGGAGGCTGAGGTAGGAGGATCATAAATTCAGTGAGACCATGTCTCAAAATTTAAAGAAAGGCATGGGGGGGGAGGGGGGAGGGATTGGAACATGTGGGTATAGCTCAGTGTGAAGGCTCCAGGTTCAATACCCAGTGCTGGAAAAAGGAAAAGTTCTAACAGAATCAAGGAGTATCAAAGTTTTATTTTCAGATTGCTCGAGTGTCTGCATGAATTGAACCGCCTTTGCTGATCTCTTGAATACTGATACTATATTCCTTATAATTCTCTTCTTTGTCCTCCTTCTGTGTATCCTATGGCTTCACTGAAGACTCCCAAACCCCTTCGAAGCCCAGACTCTCCTTAGCTCTAGATCTGCAAATGCAAGTACCTATCCCCATCCCCATTTAAAAACCTAAAAGAACCTCAAACTCATTCTGTCCCTGAACTCCATAGAAAAGTCAAATAAAATAAGAGTCCAAAACCTACAGTAACAAGAGAGTCATCGGTTACCTTTGCCAGCACAATTCCTTGAAGCAGTATCAAAATTTCAACAGGTTTAAGGATGAGTAGGAGATGAAAAAAGGAGAACACATGTAAAGAAATGCATGGACATGCTCATCTCTGAAGGGAAGGAAACAAAGAAATTGTGGCTATGTGAATAATGTAAAGCCATGGTAATGTTTACCTCTTTTCTAGATCTTAAACCTCCCCTCAAAGGCTCCTGTGGTGAAGACTTGGTCATAAGCCACAGCACTAATTGGGAGAGTGGACTCTAGCAGGTGCTGCCTAGTGAAAGGTCATTAAGGGCACACACAGGAATGAGATTTTGGGACCTAGCCCTCCTCTCTCTTCACTTCCAGCTGCTGGGAGGGGAAGCTCTTCCATCACATTCTCTCCACACTATGCTGTGCTGCCCCAGGCCTAAGGCAGCAGGGCCAAGTGACCATGCACTGAAGCCTTCCACCAGAACAGACCTTCCCTCCTTGAAGCTGATGTTCTGGTTAGGTTTTCATATGGACAAACAGTTAAGTATGTTTGTGTGCTGAGGAAGAAGGTGGTAAAAGTTCCAGGCATAGCTGACAACTGATCAGACAGGCTGCTTGAGGTGGGAAAAATGTCTTTAAAATCCTTCAATTGCATATTTTATTTGCCCATTTTTATTTTTGTTTTGAAAATCATCTTTAGGAATAACCCCACCAAGACACTTTGGATGAATAATAATCATACTTGCTAAGTAATAACATTCAAAACACCACAGAGTCATTTTAAACATCCTATGTGTTCTATGAAAACTCTAGGATGTTCGTTTTGACCACTAATCCTCCTCCTTGGTGAACAGCTGAGTCATCCTGGGCCTCCACGCCACACTGACATCTTTGGTCATTTTTATAATAGCCATGCTTCTATGACCTTAGACCCTTGCATCTGATTTCATATCTACTCATCACCACCTTTAAAGTCATCTTTGGCCTGAAGAAAAAACCCTTGTAGGTCTTGTGCTTTTTATCCTAATATTTTTCTATGAGTTCGCTCATTTCTATGCAGCTATGAATACTAATGTGGTCTCAGACTACCAATCTCTGCTCTAATTGCTACCAACCGTGTGACTGCAGATTCCTTAACCTCCCCCTAAGTCTTGGTCTCTTCTCTGTACAACATGAATATTAAAAGTCCTCACCTCAGAAGTTTGCTATGGAGCATAAATACAATAGATGATGAAAACACAGAAAACACTTCCTGCTATCAATTGCTTCTTGCTTATAATTGATCAGTTATAAGCAAGTAATCGATAATAGCTATTATCATAGACTTGCTTCTTTTTCTTATTTGCTTCTCTCTTCCCATGTACTGTCTTTGTCTGCAATTTCCCTTTGGCAAACTTGTCCTGGTTATCTCTCCTCTAACACTCTGCAGAGGAGTGGAATCTTTCCTAGTGGAATCCTCACTGCTTGATAATCTCCGGACTTTCAACAATGCAATTAGTGCTTTTCTTCACAATATAATTTTCTTTTTCTTCTCTTGTACCCTGAGAGTTTTTGAGAATGACTCCTAGTTGAAATCAGTTCACCCCCTTAATCTATAGAGTTTTCTGTTTCTTCTTCTTCCTCCTCCTGCTCCTCCTCCTCCTCCTCCTCCTCCTCTTCTTCTTCTTTTTCTTTTGGTACTGGGGATCAAACTCGGGACCTTGCATTTGTAAGGCAGGTGCCGGAACCACTGAGCTAAATCCCAGGCCCAGTTTTCTGTTTCTTTAAAATGCTCCCCTGACCCACCTCTGTCCCCACCCACTGTTGCGGAAAAGTGGCCATACTCAAAGGCTGTGAGTCACCCACCCAGCAGATCATAAAAGCACTGCTGTTTTATTTCTAATTTTCTGCTGTGTACCTGGTAAAACTTCCATCAGATAAATAGGAAAGTCACAATTGATTTCAAATTATTTCACAGAGGTAACTGAGTTGTCGATACTTTAAAAACAATGTTTTGATAATCTAACGGTAAGCTTAGGTCAAGCAAGTCCTGGCAGGAAAAGTCCACATTTCTCACATGTTTTACCCCTAAAATATTCCACATCATGTATGGGACATTTTTGAGGCTTAAAAATGTCTATTTAGATAGAGAAATGACTCCTTATCCACCCCAATATGGTTTTGTGGAACTGCTTCCCACCCCATGTCTGCCCCATGACTGTAAGAGTGGCCTTGGCTTGACAATTCCCAAATCACTGATATCCCTTCTCCCTACCTTTTGTTTATGGGCTGGGCACATGGAAAGGCTAAGTCAAACCACAGCACATCAGAATCCTCTGGTCAAACGAGGTAATGGTGCTGCAGGGATGGATGCGTTCTGTCTTTCTGTTGGAAGGCAGCTGGCAGTGTTGGGATTGCTGTCCCACAATGTAAAGGGAGTCTTTGGATGACAGGAGAGAATAAGACCAATGTACAAAGAAAAACAGAAGCTAAAAGAGCAAAAAAGATGGTGCAGGGAGGGAGGCACTCAGAGAGATTTGATGACATATAAGCATCAGAAAACCGCTATTCCAGCTCCCTTTTGAACACCCCAGGCAGGAGACTGTCATGTTCACTGCTGCATCACCATAGCTGGTATACAGGAGATGCTCAATCAGTACGTGTTGGATGGTTAAATAATTAAGCCAGTAGATATCCCTTTGCTTAAGAGAGCTATTTCTATCTCCTGAAACTGAATGTACTTGGACCTGGGCTCTCACCCAGGCAAATCTCAGCATCACCACCATGAGCGCCCTCATTTCTGTGATAACAGACCTGCAGTAGCTAAAGAAAATGTGTGGAAGTGAAAAATGAGTGGTGAGTTCATTTCCAAAGAGACTGGCATATTAAAATAACAGATTTTTTTTTTTTGGTCAAATTGTGTGGAAAGATACAAAGACAGCCTAGGACGAGATAAATATTTTATAAGGTGTCTATTTACAATGCTTCTGCAGTGTGGCATATGGGGGAATGCCAGGTGCTACTTAATAATCTGCACCACTTTCCACTGAGGTGCATTTTTACCAATAAGGTATCATGCTCAACTAGCTCATTATACCTGGGGCTTTTATTTCTTTCGTTAGCCTAAATTAAAAAGTTACATGCTAACAGATAGTTGTATGCACTAGTCTTTAGCCAGGGATGCAGGCCAGAAGCACCTGTAGCACTCATAAAGCAGTTTTCTGCATGCCTGATTTGCTTGTTCTGAGTGTGGGGTGGGCATGTGCATGTTTGGGATGCAGTTTGCTGATTAAGCCCTACTAAAGCCCTGCAGGTCACACCCCAAGCTAAGCTCCTTAAAACAAAAGGGCACATTCTTTCTCTCAAGTCTGTTACTTTTGGTTTTACTTTTCAGCGGTGGGCTGCTTGCACAATATTGTTCCTTTAGTGCATTCAATACACATTGACTGAGTGTCTGATACTACCACACAACCCATTAGCATGGATCCCTGCCTCTCTAGAGCTCCCATTCAAATGGAGAGAGGACTCCTGATCCTAGGAGTGGCATAAAGTGTGTCACGTGTTAGGTCAGGTACCTGTGTGTAAAGTACAGTAAGGCACAAAGGGCAAAAGTACTTTGCAGCAGAGTGCCAAAGTCTCGGGCCACGGGCTAGAACTGGATGTGTGCGGGAGCCTGGTGACCCATGGACTTGGCACAGCAGTGCGGCTGTTCACATCTTGTGGCTGTTTGTCTCAGAGGTGACTGGAATGTGTGAGGTCGGACTAGGGGCACAGTGAGGACATTAGCTCACCTGACCTCACCTTCTCACTCAGCCACTGGGCCTTCCGTTGACCTAGGCCTTGGAGGTGCTTCTAGTTGGGCTTCTTTCTTCCACTGCCCCAAGGCCCTAAGGGCATAGTAAGACCAGGACTAGGTACTGTGAATGGAAGAGTGGCTGAAAAATATATATATATATATATATTTCAAATATATATGATATACATTGCACATGCTATATTCATATATCAAATATGATGTATTATTATACTACATATTAATTACATTTCATTATATATTATTTGTAAATATTTTCATATATTTAATATATGTGAATATAAATTTCAAATATATATCTGCCACTCCTAGATTCATATTCATACATACACACTATGTTTATATGAATTTTTCTCTCCTTCCTATGTCCTTGCTATCCTCTCATGAGCATTTTACTATATGACATAAAAACAGAGTAGAACAAAACTATCCTTAGTTTTCGAAAGAAATTCACTTCACTTTTTCTAGAGGTTGTTTTTCTGCTCCCTTCCTCTCCATGAGATAAAATACTTCCATTTGTTGACTCTTCTCTAATGGTCTTGCCACTGTGAATGTCCATCAAAAAGAGAAATTAATTATGCCACTCAATGACTATGGACAGTTTTTGAACAGATTTCCAATTTTTGCTAACTTTCAGAGTGACAACTGATTTGTGACTTGTTGCTTGTATCCCAAGAGGTTGCAGTTCCAGTCAGAGGTCAAGTACCTTTTGTGTCAACACAGAGGTTTTATCAGGAAGGGAAAGGTTCTACCCCAAGCCTTCCTTCTCCATGAAGAGCTTCCTAACTCTCCAGGCCGTTGAACAATTTCTTTCTTAAACTCCTATAGAATTTATGTATTACACATTATTATTTATATAGTCTAACATTCTATCTTTTATACGACAGTCTTCATTTACTTATAAGGCATTCTTTGTTACTTACTGTGTGTTAGGAATTGTGGTTAGCTACAAGGGGAATGAGTAGGATGAATAGCAGAAAATAGGGTCTTAGAATAAAATGAAGACCTAACTGCAACTTATAAATATACACAGTACTTAGAAAATGTGGGCCTCGCTCTTTGCCTCTCCAGTGCCTCTTCTGCAGCCTTTGGAGCAGTAAATTTCCCACTTTGGGCTGCACACTCTGACCATCATCCCTAAGAAGTTTCCCTGGGTCGTCAGACTCCCATAGGCCACTGGTACAGTGCTTGGAAGACGGGCATGTTTGCTGGCTCCTCTACCCAAGTTTTGACTCATAAAGAAAGATAGTAGGCTGAGTCAGGGGCCGCTTCCTTAGAAGACCCTGGGTGCTAATGTACTTATTTGCTGACAGCTTCTTTTTTTCCAGTTTCCTCATTTCCTTGTGGCCATCCAAAGTGCGGTATGATTTGGGATGATGATTAGGAGTTGTGATGCAGATCAGTATGGATGTCTGGCTTAGGGTTTATGATCCAGCTGAGAATCATACTGCAATCCACAATGGTGTTTGGGATCAAAGTCCACCTAGATACTTGCAGCCTTCCCTACATATACAACCCTCTGGAGACCACGAGAAAAGATAGCTGTGGTTTCCTATGGCTCTGGGTATTGTGAATGTCCTTTTCATAATTCTATTAATATCCTCCCCTATTTCTAACATTGGTCAGTAAGGGTAGCAACTGAGTCTTGAATTTCTTTTATAGTGGCCTACACAACAGAGTTAGGCACAGAACAAATGCTCAACGATAAAGATAATACTATTGGTAGACTGAGAAATTCTCTCTGGATCTGACTGTATTTATTAACTGGATTTAGTTTCAATTATTGTAAGATGTTTTAGCATCTTTTTTTTTGCTTAAATTCTTTTATTGGTACATTTTAGGTATACAATATATTTAAATTTATCATTGGGTGCTTGTATCTGTAAGATATTTATTTTTAAAAGAAAGTTTTATGTTAAGAAATAGGCATAATATGTTAGATAAAAGTCAAAATTTTCAAAGGTACAAGAAGTTATAATAAGCTCATGTTTCTTATCCCTGGCTATGTGTCACCCACAGCAATCACCCATGAGGCTCTTTAAATGCCTATGGGCAAGACCTCTCTCTGGAGATTCTAATTAGGAAGGGGGCTGACAGACAGTGTGGTAAGGTCAAAGCCCTATTGATGATTCTGATTTGTGGCTGGGACTGCAAGCCATTGGCCCAAATTAAAAAACAAAGAAAGAAGAGGAGAAAGGAAAGAAGGAAAAAAGGAAGGAAAGAGGTGGGAAGAATAAAAGAAAATCAATTAATCCAGGTACCAAACTAATCCATCTGAAATGAGTCTGCTTCTTCATCTCGATTAATTTAATGAAGTTAAAACTTTACTTACTGAAATTATAGTTTCTCACAAACCTTTGGAATATTGTTTTGGGAACTTTCATCAAAGCTAATTTAAGAACCACCAACATAATCATCCTCATTAACCAATTCTAGTGCATGCTGAACCTGTTTTTTTGTTTGTTTTTTTAAGATTGATCATCAATCAAGGACAGAAATGTAGAATCAGAGGTAATGAATTCACCCTTCAACTCCTGGTACCCACATTCATGTACATGCTCAGTAAAGTGTCTATTCACTGGATGAATGAATGAATGAATGAATGAATGAATCTGCTTCAGACAAGCTTATCTCAGTCACCTTGCCCAAGATCCCACTACTATAGATGACCATGCTGGCCTCAACTCCAGGTTAGCATCTCCATCTCTCCTCTTCTGCCACCAGCTTGTCTCATCCCCAGACAACCTACTGCTGCTCCCAGTGTTGAATCCATCTGTCAAGAATACTATTAGTGGGCAGGGGATTTAGTTCAGGGGCACCGTGCCTGCCTCACAAGCACAAGGTCCTGAGTTCAATCCCTGGTACTAAAAAAAAAAAAAAAGAACACTATTCGCTTCCATATAGAATATGACAAATAATGTGTCACACTAGGTTTAGAAGCAATTTTCACAAAAAATAAAACTAATTAGAGAGACAGAAATGGTGCTTAAGTGAAATGCCTTCCAAGGCAACTACTTTGAAAGGGACAACATGTATTTCTATGTCTAAGATCTGGTGCTTTAACAGTCAGCCCTTGATTTTCTACTTCCAAGTTGCACTGTGTTGTCCTTTGTCCTACGTGCTCCAGTAGAACACAGCACCGCATTGGTTTAGTTTGCAGGTTTCTGTCCTGGACAAAGGTGATTATCTCACTGGACAAATTTGGCTCAGATCATCCTACAAAGCACAAAAGGTTACTAAACTTTGATTTATAATTACTGTCTCTGTTTTCACAACCATACGCTTTTAGATAACATTGCCTACCTGATTTTGAAGGCTTACTTGTAGCTCCAAGAGAATCAAGGTCTTCAAATATATTCTCACTATACTCCCTTTTAAAGCCACTATTGAGAAAACAACTATAATATTACATATTCTTAAAAATAAAACCACATAATAGAGCTACTGTTGTTGACTGATTTTCCTTTAACAGAGTTATTGAGTCTGGTCCTAAATAATAATCTCCTTTTTTACAACAGTAAAAAATAACTTTTTTGTTTTTTGCTATCACGTCTGCAAAGAGAAGATAACACAGAATTCTCATAAACAAGTGAATCAAATGAAAATTTACCCAACTGGTACCGAGTAACTCTGCTCAAAACAGCTTCTTTGGATAAAAGAGAAAAAAGAGTACAGAGATCATGGTTTCTTATACAACCCGAATGGGAATGGAAATAGATCTCCTTTAAACACACAGCACGCATGTAAAACTTGCTTGAGATTCTCTGCTGTTTAAGTGATTCAATCTGCTTTCTTCTCAGCCAACCTCTTGTCCTCTAACAATGGCTTCCCTAGGGCACAGCCCAGGTATAGAAGATTCTGGAAGGTGGACCGGTGCAGACTTCTGAGGAAACTGGCAGACAGTAGGGGTTGTTTCCTTCTTGGAAACTTTTAATTCTTTCCTTCCAGCACAGTAAACTCTGCTGAATAACTCTGCACTTTTTAAATTTACCTCTAGTGTGCTCTATTCATGCAAATAACATTTGATAAATGTTTTAGCTTGGAGCAGCATTTAGTATCTTCAACATTTATTGAGTCTCTAGCTATGTAGGAGATGCTGTATTATTCTGAAGAATATAAAATTCAAGTGTCCAATTTTCTCCCCATTGGTCTCAGGACCTCAAGTGAATTTTAAGATAATGTTTCTTGTACCCCAGAATATATATTTTATCTTAAAGTGGTTAGTTATTAAGCAGTGAGCTTTAAATTTTAGATTGGGGTAAAATATGCTATCTACTCAGAAGGTATAGCAGACAGGTGGGAAGTAGCACTTCTTACTTGCAGTGGTTATTTTACATTTTGTAGCATGAGATTGTGTATGTAATTTTGCATAATGGTGGCACTTTGGGGGTAGTCTGGGAGGTGAAGTGAAAGTCCCTTCTCTTGCTGTCGCCTCTGATGAGGTTCTGTAAGCACCATAATGCCTAGAGGTGTCAGGACACTCTGTTCATTGTGTCAAGAAAAGAAATCTCGCCACGATGCACACGATCGTGCGAATGAATATTCAGCACCTCCAGCACAGATTCAGGGCTAATGATCCAGATTTTGAATTTTCAAGGGCCAATTGTGAAGCCTCCTTCTTTCACGCTGCCTTTCTTTTTAGCAGTTTCATTATTTGTTCACACCTCCAGGAGGAGAAGTGAAGAAGGAAGATGAAACATAAATTCATCAACTTTTCCCAATTCCCTCCTCATCCTGCGGCTTCTCCAAATCCAACACAGGTTTTGGAGAAATTGAGAGGGCTCATGAGATCATCTTCTATGTGCCTTCAGAGATCTACCCAGCATGTAGCCTCTGGTCAGGACCAATTGTATCCTTTCCATACAAAAGGCAGCAACCTAAATAAGTAATTTACTATGGGACTGGGGGCAAAAAGCTTGGTTAAATAAAAATCCAGTTAAAAGGCTTCAATAACCTGAGTGATGAATATCATGAGAAATTCTGCAGCCCTGTATGTAGACATGTGAGTGTCATAGAGAAGCTAGAGTGATACACAACTCCATTGCATCTCTTTCCTCCTTCCCAGGTAGCCTGACCCTAAGAGGCATGGCATTCTGTTGTTTGTTTTTAATGGCTACCATATGGTCTGCTAGCACCATTTTGTAGGGTTTCCTAGGAGGCATTTGGAACCAAGGCCACACAATAAAACCAGTATTTCTGATGCTGTGTAGGTAGGTGTGGACACAAGAAACTGAAAATTTATCATGCGGGAGTTGTGTTGAACTGGGAATATGGGGCTCCTGAATAAAATCGTGGAGAAGGTGAGGTTTCTCTTGAAGCAGATCCACCTTGCTTTGGAAGCCTCCTCTACCCTGATGTTACCACGGCCCCCAATTCTCCCTTTGGAGTGCTTGGCTCTTGAGTACAGTACCTTGTTGCCCACGCCCAGGAAACTTTGCTCTCTGTCTGCTTAGCATGTGTGATTTTCTCCAGACATCCTACCCTGACCACCCTTGCGAAAGTTTAGACCAGCTCTGTTCTTCAAGTCCTTACCAAAAGCTTCTCCTGTGGAAGGTCTCAGGTCATTATTTGTCCTCTTTGTGACGTTGTGCACCGCCCTTCCCCAGGCCAAACCCTGTCAGTCTCTGAAGTCTCATCATAGATGGATGTGTTTATTGTTGCCTTCCTACCACAGAGCTGGTTCCATAGCAAGAGCCAAAGAAATATCTAATGAGTGAATGATTTAATCTTGTTCAGATATCTACACTGATATCAAATATTTATAGAATCTAGTGTCTTTAAACTCCTAGGGGGGGGTTTCTGGTTTTTAATCCCATACCAGTTGCTCTTACAGGGTAAGACAGAACAGGGCCACGCTTGCTGGAAACACGGGTGGGAGATGCCTAGGCCATAGGGCATATCCAAACTTCCAAGGCCCTGCTGTAACAGTGTGTGCCCCCACCTGAGCTAGGCCCATTTTGCACCTTTTTGCTTTCCTCTGTCTCTAACCCACCCTATCCTATATGTCTTTTCCCAGAATTTCAACCGAAGAATTCAGAACCCATTCATAGCATGGTCATTTATTTGCTTTCCTCCCTACTGAAGCTGGGTTTTGCCTTTCATCTAGGTAGTGATTATTCAACCAGTCATCCTTAGTCCTTCTTAATTTACCACATTCTACACTTTACATTTCCATCTTTATGATTGTTAGGCCTTCTATGTCTTATACTAAGTATGCAAGTATTTTCACACACACACACATACATACACACACACACCCTTTACAATGACTAGGAGATGTGCACCATTATTTTTCCATTCTATTAAAGCACATTAGTAAGTTAAATAGGAAAGCACACTAAGAAATTAGATCAGTTGCTCATGGTTACCACAAGAGGTCTGGCTCCAGAGTCTACACTTTTAAGTACTGTACTCTGTTTCTTCTCACACAGTAGGCATGGAAATTGCTTTTGATTGTTGTTCTATTCACGTTGCCTTCTGAAAGAATTCTCACTCTTAGTGCCTACTAAGTGAGGATCAAAGCATGTGACCTTATATATTGTGGCCTCAGGTAATTGGTTACCCTGTTAGTACCTGATCCAGGAGATCTGATCCTTAGGCTACCCAGTGAGCTAAGATTTGGGTTCTTGTTCAAATGACAACTAGGATAAATCATGTTAGAAAATCTGGAGTTGAGAAAAATGAGCAACTAGAAATGCTGTCAGTAGATGGCAGAGATGAGTATTCATAGTGCATGCATTATGTATAGAAATGGATGGTGCCATGTTGAGTCTTTTGCAAGATGAGTAAGCAGAGAGCTGGCTGAAGCAGAAGAGCAGAGCATGTGGTCAGATGAGTGAGAAACAGACAATGGTGGCACTTATGATGTGGAAAATCTAACTCCAGTTCCTCATTTTCTAGTTTACAGTTTTGGGATTTTTAGTCTTTGCATTCAAAACATCTGTAACTAGAGCCCTTTGCTCTCAGATTTCTGACTCCTAAGGTTCCCAGTCAGTCCTTACAGATGATCCCAAGAAGAAGAGGAAGAAATAGGGAGCTCCTTTGTGGGAGGGGAAGCTACAGCTGTTGCTAAGTGGGTCTAAGTCATGTCCCTGGGAGGCTATTATCACCTTCACATTCCCTGCCCTGGATGATCCTGACTGTACAGCCACTGGGCAACATGGCTGGTCAAGGTTGAACCCTTCAAAGGATTAGAGATACAAAGGTGCCCAATAGCCCAGTGTTTATCTGAGTGGCCAGAGCTATGTACTAATCAACCCCACATTCAGGGCTGTGTGAATCTAGGCCGGAATAGATAGCCACTTAAATGTGAAATTCTAGTATCACTCATTCACAAAGAGACAGATAATAATAATAATAATAATAATATTAATAATAATAATAATAATATGACAAAGACATTGAAAAGATGTTTTTTATGCCTCAGTCATTTTCTTTAAATCTTCTTATTGGATGCTCACTAAAACACTATATCCTTCCAGTCATTGGACTGTTCTAGTTTTATATTCCAAACTTTAAAGAATTCTATTTCTCTTTCTTCTTATATTCTTATTATCTTAAGAGTGAATTCCCAGGCCCGGGATTTAGCTCAGTGGTTCCAGCACCTGCCTCGCAAGCGCAAGGTTGCGAGTTTGATCCCCTGTACAAAAAAAAAAAAAGAGTGAATTCCCACATGGAAAGCCTTACAAAGTCACACTGAGAAATGTGGATTTTATTCTTAAGGTGGTGAAAATCTACGGCAATATATGACCAGAAAGTAATGTGTTTGCATTGATGTCGTGGAAATATCACCTGATACAGTGTGAATGGACTGATTGGGAAGGAAAAAATGGAGGCAGGGACATCAGCAGGGTGGCTGGTGTAATAATCCAGCAGAAACAAGATGGCTCCTGGAACAGGGCAGTGAGACTGGAAACGAAAGAAAAGAGTGTCCAAGTATCTTTCTGACACAAGTAACTTAGGAGATGGTATTTCCATGCCAAAGAATAAAGTAGCTACTCCAAATGAATATCTACACTTCAACTAATTTTGGAGGAATAACTACTTTTGTTTGCCACAGTCACTTGAGAACACAAGAATAGGAAAGATAAAGGTGAAGATCTTTGATACTGAAGTTACTGGGTAGAGTTGTGCAGTGGTACTCAGCTTTCCAATGCACTTAGGAAGAGGCCTAACCAAGTCTAGGAGTTTAGCTTTAACATATATTGCTTTTGAACATCTTTATTTAGAGTTTGTCTTAATTCTGGAGTTAAATTTTGCAGAACATTAATATCACTTAAACATTTAGAGAGCCTTGTAAAAGGTTTAAGTACAACATTCATAGTCTCTCATTTATTACTGAATGTGAGTCACATAACCAAATAGTCAATGTAATGCTTGTGATGAGTCTTCTATGAAAGAATAAAATACAGAGAGACTGAATAAATTGTTTCATTAGAATAATTAAGGGAAAATACCCAAATGAAAAGAGGGATCTGAAAGAATTTTAAGAAATAAACTCTGTGACTTATGTAGAATTTATTTCCCTTTATAGACTCATGTACTAGCTAAAGTAAACTGACTTTTAAAATGTACGCTTATTAAGCTAAAATTTTGGGTCCGCCTCAGCTTTTCTGTATATCTCTCTAAGATACTGAATTACTAAATATGCTACTTATAAAATAAAAATTATCATTGTTTAAAAAATAAAATTTCCATGAAAAGCACACACAATGAGATTTGCTAGATAATAAGAGACTGAAAAGGTAAGCCTCATACTTGAAGACAATATTTGCAAATCACATACTGATAAAGGATGTGTACCCAAGATATGTACAGGATGAACTCTCAAATCTAGTAATAAGAAAACAAACAACTTAGAAAGACTCTTCACAAAGGAAGACAAACGACAAACACCTAGAATAATGTGTAATACCATCAGTCATTATGGAAATGTAAATTAAAACCACAATAAAATATCACTACAAATGTATTAGTGTAGCTAAAATTAAAAACACTGAAATTCCAAGTGTTAATGGGGATGTAGAGGAACACCTGAAATGAAAAATAGTACAACCACTCTGGAAAAGAGTTTGGGAGTTTTAAAAAAATGTTAAACACACATCTACCATATGACCCAGTCCAAAAGATTATGAAAGCTGAAGTAAACATACAAGGATGTTCATCACAGCTTAGTTGTAATAACCCTGAAGTAGAAAGAGTCACAGGCTAAATTGCAAAATAATTATCCTCTTTATTTGTTTGAGGCAGGGACTTATGTAGTTCAGGCTAGCCTCAAACTGGGGATCTTTCTGTCATAGCCTCTCAAATACTGAGATTACAGGTGTGCACTACCACTCCTGGCAAAATCACTATTCTGAGAGTAAAAGTCAGATCAGGAAAAAATACATCTGGTAATTCTTTGTCAATAAAATCCTAAAAAATGCAAACTATATTAGGGCAGAAAGCAAATCAGTGGTTTCCTGGAGATGATGGGGAGAAGAAGGTTTCCTGGAGATGATGGATAGGAAGGAGGGATTACCAAGTGACACCGAAATTTTGGAGAGTGATGGATACCAAAATTTATCAAATTGCACACTTTATTTATAATCTATAGAAAAAATAGGAAGATATGGTGAGTATCTGTAATGTAAGGAGAACCTGGAGAACAACCAATATTTAATCAAGATGGTGTGGAGAGATCAGGTGTATAATGTCAGTCATAGTGCCCTGAGAGTATGAGTTCAACCTTCTAATAATGCCTGCCATTTCTCATAGCAAGCACAAAGAAGTTTGCTTATTTATTTTTTTGTCTTTACTAGGTTGTAAACAAGATGTATTGATTATTTTTGGTGACCCATGAAACCCCAGGCATTCTTTCCTTTTAACCATAGAAGCTCTGCCTTTTATGCCCTTGGATGTTCCGCTACAAAAATGTAGAAATCTCATTATCACATATTTCATTTCAGTTTTTGAGATGGTTATCATGAATTTTTCCATGTCCACCTATTTATGGGATTCTTTAAATAAATCATCATTTCTTTATTCATCCTTGAAGATACCTTTTAAGTTTAATCATCCACATAAATGAGCCATAGTCAACATAACAAAAAGAAATAAGAAGAATTATAAGGGCAATATATTTTAGTGCACTGGCATTTTGTCTCTAAGTTCATTGAAATATAAAATTTGAAGACAGAATACAGTTTACCCATCAGTGCTTAAAATAGCTTTTCAAGAGAAACACTGCAGGTTCCTGATATAAGATCTTCTATCTTCCTTACTAAGACCCTCCAGAAAAAGCTATAAAGATTTAAAAAGGAAGGGAAAAAAGGGATAAACCCTTAAGAGTAAAGAGAAAGAGGGTAACTCATTTGCATATGAAATTTTTCAACAAATATCTGGACACTGGATAAAAAAGGGTGCCTGTTGAGGAAGTAGCTCTAGATAGTTCCACGGAGCTCCAGGGAGACTTTGAGCTCTGTGTCTGTTGCTATAGAGGGCAGAGTTCAGAAATGGATCTAAGAACTGGGAGCTCCATTAAAGATCTGTTTAGAGAAAAGTTGCACCCATCTGTCACCCCTACCTCCACTTGGAAATGAAGAACACAGCCTTACGTGCCTCTCAACACTTAGTCCAATGCTCCTACTGAAAGTAAGGAAATAAACTACAACTCCTAGAATGGCAATGCATGCCATTCCCCAATAGGGTTAATAAACGCAATAAGGTTTCCCCAATTCTGCAAATTGGAGGTCATCTGGAAGCCTGCCAGTCATATCCTGTCTCTTTGCCTAAGTATGAACAGGCAACCAAAGATCATAGAATGTGTAAGTAGAGTCAATGGTACAAAACAGGAGAATCAAAATGAATAGCCCTCAAATGGAACAGAGAGAATTCAGGAAACGGGAGAATAAGTTAAAAATGAATGTGGAATAAATGAATGAATGAATGAATGAATGAAGCCCAGAAATTGACCACAGCAACTTAGGAACAATAAGATCTGAGAATCCCTAATAGAGAAGGGTAACAAAATTAGAGTATGAGTGACATTGATAAGAGAATGAGCTAGTAAGCTAAGCTGAATGGGCTTGAATCTCATTTCTATCACTTACTAGCTGTGTGACTTTTAACCAAGTTGTTTGATTTCTCTTCAAATCTGTTTCATCTGTAAAAAAAAGAGAAAAAAAATACCAATGTGTAGAGTTACTGTGATGATGAAATGTGATGATTTCTATTATTTAATTGAAATAGCACAATGGTTGATAAAAAGGAGCACTTACATTTATTATTATTTCTGTTATTGAAAGGGCAAAGCTGTTACTCTCTTAATCTTCCCTGTCTGACCAATAGGGAGGACAGTAAAAGGTAAAGTACAAATAGCCAAAAAGATGCCCAACTTGGAAGAAGAACTTTCTCAATAAATATATATTCAATTAATTCCCAAACACAAACTGTCAGATTCCGAATTGAAGCAAATTTTCTCTAGCCTTCTCAGAATTAGAAAATCATAGATCACAGGGGAAAATTAAAGTAATGACAATAGATAATTAAAGAACAAGAGGTGAAGCATACAATTCAAGGATGTTTATAAAGACATTTTATAGTGCTTTGTTACTTTGAAAGGATTTCAAAAGTGCTAATCAATCTACTTGTTTGGATCTCAGTAAATACACGAAGACTTAAAATAGCACCTATTCTGAAGTCATGGGAAGAAGATGGTCTATTAATGGCTTAGGACAGTTCTTACTTAGAGCAATTGGAATTAATGCCATACATTTGAAGACAAGTTTCTCAGCTGCGCTTTATTTTAGATCTGTAGTTACACTGAGAAGCTGAGAATAATTTATTGTCATCAATCCTCGTTAAATTCCTAATTTTAACTATGTATTGTAGTAGCAACTATTCACTCACATAGTATACAGTCAGATGTACAAAAACTGCAGCTTCTCTCTCTCACTAGAATTTTTCAGACTTCCTCATGAGTCTCCACATTGTTGAAATTGTCCAAGTGTGGGGTGTCTAGGGAGTGTACATTTTGTTTGATCTGCAAATGTTAGTCCTGTCCATTCATTTGCAGTGTCTCTTCAGATGACTCAGCTTTTGGCTTAACAGCCCTCATTTGGAAGTTGCTTTTATTTTCAAGGTCTCTCTACATCCCTGGGCCCCTCAATGAGCATTTGAGGACTTCTGGGATCCTGTAAGGTCAAGTATGTAGTAGGAGGCAGCAGGTGCTCATCTCTCTACCCACCCACACTGTGCTACCACCCCTGTGCTGTCTTCTTGCACCATTTTGGATTTGCATCAGATTTTCTAGGAGCTGGAGATTTTCTAAGGGCTGCAGCCTCTCCTATGATAGATACCCTCAGAAAAGTAAACATTAGTCCAAATGTCCTTCAGCTTGTACATACCAATCTAGATATTTCTAAAACCTACTTACTGATGTTTCCAATCTACATGGGAGAAAGGAGTGAGAACTCTGAAATGTGACCTCCTCAGACTCTGTCTTCCTCACCTGGGGTCAGAAGGGCAGGCTTCAGTGTTTCTCCTTCCTGTGTTATACCCTCTAACCTCCTCCTACACCCATTCCCATAGCTTAGCTGTCTTAAGAGGAAGGGCTGCCCTCCATGCACTAGGAAAGAAAATCTATGTTTTGAATTCCCAACTTAATCTTCAGAAGCTCATGTTAAGAAATTTATATCACTCTTTCTTTCTGGCCAAAACATGACTTAAATGCCTATTGTCTTCTTGGAAAACCTACTTTGATATCAGAAGCTAAATACTAAGTCTTCCTAGTCCTTTGTATTTCTTTTAGCGCATTCTTAAATCCTCCTGTGGCAAGTGTGTACTTACGGAAAATACAAAGGCAAAAATTTCATTAATACATTTCAAAACATATCCCCCACTATGAATAACTGTCATTACTCCACATTCAGGCAATTTTCATTGACAACATTAATTTGTATATTAGCTGACAGCCTCCCAACTGCTTTTGAAAGAGAATGGCAAAGACAGAGCAAAAAAAAAAAAATTATTAGTAGAAGGCAGAATTGATTCTTTGAGAATTTCCAAATTAAAGAAATGCTTGCTGAATATAGAAATACATTGCTGAATATATAGGAATATAGTGCTTTCCGAGCATTGCTCCAGAATTTCAATCAACAACCTAAATAAATATTGGAAGGTAGATGGCCCACTGTTATCTTAAATTACTAAAAAAGAAACTAAGCCCACAATTTTTCTTTAAAGACAGTAACTAGGTTGCTTTCTTTGTCTTTTAGTCTTGTTAATGATACCACCTTTCTCCAAGGATGACAACCGTCTTGAAGTCAGTTTAATTCAAAGCACATTTGCTACAGACATGGTAGGTCCTGTGTTAGCCATCACAGCATGTCTGGAACACAAACTTGAGCCTCAGGGAAATTTCTTTATAATCTCTCTCTAACCAATCATTGAATCACTAGCATTCTTCCTTTGAAACAGGTCTCATGTCTTCCTCTTGCCCCTTTTTTCTACTGTCATCATGTCTTGTTATCTGAGTCACAGCCGTGGTAGCACGATGCCTCACGCCCTTTACACAACCCTGTCCTGCTGCCCAGGACACAGGTGACTGCAGTTATTTCTTCACCTCAGTGTTGTTGGTGCTCCATACGTACTTACTGGATTTAATTAAGTTTTTCAGTGCTCATATAGATGTCTCTGGACAGCCTAAGAACTGCAGCCAAAAGTAAAGAGAAAGGACTGTCTCTAAAGCCAGTGTTATTTCATTCATGAAGGGCAATAATCATGTTCACCTCCCACCCTCATTGGGTCATCACTGCTTTGACAGTGTGGGGGTTGGAAGAGGGTTGGAAGAGAATCATCCTAATATTTTTGAAACTTCTCCTCTCCATCTTTCTATGGAAGCCTTATTATGTGCATAATAAATTCTTAGTGCCCTTCCTTTTAGTGTCTCATGCCAGTCACATATTTAGCCTTACAAATATGACGCCCTTGCTATTGATATCATTCTTACATATCCTTTTTTTTTCATTCTTATATATCTTGAAACATTCAAAGCAATGTTAATGAGTGGCATTTTTATTTTAAAAACTGCAATGTAGTATAACAAAATTGGCATTTTCCCGACTTGCGGGGGGGTGGGGGGCGCAGGGTGCAGTCTTCAGTATCTGGGTTCTAAAGCCAACTCTACTTCAGAACAATCCCACCTGAACCTTGTTCCCATGTGGGCTCTTATGTTATCACAAAGGACACAGAGTGCCATTTCAGTCTCTTTAAGAGAGAGCTGCTGTTTCTCAGATGGTACAGCCATTGGTAAATAAGTTTGTTTATATTTATTAAATGAAGGGAGTCTTTCATACCTGCTGGCTGTCTGGGTTGGTAGGAAAAGGAAACAGGGAAGATTTTTAAAGAGAAGCCCACTCTTCTGTTTTCTGAAGAGATTCACAGTGAAGAAGGAGATAAAGACAGAAATTGCTGGGGCAGAACAAGCTGGTGTCCCTGATGGCAGGGACCCTCTGCTAAGCCCTGCCAATCAGTCTGTCTTGAAGAGAGCTTTTCACCGCCCTTTCATACCCACTAATGCTTTTTCTAATCTTTTCAATAAGGCTTTTAATATGTGACATAAATGGCCGGGGATTTAGCTCAGTGGTTTTGCCACCTGCTGTGCAAGCGCAAGGACCCGAGTTCGATCCCCAGTACCAAATATGTGACATAAACATTTTACATGGAAAAAATACAAATAGAGAGATAAGGAAAAATATTAACAAAACTGATCACTGTTATGCAATCACTATGAACATTTCACTATGAACTTTCCTTAGTCATTTCCTCTCACATATAAGTTATGTGCCTTAATAATCTAGTTCCCATTGAAACTGGATAACTGTTGGGTAACTGAACGAGTTGGCTAACTAAAGGCTGTAATCATATAGTTACTCAAGTTTGTGCTCTTAATTTTTCCACCTTAATTAACACAGCCATTCAACTTTTCAATATTAGATATTCAACACCTTCAATTTTAGAAGTTTTGAGAAGTTCCATTTAATATCTATATCCCTGGGGGAACATTCATATTTTTCTAATTTTTCTATTATAGATCACACAGTGATAAGCTTCCTCCATATTGTTTATTCTACATTTTGGGGGCCACTTCTTATGGATAGATCAGGGGTCAGCAACCTTTTCCTGTAAAGGGACAGCTAGTAAGTATCTTTGGCTTTGGAGGCCATAAGATCTCTGTCTCCATTAACAACTCTACTGCTGTATTACAAAAGCAGTCACAAATAATACATAAATGCATGGGCATACCTAGATTCAATAAAACTTTATGTATGTGCAGTAAAATTTGAATTTATTTAGTTTTCAATTTGTCATGAAATGTTACCTGCTTTACATTTTATTTCACCATTTAAAAATGTAAAAACCATCCTTAGCATACAAGAGGTACAAAAATAAGCAATGGGCCTGAGGCCTATAGCATCCTGGCCCCTGCTCCAGAGTCTAGGAATCTGAAGATTGACTAGTGAAAGGTAATGAGCCATCTGTGCTCTTGATATACAACCAGTCTGTTCCTTGTTGAGAATGTTGATGGATTCCTCCAACCATGGTTCTTGGTTGTTAATTTCTGAGTTTGGGCCTTTAAATAGTGTTTTGATCTCTAGACCGCAAATGACTAAGGGAATATGCAAAAGAACTACCCTTGCAGTTCTTTACCTTTGACCAGTACCCGTATTCATTAAAATCCACTTAAAGTGACAAGTCTGTATGAGAGGTCATCTGGTCCCCCTCTGCTAAGACCATCTGAAGGAACAAAAGCCCTAGTTAAAAGCTGCACAGAAGGGCTCTCCAGGATTTCATCATCTAACCTGAGCATTTCCCGGTCAAACAAATTTCATTCTAAATTCTTCATTTGAACCTGAGAATACCTGGCCAGCTGCCACCTTCAAACACAAAGACAATTATTAAGTTAATCCATCTGATTTTCTTTCTGTATCCTAGGTTGATAATGATGAACCAGAACTATTTCCTTTTGTAGATTGTGAAATTAAGGTATAAAAGTGTCTTTTCTCTGAACGGATGGTGACTCAGAGAATAGGAAAACTAACTTGAAATTCCCTGTTCCCTGCCTCTAGGGCTGTCAGGATCATAAATTAATATTTATTAAGCATCTCCTGGTTGCATGCCATTGTGTGAGGCAGGATGGCAATTAGTCCCACTCATTTTTTCCAATTTATTAAACTGTATCCTGGATGATTAAATTGCTTCAGGCCATAAGTACAAAATTGAAAATATTCAATTAGGACACATATAACAAAGCAGCGGCGGTTAGAACATGGTGTATTAAAATATCAGCTTTACAGTTTCTAGTCTCAAAATCTGGAGGGGACAGGTTTACTAGTCATTGTGAAGGCCAGACTTCTGTCAGAACAAGGAGGGCAGTGGATTCCTTACAAAGAGGAAATCCGGGGGCTGGGGATTTAGCTCAGTGGTTCTGCCGCCTACTTCTCAAGTGCAAGCGAAAGGTCCTGAGTTTGATCCCCGGCACCAAAAAAAAAACAAAGAACAAAACAACAAAAAAAAGAGGAAATCCATTCTCTAGCTCCCTATAAAAGGAATTTTAGATTCAAGATTTGTAGGTGGCTTAAATTATCTGCCAGGGGCTTTCTAAATATTTCTTAATTTTAAGGTATGAAGAAAGCACACTCCCTGTTATTCCAATGAGAAGTTCAAAATTTTTCCCAAAAAATAATTTAAAAGTTTTCAAATAAAGAGACTTTACAAATATTTTAAATCTTTTTAAAAAAATACAACTCGTAGGGGGTGTAAGAAAGGGTGATAAGGGGATGGATATGATCAAAATATATTATATACATGCAGGAAAATATCTCACCGAAACCCAATGTTTTGTAATATTAATGTGCACAACTAAAAATACATTCAAAATACAACTTGTTATTAAAACATTTAAGTGGCACACACTATGATTTGAATATGTCTCTCCTTTTTGGAACCAAGCTCTTTTTTTGTTCATCTGATGGTCTTGGTGCTCAATAATATCTGTAATGTTGGATGTAAGGTGCAGTGCTATTGATTTATCAATGTAAAATATATGAAATATATCTGTATTTAAAGAAATATAAACCTCTGGGTAACAGAGGTTCCCACTTATTTTCAAACTTTTCACTATAAATGAGTGCTTTTGTTCCCTCCAAAATTCATGAGGAAACTTAGCCCCCTCCAAATTTCATGCATTGCCAATATGATAGTAGTAGGAGTGGGCTTTTAAGAAGTGATTAGGACATGAAGCCTGCACCACCATTAATGGGAGTGAGACCCTTTTAAGAGGCTTCCTGCAGCATTATTTTAGCTAGCTAGCTTACTTTCCCATTTTTCTTGCCTTTCTGCCCCTGCCATGTGAAATTACAGCAAGGAGTCCCTCTCCAGATGTTGAGTCTTGATCTTCAACTTCTCAGTCCCCAGAACTAGGAGAAATAGATTTATGTTCTTTATAAATTACCTGGTCTCCAGTATTCTATTATAGTAGCATAAATTAAGATAAATGGAAAGCTTTTTCTCACTTATTCTTATGCTAGCCATTCACCCAATTTTACTTATTCTATTTCTAATGGCTTCAGAGATTTTTCAAAGTACCTTTTCTTTTTTTTTGTACCAGGGATCAAACTCGGGACCTTGTGCTTTTGAGGTAGACGTCGGAACCACTGAGCTAAGTCCCTGGCCCTTTTCAAAGTATCTTAACAATTAATTACACTTTATCACAGAGAAGGTATTGACTGCCTTCTTAAGAATAATACTATATCTTGCTCCACGCCTGTTTCAGCCAGCTTTCCAGTACTGTACTAAAATACCTGAGAAATTAACTTATAAAGAAAATGGTTTGTTTTGGCAATTCCACCTCTTGACTTGTTGGCCCCAGTGCTTTGGTTCTGTGATGAGACACCGTGACAGAACTGTGTGACAGAGCAAAACTGCTCACCGCATGGCTATGAGCAGAAGAGAGAGAAAGAGGAGGGATATGGGGTCCCATAATCCTCTTCAGGGGCACATCCCCTGTCAAGGGTCTTCCTCAAGGACCCTCCTCTCCAAGGCTCCACCCCCAGTACCACCTCCCTGAGGACCAAGCCTTGCAAACTCTTACTATAGCACCACTGCACATTGAACTTTTAGTCCATTCAGGTCTAAACTTGCCGTCTCTCAAGACAAGACTAATTTCAGTTTCTTCAAGCTGTAATGCTGTGGCCTTATTTGCATGCAAAGTTCCAAGGTCCCAAGACCCATGCTTTCTTTTTCCCTTGGTTAGCAGATACTACACACACACACACACACACACACACACACACACACACACACACGCACTTCTTGAAGCATACAATGTTTATTCTACATAATCCTCTTCTCCTAACCTCTTTAGATAAACATCCTCCTACCAATTTGTCAACTTCATTTGGGTGTATATACATTTTTCAGGCAACATACTAACTTTTCAAGCTTTCAGGTCATTTGGAAGTTCTGTCTTAATGCAATTTCTCCTTTTGTGATGAACATTTTGCTGTTTTAACCAAGCAAAACTTTAAACCAAATTCCATCGTGATTTCATTATAAAAGCAATCATTGCTCACCACTTTAAATTTGAGGTTTAGTGAATTATTGCATTCACTAAGTGGTCGTGATACACATTTATGCCACCCTTTGGTATTTATTGGCTAAAAAATGTTTTGCGAAAAAATTGTATCTACTGGAAAAATGTATGATATTTGGGCAGTGTCATTCTTAGACTAGAAACGCTAAAGGTTAGCTTTATTATTTTCAGTTACACAAAGGATTTGGAAGGGCAAAGCATCTGGTTACTAGTTATCCATGTCTAGAAAGAATGAATAAGAAGCTCAGGGCTTGGATTAAAGCAAGAGAGCCACAAGTCTAACAGCGGGAGGACTCTAACACTATATTAGACACAGGATGATAACAGAAAACCCATTGGTAAGTTTGCACCTTCCTGGCCTAAAAGCAAGACCTGCTTGGGAGATGTCCTCGAAGCCCCATTGAGCTGGATGAATTATAAAAGTAAAAGGCACAACTGCATGGGTGAATATAGTGATTTTTTTTTCAAATCAAAGCCAAAAAAAGAACTCTCGATATTATGTACATAGATGAGCAAATGCTATAGTAGTACCCAAACTACAATTGAGGAAGTGACCGAAAGTACTAGCCAATGATATGTCACACAATGAATGTGCATAACAGAATACATATCAAAAACATTCATTGTTCACTCATTCATCCAACAATAGGAGCTGGGAGCCTACTATGTGTCAGATACTGTTCTAGGCACTGAAACAAAACAGATTCCTGACATTGTATAGTTCATAGTCAATTAGAGAGATGCTACTGACACATGATAAATATAATAAGTAAATCACAAAGTATGTTAAGAAATGATAAGTGATGAGAAAGAAATTACAACTTAGAGCAGATCAAGGGCGAACAAGTTTGTAGGGTGTGTGTCAGGATGCAGTATGAGAATGGTCTGCGCAGGCCTCCCTCAGGGTGAAGACGAGTGGGCTTGAGGGAGAGCTGGGGCGAGCCCAGAGTTTCAGAGAAGAGTTAGAGCCATGGCCCTCAAGCACCACGTCATCCACTGGGGTCAAAGAAGAGCAGTGAGGCCAGGTGGCTGGAATTGGGTGAGAGCAGACAAACAAGGCGGATCTGAGGACAGAGGAGTGGAGACTTATCATGGAGTGCTATGTAGATAGCAGGCAACACTTCGGGTTTTACTGTCAGTGAAAAGCGAGCCCTGTGAGGGTCGAAGCAGAAGAGAGGCAGGATATAACTTTGAATTTAAGGTGCTCACTCAGATTGCTGTGCTAGGGACAGGCTAAGGAGGAGAGGTGGGCCTTGCAATAAGCTGAAAAGTGACCGTGGCTTTGACCAGGAGAGGAGCTGGAGAGGTGATAAATAAGGGGGACCATGGTCATGGCAATTCTGAATAGGAAAAAAAGTGATTCAGGAACCACCATAGATAAGTTTTACCTATACAGGACAAACTCACACACTCCCTATTTCACCAAGGAAATAAATAAACCACTTTGTGTTTGTGTTGTTTAGATCGAATGCTGCAGCTTACCTAGTTTCTCGAAGTAACTGGCAGGACTTGCTGTACAGATGAGTTTGTTCTGACAGTGACTGTAGAATAGCAGAGAGACTTCTCTTGCCACCAAACACACCAATGCTATTTGTGTGTTAAGACTGCAGTGATTACTTGGGCCTGTAAAAAAAAATGTAAATTGACTTTAAAAAGGGAAGCTCATTTGAAAGTAAAAGATCACTGGGTGGTGGGTGGGTGGGGGTGTAAATGGGGGATATAAAATAAGTGTACATGTGTGTACCTGGGAGTATTTTTCTATTTTTTTTCTCTTGATCAGATACTGAACATCATGGATTGTCCAAGTCATGTCCTATGCTATCAGCTTCTCTCTTTCAAGATGGAACACCACACCCCATATCCCCTACAGCCTGGGCCATCACTGTAGTGCCTGTTCCATTAGGAAAAGATGTAGGTCCAGCTTCCCACCCCTGCTGCACCCCAGGCCTCTGTGCTGCGGTTTCCCAGTCTTGCTCTCAGTGGTTGATGTGCTGCAGGGAAGAGGTTCACCCCCATCTGCAAAATCATCTACAAACCCTCATCAAGGGACAGATGTCACAACTGACCTCCTTCATGGTCCAGACCCTTTCAGAAGTGCATTCGGGATGGTTGTTTGTTTGTTTCCTCATCCAGCCAGCATCTGCCTCTTAAATTCTACCTCCATTTGGGATTCCATCCTCCAGAGAAAACTGTTCAAGGATAAAGTACATTTGGGGATCCACACATCAGCTCTTTCTGTGTTTGTAATCATGACTGTCCTCGTGAATGGGTGCAGAATGGATCCTACGTCTGGAGACATACACCACCCTGAAACAGCTGCTGTCATCACCCAGAAAGACCTCAGGATGGCTCAGCTGAGAATCCCTCTGCTCCACAGACCTCATTTGAGTACACACAATGCATGGGACACTCGGGGGCCCCCTGATATTCCTCTGGTGGCTGATCTTTAGCCAGGCATGTTGCCAGGGCTTCTGCCCTCTCTGTCTCAGTTGAGCCATTTGTACAACCATTGTTTTTACAGTATTACTGAAACTCCTGCTTGAGGGACTACATAAGTTCATTGGGCAGAGTTAGCCTTGGGGCTTCTAGCCTTTGAAGACTCCTTCCCACCCCAGGGCATGACCTAGCAGTGTGAGGCCTCCAGGCTCCATCGCCCTCTGTCACATCCCATGGTGGGGCTGTGCTTTCTAGCCAGCCACACCTCTGTCCCCCATTCAGTGTGGACAGGGCTGAGTGGAACCAGGTTCCTACCATGGGACAGAGTCACCTTTCCTGGTCACATGGCTGCTGCACCTTCAAGAGCCATTATTAAGGGCAATGTAACAAAGGTTCCTGAAAGTCTGTCATCACTGATCACTTGAAATGGACACTCTCCTGACCCCAGATATCTTCCCCTGGGGCTTTGGGCTTGACAACACAATGGATTCTACTGGCCAGAGAGAGTGATCAGTGTCCCACCAATCTTGCAACAGTGCCTAGTGACAACACCTGCCTCCAAAGGGGCCATGGTATACAGTGGACAAACCAGAGCATCCTAGACCCCCAAAATGGTGGTCAACTGTCAGGGAAGTGCTGCCTGCTGAGAACCCTCAGCTGTGTTTGTGCCACTGCCCTCCCTTAGCACCTGGCTAGGACCCATCTACCTCTTCTGGTTATAAAAAGACATGCTGTAGTCTTGTTTGACTTCCTTCAGATCCTGGGATGTGAGCGTTAGGGACCCCCATCCCTCTGAGCCTGAGGGTCCCAGGACTAAGCTGTGGAACCTTCCTGATCATGGGTCATGACTGGGCTGGTGTCCGAGGAAACAGCAGGTCTGGCCAGAGGCCATGTGTTTGTTTACAGAGCTTGGGCAGAGTAGGCTCTTATATGGACAAATCATGGGGTGGAGAATGAAGGAGGGACTTACAAATATGGAAGCATTTTCAAAAGAAAGGAAGGGAAGGAAGTGGGGGTAGGAGGGAAGAGAGGCAAGAAAGATAATCCACTGGGTGAGGAATTGCTGAATGATGCATAGGACTGACATTTAACATTCTAGGGTGCTTCTCTCACATCAAGGCACACTAATATCCTATATATGTTTTTTGATATCACATATTAGAATGAGCATGTTTGATGCCTAAGACAAAACCTAATCTCCATTCCTAGTCACCTTGGATTTGAGCTATCAAACAAAGAAAAAAGTCAAAGAGGACTTCACCACAGATGAGAACGTAGATAACTGGCTTTGTGACGTTTTTTTTTTTTTTCCTGATAGAAGCTACTTAAAATCCTGAAGAAAATATGTTTTTTTAAAAAGGAAAAAGGAACACGTTGCCCATATGGACTCAGGGAATAGCTGATTTCTACACAAAAAGCCTGGATACTGATCAAGGCATTGATTTTTGTTCCATGGTTTGAAACTGCCATGCTGCCACTAAGCCACTCAAATCTTATCAATAATTAGGATTTTTTTTCTTATCCTAGTGTAATGAAGCAGAGCTATATAATATGGTCAGGAAGAGCATAGAGACATTCTATGGTGACATCAAAGTCACCTTGACCATGACTTCTGGTATCTTCTATTCATCCTAATACAGAAATCGGATGTGTGGGGGTATTCTCCCAGATTTTCTTAAAAGAATCAGCAAAATTAGTCACTGAACAGTTTAGGAGTGTCAGCGTGTCATTGATACTAGTGATTGTATCCAATGTGAATTTTTGTGGGCATGAAGATGATTCAGAGTGGGCCAAATTTACTCTACTTTACTCAGAAATATTTAAGTGTGAAACAGATTCCAGAGACTGGGAATGAGAATGTATTTCCCAGCAGTCAATTTACTTTATGAATGATACTGAGTTGGCCATCAAAGAATTGCCTTCGGCCAATCATTATATCCTGGACAGCTGCAAACAAGAGAACTTGTAGTAAAACTCTGCAATCATTTGGTGAAGTCAGAAAGCACTTTTGTTAATTATTAGACAGTACATAGTTAAAGTTCTGTATGAATCTGCCTCTGGAAATTACTCCAGTCACCCAAGACAGCACTAACAAAACGGAGCTGAATGGCATTTTCATCTAGACAGTAGAGCTGTTGTTATTAAAAACAAAATTGCTTAAAAAGAGCTACTTCTTGGGGCTGGGGATTTAGCTCACTGGTGCCATGCCTGCCTTGCAAGCTCAAGGTCCTGAGTTCGATCCCTGATACTGTTAAAAGAGCCAACTATAAAAAACACAGTAAGGAACCCTGCTCAAAAATATGTCCCCCATTATGAGATACCCCAAGTTTGCCACTGGAAGTGTCTTTCATTTAAAATGAAGATGAAACAGTATGAAGCATACAAGATTTAGAGTCAGGCACCTGGGTTCTAAAACTTGGGAACGCAGGCAAGTCCTCCAATTCTACAGGACACAGGTTCCTCACATGCAAAGTAGTGATAATAAAATTCACCCTACAAGCTGCTCGGGGTTGTTTTTCATACCCAGAGATGGTGGAGTCCTGCATAGTAACCATACTTCCTGCCAACCGTCTTTAGAAAGTGTGTCCACCTGAGCGCATCTCCATATTGTACCTTTTTAAAAACTGTCATTTTCTGTGAAACTTCTGTTGCAGTCAGCAGTGCATCGATTGTCTGCAAGCTTTCTTGTTGCTATTGGGGGTTTCTCCCAATCACATGTTTCACCATCGTGGAATATTCCCTGTTGAGACCAATGGAAGGGATTTTGTTGGCCTTTCTGGGGCAGTTGGTTGCTTTGTTTTTCACTCAGAGCCTTGACAAGGAGCCTCTTTGGCCAAAGGAAAAACAGGTGGTGTGGGCCTAATTATCATTCTGCGGTCCTCCCAGTCTCATTTCCCTTTTTTGTCTTTCTAGTCATGCTTTATTTGCATTTTGACTCCACCATTCGAAGGAGATGCCATTTCTGCTCTCTCACACCCAGTCCAGCACTTCCTTTCCCAAGGCAGCTGTGCGAATGGAAATACTGTGGGCTTTCTAATGCTGCAGGCGGTGGTTCTAATCCTGGCTCTGGTATTTACAAGTTTGTGATTAACCGTGGCTTCTTTGAACTCTTATCTCCTCATCTGTGTAAACGGAAATATATCTACTTCACCGGGTTCTTGTGATTAAAGGAGATTGCGTACATGCGTCTGAATCATACCAGGTGATCAATACTTATTGATTTCCTTATTCCTTTATCTTTTTATTCTTTACTATGTCCAACTTTCCCTCCCAGGATCCTTTAACATTGAAGTTTCTTGTTCTTTTCCCTCCTGTCTTTCTTCATTCTCTTTCTGTCCCTTGGGCACCTTGGCTGAATAGTTAGGCACAGGACTCTTGTCTTGGGGACCCTACCTTCAAAACTCACTTCTTGCCACTAAGCTGTCACCATGGACAAGCCTTGGCCTAACCGGCCAAGTGGGCCCACCACTAGGGCTCCCCTCATGGGTGGCTGTGGTAGTCAGTGTAGTGGTACACAAAAAATTTAGCCAGGTGGGCTTTCTTGTGTACTCGTTGATGATTAATGTTGGCTCTGACTCCCTGGTTCATTATTAAATCTTGCTCTTTCCTTCACATTCATCATCAATAATTTACCTTCATGTTCTTCTAACCTCAATTTTCCTCTGTCAGATTAACTTTTGCCCTTTCTGCCAAATTTTTCTCTCGCCTACATGCATATTTCAAAACCATTCAAGGGTCATCATTCTATTACTGAGGTGCCAGGGGACATTTTTTTAAATGTTACTTTTTGTTGTTGTTGTTCCTTTTGAGGTCTTCATGTATGTGTTACAACCATTTTAGGATAAAACTCAGGTCATTTTTATATTTGTGAAAGTTTGGTTATTTCCCTGTGTTGTTCTTTATTTTTTTTCCTCTGCACAGAACAAGACACACCCCTTTTATGTTGAGAGACATGCTCCTGTTCTTTCATCTGCAGCCTTCTCTTCCATGTTTATAATTGTCTCTTCTCTAACTTTCATTCCTTCAGCTACCAATGCACCTCTCCCTGATCAATCTAGACCAGTCAATTCAACTCATGGTCAAATCTCTATTATTTGATCTACCCAATATAAGAAAACACACATATTACCCAATGGCCTTTCTGTATACCATGAATACAATAGTCATACATTTAAAATCACCCAATCACCAACTTGCTCTAATCTGACGAATGTAGAACATAGTCTTGGTGTGTCTTTTCTCTCCAAAAAGTTGATAATCAGTGCGGAATAGAGATTCTGGGTAGTGTGGTAGAGACCCAGAGATCAGTCCCAGTGCAGTTTCCCATCTATAAAAATTGATCTGCTCCTAGATTCTATGGATTGTTTTCTTTGTTCTTATTCAGTCAGGCCCATCTTCCTCACCACACACCATCATCATCCCTGAGCCCCAACATCTGGGCCCCAACCCTACTCCTTCCTAACACAGTTCTGGCCTGGGATCTGCTGTGGCTCTAAGATACTGGACCCCATTCTATTCTGCTTTCCATAACTCAGCTCCTTATTCTGCTTGCTCACCATAGGAAAGCAGAAAACACCAAGTTCACACCAATAGCTCCCAGTCATTGAACACATATTAAGTACCAGTTTCTGAGCCAAAATGTTTGTATATTCTTTCTCAGTTAATTTTCATGGGTACCATTTTTATTTCCATTTAACAAAATAGAAAACTCAGAGAGGTTAAGTAACTTCTTCCAGGCAATTTAGCCATTCCTCAGGGCATTTAACTAATGATAGAGCTGAAGCCCTGTCTGTCTGATCTCAAAGCTTGCCCTCTTTCTCCTCAGTGCATCTGTGGAGGAGGCAGGGAGGACTTGGTTCATGCTCCTCCGAGCTGCACAAGGGACTGCTTTCTAAGATTTCAGGTGCCACAATCTAACTTGATATTGTTCTAAACATACAGAAATCTTGTCTTTCGTCTGTAGGTTATCCTCCAGTGGCTGGCCCATGCTACATCCTCAGGGTTCAGTAGTGAAGAACACACACAGCCTGTCCTCCCTGTCTTCCCCTGCAGAGCAAAGAAGCAGCCTGATTTTTCCAGATCAACACAGGGCAAGTTGCACAAAATCTTCACGAACCCTATTCTGTTTGACATATCAGAAATATAAACAAAAAATGAAAAAACAGGAAAATGGGCCTTTTCATAGCACCTTCTAGAATGCTCAGGTTCAAGGTATGTTAGCTAAAATGAAGTTTTGTCGTGACTCTGCTCTAAAAATAACCACCAAAAGAGCAAAGACTGGAAGCCTCCCTGAGGCTACTCCAAGTTTTCCCACCAAAGGTACCCATTGCTGAGACTCATCATCACGGAGACGAGGCATCATGAGGTCCTGGGCTCCCTGAGCTCAGGCTGCTGTGAGTCCTAAGCTCATACTTCTTCTGCAGTGGGTTCCTCTAGACTAGGGACATAAGCTACTAGTTTCCACGATTTAGTCTTCACTGGTGGATCTCAGCTTAGCCACACCATTTTGATGATTGAGACCACTGTGCTTCAGCCACCTGATGGACCAGTAGGACCCAAGAAGGACCAGTACTCAGAATTCATGGACACCGTTGCTGCCCTGTGGCAAGAGTCAGGAGCTCCCCAGCCAAAAATAGGAGGCTGTGCCTTTACAACTATGCTAATCACAAGCCTCTTTGATATATTTTCCAAAAATAAGCCAAGGCTCAGAATGCTGTCACTACTAGCTCTTCTGTTTATTCACCTATACACACTCATTCAAAAAATCTTGAGTACTTACTATGTGGTACGCACTGTTCTAGCATTGGATAAGTAGTTCATTGTTACTGCTCTCAAGGAGCTCATATTCCAGAGACAGAAAAAGAGACAGAAAAATAATCAAATAGACAAAATACTTTTAGAAAGTGACAAATACTTTGAATACTAAAATAAAAAATAATGAAAATAATACTTTAGAACAATGATGATGGTAATATTAGCAGCTAAACTTACACAGTGCTTAATATGATCCAGCCCAAGGCAAAGTACTTTTCATATATTAACTCATTGGATCCTCTTAACCCTATGAGGAAAGTGTCATAGTTACTTCCATTTAATGAGAAAACTAAGGTATAAAGAGGCTAAGCAGGGCCGGGGATTTAGCTCAGCAGCACCAAGCCTACCTCGAAAAAACAAGGTCCCGAGTTCAATTCCCGGTACCAAAACAACAAAAAAACAAAGAGGCTAAGTAAAGAAATGTGACAGAGAGTGGCGCAATAGGGTTCCATTTGGTAAAGGAGTCAGGGAAGACCGCTTAGGAGATGATCTTCCAGCTGGCACCTGAAGGATGGGAAGGTATCAGCTGTGGAGTGTTCCGAGGAAGAGTAATCCTGGCAAAGGCCCTAAGGTAGTCACAACATAGGTATGTTTTAGGAAAAGAAAAGCCAGCATGGTGCCGTGGAGTGACTGAGTGGGACAGCAGGCAAGATGAAGGGTGAGGGAAGCGTGCACCACATGATGTAGGTCCCTCTTAGGCATGGTAAGAGCTTGGGTTTTCTGCTAAAGTAAGGGCAACAGGAGGATGTTGAAGGGCTTATGATGGGAAGTGATATAATATAATAAATATTTTATAGATAGTCCTCGCTTCTGCATAGAGAATAGACTGTGAACACACTGGGAACGGAGACAGGAGAGAGCAGGTTGCAGCCTACTGCAAAGGGGCGAGGGGATGAGAACTGGGGTGGTGGTAGGAAAGAGATGGATTCAAAATACACACTTGTGGTAGAGTCAGAACAGGGATAATGAAAATAAATCATTTATAATTACCCTGGTGCTAGCCTGACCTAGATTGGTGAGAGCCAAGTGTTAAATTGTCAGATATTTTGCAAGTCAATTGTCGAACATAGCCAATATTAAAAATTCAATTATGCAAACTTGCAATTAAAGAAATTATATTTAAAAACCAAAGGTAATAAGTACCTAAAACTTATCCTCATTATTTTACTTTTACTACATTTTTACTGTTTCCTGTTATCCTGTGGTCACTTATGGGGATCAGTTTTGCAGAAATATTACATAATACGGAGCAGCTGTGCATCTCTGTGTTCAGTGCTGTCACATGCATAGCTTGAAATCAGTCACAGTGAAAGTATTTGCACTACGGAAATGGGCATAAGCTACACATCGGGGCTTGAATTTCTTTTTTATTGTCCAGAATTAAGAAAATGATGAGAGAAATGTTAATAATGCCACTTAGACTTAAGAGTGTGTTGTGTTCATTGTCTCTGAGTTAGGAATAGCACAACATACTGAGGAAACATTCTTCCAGCACCTCTCTCCTCTTCCTCTCCTTCTCAATCTAAGTTAGTAGCATTGTCCAAAAGCAATGGTAAATGATGGCCTTGGATGAGGAAAAGATCTAGTTGTTGCATTTCATTTTCATTTCCTACCACACTGGGGCACATGAGGAAGGTTAATCAGATTCAGACAACATTTTAAAAATATACTTATGTCCTGCACATCTGAGTGTAATATGTTAATGGATTTTGTAGCCCCATTATAAGAAATTTGTAATTGATGTTTTTTAGGCCACAGGGATTCTCGAAGCATGCTAAAGGCTAGATCTTGTCACGTGCAGATAATTCAGGTCCTCTGTCTGGCCTTTAAAATGAGAGCCCCATGAAGGCAGGGGTTTGCTTATTTGTTCCGATGCATCACAAGAACTTTGAATTGCTCCTGGTGCACACTAAGTATTTAATAAATATGTATTGAATGAATAAGTGGGACTTTTTTTTATTGCCACAGTGAAAACCATGTGAAACAGTGCTTCTGAGAACCCCAATTGAGCACTAAGAAGTAGCCATGCTGAGAGACTGCAAAAGAAAAGTTAACATAATGTTTGTGGCTATTTATTTTTCAGGTTAAGAAGAGATCTAAATAGGGAAATAATGCTTGTACTAATATGAATATTTTGGGATGAACAATCTCTCTCTCACTTTCCTTGCTCTCTCGAGCTTTTCCAAAGTATTTAATAAAGTTTATGGCACTGCTTTTTTTTTCAGTACTGGAGATTGGACTAAAAGCTTTAGACTGAACTATGTCCTCAGCCCTTTTAAATTTTTTAAAATTCTGAGACAGGGTCTGGCTAAGTTGCTTAGTGGCCCAGGCTGGGCTTGAACTTGTGACCCTCCTGCCTCAGCCTCTCAGAGTCCTGGGATTACAGGAATGCTCCCCCACACCCTGCTCACTTGGGTATTTTATCAAAAGCAGAGCTCATTTTGGCATTGTAGCAGATTCTTTTTCCCAAAAGAAAAAATAATCTATTCAGAATACTAACAAGGCATTTAAAGAAAAGGACAATTATGGCTATTTAAAAAAACACATTTGCTCCTTTATTTCCAAATCCCACCTGAAACCCCACCTAGCTATGCCATTCCAGTGTCTGAAATGCAATGCTGAATTTCTGTATCTTGAAAAATTCTGAAAGTGATTGGTACAGTGACTCACTTCTCAACCAGTGCTCACCCAGGCCGATGAATAGCATTCTTGAATTTTCTACTGAGCAGAGCCAAACAAGTGACTTCACACATCAAAATCCCAGGAGTGATTTTGGGCTAACTTTCCCAGAGGCAAAATTAATCCTCATGCAGAATGCATCACAAATCCAATGACAACTGGCCCTTTCCAGGTTTTAAAAAGAGTCTAAAATATCAAAAGCTGTATGTCCCCTTCCAAATCCACTGGGACTCACAGCACTGGCCTTTATGCTCATTTATAATATATATTTTCATCTGCAGGGTCTCAAAGGCCTCCTTTTCCATATTTATAATAAGTAAAAAAGTTATAATGATGTAGATGACTCCCCCAATTAAAAACATATAAGTATTTGCACAAAAATGAAAAGTATATCTTTTCATTTGACTTCCATTTTTTTCTTTCTGGTACCGGGGATGGAACACAGGACCTTGTGCTTGTGAGGCAGGTGCACTGCCACTGAGCTAAATCCTAGGTCCCTTGACTTCCACTTTAAAAAGACACTTTTAAATAAGTTCTTTTTGAAGGATATTTAATTTGTATGTATAGAGAATTAAGGATAAAGCAAGAACATAGTCATGTCTGGGGAGATAATATAATTATCTTAAATTTTAAAAATCAAACTGGTTTGCCGGGCATTTAGCTCAGTGGTTCCACTGCCTGCCTCACAAGCCCAAGGACCCAAGTTGGATCCCTGGTACCAAAAAAAAAAAAAAAAAAATCAAACTGATTTTATAGAATCAGCATATAAATCCATAAGCGGTTAAAAGACTAAAATGTAAGGGTGTCATATTTCAGAAGGTATCACATGGATATTTTCAGTAGTGTTTGCTGGAATAGGCTCCTCCGTGTCTAAATATTCAATCTTGTGCTGTTGCTACCCAGCTTTATGTGAAGTGTAACGCCTGTGTGCTAAAAAGGCAAAACAGAACTCCCTGTGCTGCCCCAGAGTCAAATCCATTTCTGTCCTCTCCAAAGTGCTTCCTTCTGCATGGCTAATGTCAGCTTGGCCTTGAGCTCTTCCTGACACAATCAAGAGGGAGCCGTAAAGCTTGGGTGCCCTGGGTTAGGACAGTGTTCAGTTGGCTGGAATCATCTTCAAGTTTGAGACAGTTCGCCATATAGCATAGTTATGTGCTCGCTCATGTTTCTTCCTATATTGGACAAGATGGGAGGAAGGATGGACCTTAAGAATATATATATAGAGAGAATATATAGAGAGAGAATATAGAGAGAGAACATATATATATATAATATATATAGAGAGAATATATATAGTGTGTATATATATATATGTATATATATAGAGAGAGAGAGAGAGAGAGAGAGTGTATACATATATATATCCAAATAAGGACAGATTTCAGTTCTAGAACCTCCCCTTAGAAATCTCAGGTGCAGTATGTGTGCACATGCACTCATCTACATAAATTAACTATATACAAAAGGAACAGTAATTAAGTAATGAGGTGTTTCATAATTTTGCACATAAAAATGACAACATATGTTCCAAGTAGAAAAATATTTCCAAAGTGTGATTGTTGGAATTGCTGTTGTTGAGAACACAGGCAGCACGTATGGAGTATAAGGTATGAGACAGACATGTACACTTATTAACTTGTTGTATTCTCATGAAAAATTTATGAGCTAGATATAATTATCAGTAAGAGATAAATGAGAGCAAGAGAGGGTAAGTAACTCACCCAAGGTCAGAGCTAGAAGATGAAGCCGGACATCAAGTCTGGTATCTGGTTGCTCTGAGCCCTATTCATTACACAAATAAAATGAGCTAAATATTGAAGTTGTTAGAGACAGAATTTGATTTTCTTAGATGATCATAAAAATGAGTAATTTTGTTCCCCTACTACCCCTGGATCACCATTATATTTACTAATTATCATGTGATGAGGTAGATATACAAAAGTACAGTACAAGGTATTAAGATTTCCAATGATGAGAAATATGAAGTACATTTTCATGAAATGTTTACAAATTCAGGAGCACGAACCAATAGACGTAGTACTTTTTAGGTGAAATATGTAAATGGCATCACATCTAGAGCCCATTTTGAAATAGTTTTTACATAGCAAGTAGAGAGGGCAAGCTCTGTGCTCATCAATTTACAGTAAATACTTCTCTACGTAAGCTAAAAGCTCCAGAAGAAAACAGTGTATTATTACTTTAAAATCCAAGAGAGCTTGAAGTCTTCCAGATTGCACACTCTAAATAGGAGTAATGCCTGATGAGGCACAAAGAGAATTTCTGATTAAAGAAAAAAAATTCAGGGCTTAGCGTGGGTCACGCAGCAAGTCTGAGTTTGTAACGGTACAAATGGGAACAGTAATTGTACTAGATTAGCCAGTAATGATGGAGCAGACCTAGCATTTTGCCCATTGTAATTTCTGTAGCCTTCATTTATTTCCGAGACATTTCTGAATGGAGATGTCACATAGAAGCCCAACTGAGAGAATCTCATAATGATGAAGGAAGATTTTTTTTAAAAAGGAAAATGTTTGTCTTTCAAGTTTGTGTTTTTACCTGGTGTATGCACAGTTTTACAAAACCATGCTGGAAACAAGAGGACACTGAGTTAAAGTATGTTAGAATGCAAGACGCCCAAATCATAAAACCTTAATTAGAGGAAACACAGCTTGTTTCAACCTCAAATTTTTCACTTGCATGCACTCTGTAAGATGGCACATTGTTTTGGTCCATTCTTTATCAACACACAAGACTGCATGGTTCATTTTTAACTTAAAAAGTCAGTTCTACAACATTCAACAGGCTGATTCACTCTCTAGATTTTATTCAGATCAATGTAAGGTCTCCCTTCCATCAGTGCCCAGAACAAAGATGCAGGCTACACAGCATTTTTATTCATTCCACAATAACATCACCCTAGATCTATCTGCCTAATTAGAATCTGAGGAAGGAACTGCTTCTCTCCAAAATCTCCTCAGGGTAAGGCTGAGATATATGTGGCCATGGAAATAATGCAGAGCTCTGCTCAGTAAGTATTTTAGTCAGCTTTTCCTCACTGAGACCCAATATTCAATACTGACAATTTAAAGGAGGAAAAGTTTAATTTGCTCACGGTTTCAGTCCATGATTGGTTTGCTCAAGGCAGAGATATTATGGCAGAAGGGCTTGGCAGAACAAAGGTGCTTGGTTCATGAGAGCCAGGAAGCAGAACAGGGAAAAAGTGCCAGCGCCAAAGGGGTCAGGGAGCAGATATGGTACCCGAGGTCACCCCACCATGACACACCCAGGAGCCTGCTTTGCTAATCTACTGAGAGTTTCTCAATCCAATGAAGTTGATAAATCAGGACTAATGATCACAGTAAAGAACAAGAAGAATTGAAGAAAAGGGGCAAAAGTGCCAGGCCCTTATCTCAGGAGTCCTGAAGATGTGTGTCATGCTGATTTATGGGCTATTGCTTGTAAGTAAGATCTGTGAGTCCTTACAAAAGAAACTCACATAATAGAAGTCCAAACTACAGAATAAATGCACCAATTGTCTTAAAAATCCCCTGACCTTATTTATTTATGTATTTATTTATTTATGTATTTATTTATTTATTTATTTGAGGGTGGGTACCAGGGATCAAACTTGGGACCTTGAGGTTGTGAAGCAGGTGGCAGAACCACTGAGCTAAATCCCTGGCCCTGACCTTATTTATTTTAAGAAATATTTATGTCATTAAATAAATACTAAGGTCTATCCTCCAATGCCACAAACTTGTCTTAGATGTAATGTTTCTAAAAGAAAATTGTATTAGTGCAAAGACAGAAGTAGGAAAATAAGCCTCATATATTTTGAGAATCTTGTTGCCCTCAAAATTGCACCACTCTGTCTACCTATGTAGCCGGTGACTCTGTAAAAATTCACTCAACAAACAGAAAGGGACATATAATACAAAGCAAGCTCTTGCTTCCATAAAAACCCTCCACCGCCAAGATTGCAGAGAAAGAGGAGTGATGAGAAAACCAAAATATTGCATCTTTTATAGTTGTCTCTGGCCAATTAGACATTTATGATAGTGTACTCAGTAGTATTTAAAGTTGAACCTCCATAATTTTTGGCATATGTAAATATTATTGTGCTTTTATTTATTTCATATGCTAGCTATACTGTATATTGCTTCATTATGTAACAAGATGTCTTGTGTGCTGAGGCTTAAATATAGATATTTCCAGAGAGGAGAATTAAGCAGGAGCCTACTTCCATCTGCCCACGTGTATATATTAGTTTATTTATGTTTTAAAGAGCATCCTGGGAAAAGCCAGTCTGAAATCTTGTTCAGGTACCCAAAGTCTTTTAAAATCAGTAGGATAAAACTTGTTCTGCATATTGAAGTGTTATTCTTATGTTTTACTCACCAAAGAGACTTCCAGAACTGCTTTGGAGAATGGCAAGAATATGGGATGAGCGTGTTCAAAATGAGGGGGAGCATCTTGAGAGGAATTAATGGCAATGTTTCTTTTACTGTGATAAATTTTCTACAATTTAAGCGTTCACCGTATATTTTGATCACATCTCACATTACATGATTCCATTGACAAAAAGCCCGGAATGGGCAACTCTGTAGAGACAGAAGTAGATGCACAGTTGCTAGGAGGGAGCAAAATGGAAGCAGAGACTTGGAGAATGACTACCATTGGCTACAAGATTTCTTTTTCCAGTGTGGAAAACATTCTAAAATTGATCTTGGAGGTGGTCACACAACCTTGGAACATACCACAAACTAACTGCACACTTTAAGTGGGTGAATTTTATCACGTGAGAATCATATCTCCATAAAATTTGTTTTTAAAACCTTACAAACAATAATTGTGCCTTAACTTTTTCTGTATGGTTCAATAAGACATTAGTTTGAGGCAGAGAGGGTGTGGTTCAGGCGAATGCATTTCAAGGAATTATGCAGATGTAAAGAGCAATGGATATCAGAGAACCTCTCCCGGGTGGTCCAGTCTAGCAGCGGAAATGTCTTTTACACTTCGTAAGTTGAAATGGCCCAATAGAGGTCAGAACAGGAATGAGACAGAGTATTCCAAGAACTCACCCTGAGAACAAAGGTAACCAGTGTGGTCTTGCATCTACATATGACTTGGAAAGTGATAGGGACCCCTCCATCCCAATCCATCCATGCTGGCCGGTTGTGCACTCGGGAGAAGATTTCAGATATGACAAGAAAAGTGATCCTTCTAGTTGAAAAGCACCACGCATTCTCACTTTTCACGGTGGGGTGGCAAGTGCCTCTGGAGCTAAGGACCCACTCTGTTCATTCTAACATAGCCAATATCCAGAGGAGAGGCTGACTTCAAGCTCCATAGGCAGCCAAAGGCCACATCTGTGGAGGGGAGAGGGCAGATGCAGGGGCCAGAGCAGAGTCCTGACTCACCCCACTGTAGCACCAAGCCAGTAAAGTATGCCACCAGTTCATGGGGCATAAGGACTCCACTGTGAGCTCCCTCTCCCATCTCCTAGGACAAGCTTCAGTCGGAAGGAACTAGCTCATCCCAAGAGCAAAAACTGCAGGCTCCCAGTGGAGGGGCAGGGGGCAGCACCCTCATTGTGTCCCCATGGCGAACCTTTTAGAGTTTTCAGTGATACAAATAGCCAGCTACCGCTCATGTACCATCGGTTCTCCACCCCTGGCCCGGGGACTCATTTCCCCCAGAACCTAATCAGAGGCTATGCTGCTAGCACAATTCTGGCCTCATAAGAAGAGCTTCATGAACTTGTTCAAGACTAAAAGGGATGCAGTAGAGAGGGAAAATCAGCCAAGTCTTGGATACTTGTAGGCACTCTGAGGGATTCCAAAAGCATAAATGGACAGAGGCTCTGTACAAGCCAGAGCTTCCTGTTACCTACTGTGAGGGACTGAGCCATCAGGGCACAATCCTAATGTCCCGGACTCCCCTGTACTCACCTGCCCTGTGCCCTTCCCCATCTCCTTGGTACAGCACCCACGCAACCACCACTATAAAGGAAGATGCGTCACTAAGGCTGGACCAATCAGAGCTCTCGTCAGCCCTCCTCGGACACAGTGAGTGATCAAGTTCCCCCAGCAGGGCTCCCCAGAGTCGATCACCAGCCTTGCTTGAATCAAAATGGGTGGGATCAACCCTTCACCCTGATTACTAAGCAGTGGAGATGGGCTTTAGAGTTGCAGCCCTGTGTCTCTCCCCTTGGTTTTAGCCTTGAGAACAAAACTGGCTTGAGACAATGAAGTGAATTTACAGAGAAGCTGAGATGGGAGATGGAGAAGGGCGACCCAGTGATGTCCACATCTGTAATTCCTGTCACCTCGCCCTGCCCCCCCCCCCCGTTGGCTACACATCAATAATCTCCGCTGCTTCGGCTACTTTGAATTTGTTCTCTGCCACTTGCAGCAGGGTACATCCTTAGTCCAATGGCATGGTCTGTCTCATGGGGTCTGAGACATTCTGATTACATACATGTAGATGTGACATGAGTTTGACAGATGTGCCATTTCTAGTTTTTCTGAATAAACTGGAATAGGCTTAATTCAATTCAAGAAATATGGATTGGAGTGAGTGATGTTTCACATTAGGATTATCTTTTCTCCGATAATACAGTAGCCAACCATTTAAATTTATGTACTATTAAATTAACTGAAATAATAGTTTACAGTATTCCTATATGGAATACTGTTTACATTTCCACAGAAATGACTATATGCTAGCAAATTAAATCATTATATTGAATAATCTCAAAAGTTAACTTAAAATGAATCGAGTACTGGCAGAGAAAGAAAATGGCCAATTCATAATTTTAAATAGGAATTTAGAATATTAATAATATAATCACAGACCTTGGAAATGGAAAGATGCAGTAGAGATAATCCATTCTACCAGTCCAACCATTGCTCCATAGTCTTTCAACACATCTTTTATTACTACATGTTTGTGATACATGATGAATGCATTCATGGTGGGGAGTTGGTACGTGGACAGTACATATCACATCTTAGTCCTTTTTACTTCCCCCTTTCCCATCCTTTCCTCCTCTTCTCCATTCTAGATCCCCTTTCCATCTGCAAAAGGTGTACTTCCCTCCTTCCTATCATCGATCTTATGCTGCTTGTTACCACTTTAACAGGCCAGTGGAAATGAAGACCATTTTCCACCGACTTGCTAAATGGTAAAGAGCCAGCAAAGAGGGATATTACTACCAGGACTACAGTAACAATGTCTCTCAAAGTTCTGTTTGGCCATGGAGGGCTGTTTTGGGCCTTTTATTCCATTAGTCTCACTTGTTCTTGACTTAGAACATGGAGGCCAGCATTTGCTTTGGGGGTTGTTTTTGTAAATCATGGTAAAGTTCTACATTCCAAATCACTTGCTGAATGAATTAATACTACTCTTGTATTTCTTTAGGTCCCAACAAGTCTTTAAGGTACACCACAAAAATACAACTATTAATTTCACATGCCAACACGTCAGGTATCTTTCTAACCCTTTGAAATGTTTGGTTGACTATGGGAAATTAAATAAGCAAAATCCATTTTCAAGCCCATGAAGTGCCCCTGGTGTACCTAACTCCCCCATAATGTCACATCAGTGGTCATAGAGAGGCACTTGTCACACCAGCCCTAGAGGCAGACTGCCTGCCTTTAAATCTTAGCCTTTTACTGCCTTGTGATCTTGGGCAACTTACTGAATCTCTCCAAGATTCCTATACTTCACTTGTGAAATAGAAATAATGCCAGTCCCACAGAGGTTACTTAGTGAAGATGACATAAAATTATCTCTATGAAGTGCTTGACAGATTGTCTGGAACATATAATTACTCAATAATACTCTATGCTGGTTACACAGGGACTCATAATGACCAAGTGTATCAAGATGAGACAGCACTATCACCCTGAAGATTTTACTTAGCTGTTTGGTACAACCTTTGCTTATTCAAATAATTAGTGTTTCCTTTAAAATATGAATAAATGACAACTTACCAAAATATCTGCTATGTTTTCAATAGAATATCAAACACTATCCCCTGAAGGACCCAAGCTAAGCCCTAAGGGTCACTCCTAATCTTTCTTCCTTACCTTACACAATAAATTGCTCACTGATCCCATGGACTCCACCTCCAGAATACTCCTCAGTTCTGCCCATCAGTCTCCTCTTTCCTTGTTACTGCCCTGTAGTATTTCATTTTTATAATGCCGTATCCTTCTGACTAGTACCCTGCCTCTAACAGTATTCCCCTTCTAGCTGTTCTCAACAGTGTCATCAGCACAGACTTTCTAACCCACTTTAAAATCCTTTGCAAAACTGACCCATCTTAAAATCCTTTGACGTCACCTAAACAAATTAAAACCCTTGGTAAAATCCCCGAGATGAGGCATCTTTTTGTCTCTCATTTTAGGTTCCAGGAGCCCAGCCCGCTTTGTTTCCCCTGATACCTTTGTGTCCTAGCTCTCCATTCATCCCATCTTGAACATCCATCTTCTCCTTCTTACCTGCCTTCTTTGGCTTTCCCATTTTCTCTTCAAGATTCCCCCTTAACATCATTCTTCTGGAAAGCCCACCAAGATGCTTTTCCTATGTGTATTCGTAATTCGCCCCATGTGAATCCCTTTTACTGCATTATCTATCCTGCTCTGTAATCGCAGCTTTCCTCATCTTCTCTCCCATAGCCTGTGTGTATCCTGAGCCAAGACACACAGGAATTCTTCACTCCGAGTTTTCAGCAGTATTCACAGGGTGCTCACTGTGTTAATATGATCCACGAGGTCCTTGCTTTTGTGAAGTTCTTGTTTTAATGGTGTGTGTCTGGTAGGAAGGTCTAAAGATGATAAACAAATTACTAAGACAAATCAGAGTCCGATATGAGCTATTTGGAAACACAGTAAAAAGTGACCAGGTGGAGGGGCCTTGCTGAGAATCTAAAGGCTCCCCAGCTAGTTCTGGAAAGATATAGGCGAGAACGCTGTACTCGAGGAATGGGTGGTGCAAATCACGAAGGAAGGCTCCAGCTTGCTGACCAGACAGAAGAAAGGCATGGATGGATAGAGCCCAATAAATCACAGGAGAGAAAAAACAATAGGGGATGATAGCAAAGAGACTGATGAACAGACCTTGTAGGGTCACGTAGGCTATTGTGTTGGTTTTCCATATGGCTGCTCTAATAAACGACTGCAAATTTCGTGGTTTAAACAACATTCACTTAGTACCTTACAATACTAAAAGTTAGAAATCTTACATGCATCACTGGGCTAAAATTGAGGTGCTGGCAGGACAGCATTCCTTTTTGGAGGCTGAAAGAAAGAATCCATTTTCTTGCTTTTTCCAAGTCTTGGTTTTTTGCCTCCCTTTATCCATCCTTTAACCCAGTGACACTGCATCTCCTGGGTGCTCTATAATCACATCTCCATCTAACTCTCTTTACCTCTTTCTTCCACTTTCAAGGACCTTTGTGATAATGTTGTGCCCACCTAGATTATCCTGGATAATCCTGCTACCTCAAGGCCCTTAATGTAGTCTCATGTGCAAATTCCTTTTGCCAGAGAGGGTAATATATTCACAGGTTTCAGCAATGAGGACATGAACATATTACTCCACCCACTACTGATACAGAAAGAAATTAGGACTTTAATTATAATAAATAATTACTGGATAGATTTTAAAGAAAAAAGTGACATGAGCTGGTTTATATTTTTAAGAGTCTCTTTTTCATGCTGTGGAAAAGGTGTATGCAGAGAAAGCAGGGACAGGGAGATCAGGCCACTTCCCAAGAGTCCCTGGGAGGCATAGTGACTTTGACTAGAATGATGACAGTCAAGATGGTGAGGACTGTTCAAATTCAGGAAGGATTACGGAACAAAGAAAACAGAACTTGCTGATGGATTGGATGTAGAAAACTGATGAAAGAGAAGGATGAAAAATGATTCCTAAAACTGAAGTTCAATGGGCCAGCGTATGGTACTGTCACTGACCAAGGAGAAGCACATGAATTTGGGCAGGTGGATATATTAGGATATATTAGGCTGCAATGGTCATGTCGAGTTTAAGGTAACTACATGACATCTTAGGTGAGTTACAGAGCAGAAAATTCAGTTTATGAGGCAGAAGCTTGCTACAGAAAATAGACACAGAAACATAAATTTGGAGGTCATCAGCATAAAGATGACATTAAAGCAATGAACCTAGAGGAGATAATCCAAGAAGGAAGGTAGATACAGAAGAGGGCAAGAGCATATTCTGAAATACATGCCAAGAGCTCCCATTCATATTTTAGCCTTAACACCTACACTTGGCCATATGGGGCCCCTCTATAAATTGTTGGTAAACACAAAACCAATGTAGAGACTAGCCATTATTAGAAATTACATTATGAAAATTTATAAATTATACTAAAAAACTTAACAAGTACTCAAAACTGACTGCTTCCTAGATATTTTACTATTACCTTTGATCTTGCAGTTAGTGCATTTATTGTATTTTCCTAACTCCACTTTTCAGGGATGTTGCATTGGTAATTTGAAATTAGCCCTAGTGAGACTATTTCTACCATGGGAATCAGCAAATGGTAAAGTTGGGGTTTGATGTGTTACTTTGCTGATTATTAGACTCAAAATGATGGAGAAAATGTTAATCATTCAGATTGTAGTTAAAAATATGTCATGCCTATCATCATTGCATTGTGAATAACACAAAAAAATGAGCAAGTATTTTCCCAATACATGGAAATTATTATGACTTAATGAAGAAGTTGCTCAAGTCACTGACAAATGGGTGAAGCTATAAAAATGTCTTCATTGTCTCACTTTCACTTTAATCACTAACATAAACAAAAATATCAAACAACATTCATGTTGGAATTAAGCTTGTGAATTAATTGCAACCATAGTTTGGCAAAGGATTAAAAGGTTTAGCAAAAAATCAAGAAAAGCATTCAGTGACAATCAATCAATAATATGGAATTTACAGGAGTAGCACATATTTTATTATTATATATAACAGTCTACTTTGCTACATTTTTTATAACAGGAAAATGAATAATAAAACACACACACAATTTTTCCTAGAGGACCAGTTGAACATTTACCAGCATACTACTGCTTACATCTAAGCCTAACTAATGTATGTATGGTATTAAATGCAGTATTAAAATTATTATATTACTATCTACTTACAGGAAGTAACTAAAATATTCATAGCAAATTCATGATTTTTAAATGTTGCTTGGTTATTTCATTTGGGTTCCAGTAAAAGGAAAATGGATCTGTCTGATAATATAAAAGGTAGAAAGGTTGATGGTGACAGCTTCTTTCTATTTGTCTGAATTTATGTTTGATAATTGGTATTTTTTCTTCATACATAAATGCTGAGCATCACTAGCACCTTTTGGGAAAAAGCGGACTAAGAAAGTGCAATGGCTTTCTTAAAGAACTACCTGATGATCAGTCAGGATTTGGACTGATTAAAGCACAAGGCTTTCACTGTGAATATGTAGTTATTTAAATACAGTTAAAATTAAATAAAATTTAAAACCCAATGCCTTAGTTCCATTAGCCATATTTCAAGTCCTCATAGCTACTAGCCACCATATGCAGCAAGGCAGATTGTAGATCATTTCCATAAGTACCAAAAATTCTGTTGGACAGCACTAATCTAGAAAATTTCTCACACAGGAAACTGAGAAGTTCAGTGAAATCAAGGATTGCTTTTCAGGACACAATATTTCTCCAAAAGAATTGCATAATTGCATATAGTTAGGTATTTACTGTTCAAGGTAGTAGCTAGTATTCAATAGGTATCTTGTGTCCATCCTTACAGCTTTGTAAGTGAGGGTGCTGAGCTTTGAAAAGTTCAGTACTTTGCCTTTTATAGTCAGGCAAACAGGTAGCAAAAAAGCTTACCTTTGGGCTCAGATTTTCAGACTCCAAACCCCAGGCTCCTTCTGGCACTGTGAATTTCTCTTTTCTAAACAAAAATCATGGACGGTGAATAGAAATTTTCAAATTTTGTCTGAATGCTTGGAGCCACTGTGCAGACAGGAAGTCAAGATATGGGCATGGACTCCATAGTCTCCACGCCTGCTTCAGATCCTGACTGCCACTGACATGAACAAATGATTTAACCTGTGCCTCAGTTTCCTCATTTTCTGAAGGATATAATCACTATCCCTATTTCGAAGGGTGGTTGAGCAATTTATAAGTTAGTATTTGTAAATCACTGAAAGAAAGCATGGTACAAAATAACTGCTCTAAAAGTACTTTTATTATTATTAGAAGAGCTGATATAAAAAAAGAAAGGAGTCAAAATGTCTTCTATGGTCAGTGAACAAAGTTTGAACCTTATTTCAGCCATATTGCTCATTTAAGACCTAAGCAGGCTTTAAACTGATGACAAAGGATGGACTGATGGCACTCTCTGCCCCATTCCTGCACTAATGTGGAGCTGTGTGACCTCTCAGAAGACCTGTTTAAATAGCATGATTTAAAAGCATAAGGTTATGGCCAGAATTACCTATTTCCAACCAACACATGAAATAAAGTAGACCCTTAGCTAGATATATCTCTTTAATGGAAAAACACCTTGACAGGTCTGGCTTTCTGTTTTATTATTATTCACCTATTAGTAAAGGAAAGGATAATTGAAACCAATAGGTTTATCTCTTGAATTTAAAGTGTTACTTATTTAATCATTTTCAAACACCTATATTTTCTATGACAACCTCATGTTTAACCAGGCAGCTTGTAAGGGGAAAACAATAGCCAATATTTGTTGCTCACCTACTATGCAGCAGATGTGTCTCATGCGTTGTCACAGACCTGCACAACAAGCACAGGAAGGCACTTTTGAGAAAACAGATTCATTAATAATTTGACCAAGATCACACAGCTACTCAGGGGAAACAGCCTTTGAACCCAGTTCCTCTTGATCTTGAAGCCCAAGCCCGTATGACCCTGCTGCCATAAGGAGCAATGTGAAATAATATGAAAAAAACCACAGAAAAAGGTGATGTGTCTATTTCCTTACTTTCACGGCATCTGAAACAGAATTACTAAAATATAATAAAATAGGTAGGGTCTAGAAAAATCATTAGTGCCATTATCTACTAACAAAGAGACTCAGAATTGTATGTGCCAGATAACCAGCGGCAGTGCAGCACTGCTGAGCAGGCGTGAACTCAGACCCAGTCTGTTCGTGGCTTGCTATCCTCGGGGCTGTGTTGGAGAACTGTAGTCTGATTTGCAATCCCTTGATCAGGAAAATCAGTGTTGTCCTTCTGAATGCTTAATGAGGGAAATTGTAATTCTGTGTCTGCACACGTGTCAGTGCCAGGAGTAAATGCAAAGTTGGTTTGCAGATGAGAGCTGAGGTGGACCTGACCCAATTTCCAGCCTACCAGAGCATGATCGATCACCCCAAGGCCACTGCTCCACACCAGTGTCACATTATGAAGACCTGTTCCCCACGTACCGCCTGCTGCTCCAGCTCTCTTCTGTCTGTACTGACCCCACTTCTTGCCTCCTCTGTGCCTGCCAGCATGGCATTCTGATGGGTTGGCTTCACTCGCTCTCAACCTTCCCACTTTGTTCCTGAGTCTGAGGTTTGACTCCTACATCTTGGCACAGTGCTTGTTTCTTTCTGCACTCCTGGTAACCAAGCTCTTTGGCTCAGCCCCAGGACCCCCTCTTGTGATCCACTCAGCCAAAAGATCTGGAAAACCAGCTCCCCATGCCCATGCCTGGCCACTGAGAGCCATGCCCTGGATGTTACCTCACCAACCCTGGGTCCCAAGAGCACCTGTGGAATGCAGCTGGACTAGCTCCAGCCCCGAAATCTTTCTGCCTTGCTAATGTGCACTGTGAAAGGAGGTAAAAGTTCTGTGAGTGAGAAACAGCAAGCTACCAAGGCTGTTTGGGAGCATGTTGGCTGGGGTGACTGTGATTGCCTTCTGGGCATAGAGCATGTCCATCCTGGTACAGTGACCAACACTGATTCTAGAGGCATAGGCTCTACCCCCAGAAGAGCCCCTCACAACTCCCCCAAAGGCCCTTCCAAGCTGCTGGGCTGCCTCTGTCTCAGGTACATCTTCTGATCCTCCATGTTACCCTTGCCAAAGGCTCCTAATCTCCCCATGCCTGGTGAGGCTGAAAAATAAATATGCAGTGCCCAAGGACAGTGAGAGAAGCCCTGCCCACAAGAGCCGCGCCAATATATGACAACCCTCGGGGATGGAAGGGTGGGAGCCAACATTGTACTCCCCACTCCAACAGGTACAAGGGTCCTTCAGATATTATGTGGCTTGGATATGGCTTGTCACTCGAGCATTTCGCTAAAATAAAAACCACCCTCAGTTCACAGATGATTTGGTAGAGCACCTGTGGGAATCATTCCTAATTTTGTGGTTGTTCTGTGCTGAACACTGTGCTTGGGCATAGGGACACAGGAGGTGTCTGTTTCATGAAGCTCACAAACTAATGGGGAAGACAGATATCAAAAAGTCTTGCCTTTCAAACGGAAGTAAAGATAAAAACAGGTACAAAGGAAGCTTCTAGAAGGAGAAGAACTTGGTCTAGGATTGGACAGAAGGCTTTGTTGAGAAAATGATGTTTCAGATGTCACCTGAAGGATGAGCAGGAAGAATCGAAAGGAGTAGAGAAGGGAGGAAAGACATTCCAAACTCCTGGAATAGCATGAGTGAAGGGCCTAAGATAGAAGAAGAGAAATAGATTAGACTGAAGGGGGGATTTAGCAGTAGCTAAACAACAAACAGCATCTTTCAAGTCATGGAAGAGCTTTTATTTTTATTTTAACTTAATGATACTAGGAAGTCATTGCAGAGTTTTGATAAAGAGAATATCATGGGCAGAAAAACTGTTCTGGCTAGAATATTGAGCAGTAATTGGATTAGGTGTGCTGGAGAGAGAAGGTAAATGTATACAGTGGATGTGGAGAATAAGAAGTTTGTGGTCAACTCATCGCCAGCCCTATTGCCTTCTATACTTGTCCTCAGTACAGAGGAGAAGCTTAGAACCCACATTTTCCTGTAGAGTTCCCTTAGATTTTGCTACTGAGAGGCCCTTGTACCAGATTCGGCAAGTGGAGGGGCCATCCCACTTTGCTCCACTGGTTGATGTGAACAGATGCCAGGTTTAGAGCTTCCAGACAAGCTCCTGAAAGTCAGTCTCTGCAGCAGGTAGGCAATTAAGCCCTGGGCTTCTGATGGTCAAGACTTCCTGAAAGGCAGTAGCAGTTTTTCCCAACCCTGATGACCCCATCCTTGCCAAAGGTCATGTATTCCTTTAATCCCCTTTGTTAAAGCCTTCCTGCTTGAAATACCAGAGTGATTTTTGTTCTCCTTACTAAACCCTGGTTGTTAAAAATCAGTGAAGAAGGACAACAGCAAATCAGGGGCCACCATAATCCCAGATTTTAAGTTATATTACAAGGCTACAGTGATAAAGACAGCATGGTACTGGCACAAAAACAGATATGTGGATAAATGGAACATTCAGCCCTCTGATATCTGACAAAGGGGCCGAAAACATACACCAGAGGAAAGATAGCCTTTTTAGCAAAAGGTGCTGAGAAAACTGGCTATCCACATGCAGAAGAATAATTCTAGACATATATCTCTCACCATGTACTAAAATAAAATCAAAATGAATCAAAGAGCTAAATATTAAAACAAGGGGTGGAGAGGTAGAAGGGAGAGGAGGGGAATGGGGGGAAAACAAGAACCAAGGTACATGATGTACAGGTACAAGTTCCCATGATGAATGTGATCATAATGCATACCTAAAATGTAGCAATAAACTTAATAAATAAAAAAGAAATAATAGTAAATATTAAAACAATTTTCTGGAAGATACAATAGGTAAAACTCTTAAAGACATAGGCACAGGCAAGGACTTCCTGAACAAAGCACCAATGACATGAGAAATATCAACAAAGGGTTATATTAAATTAAAAAGCTTCTGCACAACAACCAACAGAGTGAAGAGACAACCTACAGAGTGGGAAAATATTTGCAGCTACTCCAAGGACAAAAGACTAATATCTAGAATATATAAAGGACTCAAAAGAAATTATACCCCCAAAATAAAAGACCCAATCAAAAAATGGGCAATTGAAATGAATAACACTTCTCAGAAGTACAGATGGCCAATAAATACAAGAAAAAAAATGTTCAATATCTCTGACCATTAGAGAAATACAAAGTAAAACAACACTGAGATTCCCTCTTATTCCAGAAAGAATGGTCATCATCAAGAAATCAAATGATAACAGCTAAGAAGGCTGCAGGGAAAAAAGAACCCTTCTGCATTCCTGGTGGGAATGTAAGCTACATAGTACAATCACTTTGAAAATCAGTATGGAGATTCCTCAAAAAACTAAAAATAGAAATTCCATTCAACCTAGCTATTCTCCTTCTGGATATCTTTCTGAAAGATTTGTAGATACTGTATTGCACTGATACATGCATACCCTGTTTATATGAGCACAACTCATAATAACTAAGTCTTGGAAGCAGCCTATATATCCATCAACAGATGAGCAGATAAAGAAAATGTGGTATATGTACACAATGGGGTACTATTCTGCTTAAAGAAGCATAAATTTGAGTCATTTGTACATCTTGAGACCATAATGGTAAATGAAATAAATGAGAAACACAAGCATAAATATCAAATAGTTTCTCATATGAGAAAACCAAAACATAAAAAATTTAAAGAGCAAAATTAAAGATAGGTAATGAGAAACAGGGATATAGATCTTTTACAAATGGGAAGAGGAACAGAGGGAGGGGGAAGGAAGAGAAAGGAAAGGAGACATAAAAAATTATTAAAATATGTTATGTATATGTACCAACTCCCCCAATGAATGTAACAATTATGTACCACAAACAAGTTTTAACATAATTTTTTAAAAAAATCAATGAAGAAACTGAAGAATATTGAAGTGAGATATTATGGGAGTTTGGTCTGGAGTGCAGGTAGTGAGCACAAAGAGAAGAGGACAGATGTAATATATATTTATGAGGCAGAATCTACAGGACATGGTTGTTAATTGGATGGGGGAAGTAGAAGAAATGAAGGAGTTAAGAATGGCCATAAATATGAGGCTTAAAGGTCAGTTTGCTAATGTTGCCATGCAACCCACAAAGCTGGATGGGATGTGGACATCATGCTGCCCCAAGCTGCCAGCCCTGCCAGGCCCCTTTACATGTTGAAGTTTGAGTCCAAAGAAGAATGCAAGGAGTCAAGTGTATGAAGGTCAACTCATGCCATTTGCATGGTGAGAAAACCTATACACTGGATGTTAGAGGCCATCGTAAGGAGTCATCCTCTCTTTGGAAAACATTCCAGTCTGCTCTGGAGCAGAGGGAATTAGCTAAGCCTAAAGCTGTCCAAATCCCGCTCTTAAAAGACTATTAGGGCAATGACCAAGCAACTGGGGTCAGAGTGAGGACTGAGGGACTGGGAAGCAGCAGGAGATTCTTCACTGAGATGACAGAGGGTGTGAGACACCAAGGAGGCAAACCAAGTCATAATCTACAGGGTAACGTTAGGTTCCAACGCCCAAGAAAGCAAGTTCAACATGTAGCTATGAGAAGAGAAGACCATACTACTTGCCACAGGAGGGGCAGAATCAGAGACAGAGCCAGTTGGGTGCACATAAAGTGACGCTGAATACCTGAGAGGGGCTGTGCATTGAGAATCGACCATCCCACTAACACCAAAGACTTGGGCCTAATTGGAGCGTGGGTGCAATGAAGGCCTAGAATGCTCAGGAGAACAGTATTCTACTTGCCAGTGGTCTTTTGATGACAGGAAGACCAGTCTCACTCATAGACCCAGGCCACTTCCTAGAGTGATTTCTGAGTGCATTACTACAGAGACATAGCTGTAAGTCCATCTTGAATGCACCAAAGAGGAAAACATAAAATAGCTCTAGACTAACTACTCAGCTCTTAGTGACCTCTTCTCTCTGAGAAATTTGATCCATAGATTGTAAGCTTGTTGAGGACAAAGTTCATTGCTAAATCCCTCCTGCTCACCACAGAGCACAGCATCATGTAACAGCTGGGAACTGAGTAGGGATTCCAAGACATTAGACAGCGTTAGCCAGTGGGCTAATGGCAACCTTTATCCATGTGTCTCTCGGTAGGGAAACACACCCAGAATCCCAACCTCAAATGTTGGAATTCCACACCACAACTTGAATGGGAATTTGCATCTGTGCATCTTTAACGTGGAGCAAAGAACTGGGAAAACTAAGTAATGTCTGCAGGGCACCTGCCTTCACACCTGCTCATAGTAAAGTGCTCCAGATACACATTCTCTTCCAGGGCCACCTTCCAGTACCCACCCTAGAAGTTGGCCTCTCTGCTCCCAATCTGCTACATGCACCTCATTTCCTTTGTCCTCTTCCTACTTCAGAACCCAACCGGATGCAACAGCCCTCTTTCCTCATCTTCTGATCCTTTATAAATGTAGCCAGAGGCAAAAGAAGAGCAAAGTCTTAGCTACACTCTAGCTGAGTTCAAATGGTGCCTTTCTGCTGGAAGTTTCTTGCTTCAACCCAAATGCCAAGGGCAGAAGGGGACAGGTGATGCTCCATCAAAAGGGAGACATTCACTTCCCAGAAAGTGTGCAGCTGCAGCTCACATGCTACAGGAAGAGGGCCGAGCCCTGTTAACTTCCTCTCTATGCAGATTTCTGTGATTATTAGAACTTAAAAATACAGATGTTAAAGACCACGTGTTTAAGGAGTTAGTTAAGTTTGTGCAACTGCTGATGGAAAATCTGAGCATTTTCTGAAACTGGAATTAAGAGCTCTACAGTAAAGAGACACTGCCAACATATGTGGCATTGGAGGGGAAAAAAAGAGACACTGATGAAGAGAAGAAGAGGACCTGAACAAGCCACTTCCTTTAATCACTCTACCACAAAGATCACTACAGCCAATCTAATACCCATTCGCTGCTCCCAGTTTAGTAAAAGAACCCCTATCTTGTTGGGGAGCCCCAGCTTGACAACTGTACTCTTCTGACCCCTCTGTAATAGGATTGGATAATAAAATCCATGCAGAAGTCACTGGGTAGAGCTTGTAAGAAAAGATCCTTAAAGGGACTTTGCTCAGGTGAAAGGCCCCCTTTTATCCTTCCCTGCAGGAGTCACAGCAGCCATCTCATCATCATGAGGCAATCTTGAGGATGGAAGCTGGAGCGGAGTGGAACAAAAAGCAGAAATCTGTGACACTGATGACCCTACTACCTCTCCAAGTTACCTCTGGAATCCTTCCCCTCTGACTACTATTATTTGATCAAAGAAGACATTCCTTATTTGTTTAAGCTACTGCTATTTTGGCTCAAATACAGCTCTCAACTCCTATATGTAGCATAGATTTTCGTCAGTTTCCTTACAAGTGGAAATTATAGGTTAATATCAGAACTAAATTTTGTAGGTAATTATTACATTTGAATTCCTGCTTTAATTGTTGAATAAACTGCAGACCACTAGTTATAGGTACAACCTCAGTCCTGCTTAACTAATTTTTCTGTTGCCTTTATAAAGTAGGGGGCTGTAGAATCTATAGCTCCTTACCACAAGGACACCACCTAATAACTGATTCCAGGACCTTATGAAGCTGTAACAGAGTGGACAGAGAAGCAGCTGTTTAGCACATCTTATTCTTTTCGAGTGTATTTCACATTACATAACATGTTTCTCGTTGAAGCTTTTTCCAAGAGTGTTCATCAGCAGTATCAAAGAAAGCAAGAAGGTTAAAAGGTCCCTTTTTCTTGCAGCCTGCTAGCCAGCTAGTCCAGGAGGATGCAGAAAAAGAGCAGGAGTGATGTGTGGGATGCTTATGGGTTTATCATCTTTTCACTCCACTTTCCTGGTGTTGTTACGGGTCAGCATCAGTGTGAGGGGCCCACACACACTGGAGAGACAGGGCAGGTTAGGGACAAAGCATGAGAGGGATCCTAGGCTTGGCTCTCCCCCAGCTGTCCTCTGTATGTTAAAGACTCTGGGAACACCGAGAACACATTAAATTCAGGCTAGCCTGCATGAGTGTTTGTGATAATCACATAAACACAAAACGGCAATGACTGCAGCAGGCACACAATTTATTTTCAGTACTTAACATTATCCTTGGTGCTATGCAAAGATCAATTAAGTGTATAAAGGTCTTGAGTAGTGATACATAAATATAAAATGTGATTCATGTGTGTGTTTACAACCACAAAGACACATTAATTGGTAATCTATAGGAAGACGTTGGTTATTTTGCAAATTAAAAGGGGACACTCGGGTTGCTGCTGCTAATGTGCTGACTATGCAACTGGGAAACCTAACCTTCTATTTTGGGAATTTAAATCCAGTACCTTCAACAAATAACATCATCAATATTCTAAAGTCATATTTGGCTTCTGGTGAGCAGCAGAGGGATTTCCCTCCCTCCCAAGTTCCTTCTCAGAGGTACCTTCCTGCTGTGGTGTGCCTCTCACATTAATCCTGTCCCCTGAGGGCGAGAGTGCTTGCCAAGAGAAGGAATTACTACCACCTCACCCTGGTTTTGATTTTAGCATCAATTCAAAACTGTTCTAGATTTTTTATGGTCTCTGCTTAATAGGCTCCATCCCCTGTTGGATGTAAAGTGATATAGAATGGCATAAATTCTTACTGCCCAAATCAGAGGTGATTACAAAAGGTATCTGGGGCCAGGGGTATGGTGTGGTGGCAGAGCACTTACCTAGTATGCTCAAGGCCCTGGGTTTGATCCTGGGCCCAGAATAAAGGCATTTACCCACCTGATGGGCTCTTCTCATGGCATCAGAGGCAGGAGGCTCCACACTCGGGGCAGAGCTGGGTCCTTTAAGGTCACCAGAGACACAGTTGGTTTGGATTGGACCTGGAGTATCAAATACTCACTAGTCACCTTTCCAGAAGAGCAGTGGGACTTGCACAGTCCTAAAGAGCCAGGAATCCTCTATTCCTAATGGAAATGTAACTCTCTCATAAGTGTTCTGCTTTTGTTTGAAATCGACATTTCAAGCAAGCAGGACAAGACCTTCCAAAGCCACCGATGAACAGAATGAGTGTGGAGCTCGGAATTCTTGGGTGGAGGAGAAAAATTGGGCTAAATATTCCCTTTCATTACTCTCTAGTAGTCATGCCCTTATTTAACCAAAGAAAAGCAAGGGAAGCAGCTTCCCATCACCTCTGAAAGGAGTAAGATGGGTATCTTTAATTGGAAGCCAAGCATCACAAAATTATTTAATTATAAGTTTAAAAGGGTCTTTGTGTGCATTTTGTATTTTCATGGCTTTCAGCAGGGTGGCACAAAGCCTTCCTAAAAAGATAAAGACTCCATCTATTTTTAAACATATCCAGTGAGGGAGACTTGGTTCCTTTTCCTTTGTCAGACAAGGGAAGTTCTTCCTGTTCTGAGCTCACCACAGGTGGACTTTGCTTCTTTAATAAACCTTCACATTAGAGTTTGACTTGGTTTCTTCAGTGAAGACTGTGAAGAGCCTGGCACCACCAGCTTTTTCTAAACTCAACTTCCATCTGCATATCTGTATAAAATTGTAACAGTTATTTGGGGTATTTGGATTTTAAGTCAATAAATATGGAGCTAGATGCCAAATGAGTGACTCACTGATGTGGCAAAGGACTGGCCCCCTTCTTCAGTTATACTTTTTCCATTCTCTGCCATCAACTCCCATAACATCTCTCCCTTTCCCATTTCTCTTTCAAAAGTATCCACAGCAAATGTGAGCACACACACTGTTAAACAGAAAAGCATCCCAGAAGCAGTGAAGTAATATGTAGCCCTCACCCCTCATATTCACATCTAGGGTTAACAGTAAAGGGCACAGACCCTAGGCCACACTGCCTGGGCTCAAATCCTGGGTCTGAGATCTTTGACACATTTTGTAATCTCACTATGTAAGCATTTTCTCATCTGCAAAATGCAGATAATAATAGTATTTGCCTTACAGGATTGTGGAAAGGAGCAATAAGTTAATGCATGAAAAGCTCTTAAGTGTGGAGTCTGGTACTCTGACCCTGAATGCCAGGTTAGCTATGCTTATGCCCTCCATGTAGCAAAGGGCCATTCAGAGGCAATGAACTCGGCCCGATATCAAGCAGGCAAAAAGCTTGAAAAGAAAAGGAGTAGGACTCAAGTTTAAAGGATGTGGGTAAGCAGGAAGTTTTGCCACGTGAAAGGGTAAAGGAAAAAGTCGAAACACAAACAGGAAGTAAAACAAAAATTACAGGGAAAGAGCAAAAGCAGACATTCAATAGGAAAAGACAGGGTAAAAGAAGAAAAAGAAAAAGAGTAATGGGGGGCATGAAAGGGAGACGGAAGAGGAAAAGGAAAACCAAGAATAACACAGGATATGAAAATTTAATTTAAAAAAGCGCCCATTTACAGCTTGAGCTGGGTATCAGGTATGGAAAGAGGGGCAAAGAAGAGCCAACAACAATTCTGCTGTAGAAATAGGGAACCTTGGGGCAGAAGGGAGAGGAGAGAGGAGAAAAAAGTGGTAATAGCAAAAGACTTCCCTGGCAGGGTCCTCCATATCTTTAAATTATGGGAAGTTTACATGCTCACTTAACCTGCCCTTGACCTTCAAGGCTCCCGTCCCATTAAGTTGCTTTACTGACTGCCCCAGACTGCTTAGCCTCTAAGGTCAGATGTCTGCCTTGTGTCTCCTCCGCTCTTCCGACAAAGCCAAGACAGACGCAATGATCCAATCTTCATTTCATTTTCACTGAATACTCTAGTCATCATTTTCAGGTGAAATTTAGCTCTGGAGTATGTATTTACACCCTACTCCAAACATCAAGAGACTTGTAAAGAGACTTGCTATTTTAATTATTAAAATATTTATCTTAACAGCGCTCTGTCATCCATCACTTTTTGGTCTTAAAAGCATGAGGGGGGAAGTGATACATTACTGCAGGAATAAGCCATGTTAGGGTTCCAACTTGCCTTCCCCATTAGAATAAAAAAAAAAAAAAAAGAATAATTCAACTGCCTGGAAACAGAAAGGAAGTCAGATGAGGTTTTAAAATCATTTTGGGTAAAAATGCTTCTTCAGTATTATCACTATTAAATTGCCTATTTGGTACAAAGTATGTCCCCCAATTTGAGGCAATCGAGAGACTTCAAAGGGTCCTCTTAAGGGTCCAGGAATCGAACCGGCCCCGAGCGGCTCCGGACGTCAGGGTGAGCCTGGGCCTCGAGTCACGAAGCCAGAAGCGGTGCGCGTCGCCGCTGCGGACCCGGGAGACTGCAGCAGGCGAGAGGCTCCAGGAGACGGAGACGCGGCTCCCGCAGCCACGTGACCGCCTCCCAGCCGCCGCCTCCCGCGACCCAGATCCGTCCCCGGAACCCGCACCCAGCTGGGCGGGCGGGCGGGGGGGAACAACCGCTCCAGGCCCTGCTGCGCTCCAGTGCGCGTACCCGGGCGTCCCACTCCCCTGGTTCACGTGCCACTGGCAGTAAATAACGCACCCGGAGAGAATGGAAATATTACTTTTAGTGCAAGAAAACCCGGCTTCTATACATCTACTAGGATCCTTGGTCCCACCCGAGGCAGACCCAAGTAGCGTCTGGAGGCCCGGGCGTGCCACAGAACACGCTGCCTGTCCCCTGGCCTCCCAGACCCGCGCCGCCGCACTGGGCGGCTGGAGCTGTGCGCGTCTCCCGACGCTCCCGGGAACTCTAGCAGCGAGTCTGCTCCCGGGGCGGCTCTGGGGAAAAGCGGCCCGGCCGGTGCCGGCCTGTGTTTCCCCGCGCCGGTCGCCGCGGAGCAGGGCGAGCGCGCGCTCACGGGCTCCCGCGCGGGGATGTGGCAGCGGCGCGGGTCGGATCACGTTGCCGGCCCTGTGCCGGTACCCGCTAGAGACAGGCTTGAGGAGGGAGGCTCGGGAGGCGCCAGCGGTAGTAAACGTGGGCTCGGCACACTCCCGGCGTGGCTTATCGCACGGGGGCTGGAGGTGGGGATCGGAAAAGAACGCAGCGTCACGGTAGGCGCAGAGAGGCGCGGAGCCGAGCGGGCGAGCGGCGAATGCCGCACTACCTCCCCGCGGCCGCCCCTCCCGGGCCACCCCCGTCTCCGTCCCTGCCCCACCCCCGCTCGCTCCCGCCGCGTTCCTCCGGGAGCCCTTGAGGCCCCGAAATGTCGTCATCTGCCACCGTGATTAGTGGTACCGCAATTCCGGCTGCTGCGGGAAGTTTAGGTGACCCAGGGACACGGTGTCGCCGAGGGACACTTGGAATGCGACATTCTGAACCCAGTGACTACATTTTCATTTCTCCTAAATGCTTCAGGGAGTGAATTTCAAGTTGTCCCTGGTGGGGGGTAACCTCCAACCCAGCGCCAAGGGGGTCCTCCTCCCCCGGGGCACTGAGCGATGAGCAAACAAGTCTCCAACATTTCCTGGGACTGAAGTTTACCCACCGCGAATGCCCTTTCTCTTTCCTTTCTCTAGTGCAACAGCACAATCGGTGGAAAAGCAACAAGCCACGTTCCCATTTCTGCACCGTAACGCCTGCCAAGCCAAGGAAGCCCGGGCTGCCCCGCTGCCGGTCCCCTCCCCCCGCAGACTGCGTCGCCTCTGGAGAATGAAGAGCTTGGCCAAAGTTGTTTTTCTTTTCCGGTGGCCCTGATCAGGTGTCCCCGCCCACTCCCGGCCCGGCCCCTCCTCCCCCGCCCCCCTCCGGGCTGGACCGCGGATGGTACGTTCCGCACGTGAGCTGGGTGCTGGTCTGGCCGGCGACGCGCGTGCCCTATGGCCAAACACTGCCCGGAGTGAGAGCAAACTACCAGCGCAGTGGGGCCGGCGCGAGTGTGTGCGTGTGCGTGTGTGTGCGCGAGCGAGCGCGGGGGGGGGGGGACCCAACTGCTTCACACTTTCAACACTGCACTGAAGAGAGAGAGAGACTGAGAGACCGAGACTGGAGACGCACAGATTCCCCCCAAGATCTCCCAAGGCTACCGTCCCACAGATTATAGAACAGAGCCCCAAAAATCGAAACAGAGGAAACGGACAGCAATTGAACATGGACGAAGGAATTCCTCATTTGCAAGAGAGACAGTTACTGGAACATAGAGATTTTATAGGGTAAGGTGCACCCTTTCGAATATCTGCCAGGGCTCCGGTATGATTTTTTTTTTTTCCTTCAGAAAGTGGTATGGAGCGGGTTAGGGCAGAGCCCCTCCCGGAATGGGTGCCTGATGCTGATTTCTGTTTTGTAGATTGGACTATTCCTCTTTGTATATGTGTAAACCCAAAAGGAGCATGAAGCGAGACGACAGCAAGGTAAGTGTAAGTTTCCGATGTTTCCCATACCTTGCCTGGATAGTTAATTAGGACCATTGATTCACAGTGAAGCTCTGCCCGCAAATATATTCCAGTCCCTGAGCTTCTCCAACTGTGAATTTTAAGTGGCTTGCTGGATACTCTCAGGGGGATATTAAACATCATACCTGAATTTAAATTGCAGTTCAAATAAGTCCAGAGCAAAGAGGTTTCTTGGGCATAGTTTATCACATAAGTATGGGGGGGGGGGCTACAGCTACTGAGAGAATGTTTAGCTTACTGTTTTCTCTTTTCTACTACTCACGTATTAAGGATACCTACAAATTACCGCACAGATTAATAGAAAAGAAAAGAAGAGACAGAATTAATGAATGCATTGCACAGCTGAAAGATTTACTGCCTGAACATCTGAAACTGACAGTAAGATGTACATTTTCATTTTTTGCTGCTCTCCGAGGGCGTGTTAATAGCCTGGTAGGACTCCCAGAGATACAAGAATAAATGTAAATATTAGAGGCCTATGCTAACAACTTGTGCTATGATGTAGTTTCCCACAGACTCAGAACGGGGCCAGAAATCATTTAGGACCTGCCTTGAGGAAAGCTCAAGAAGTGTTAAGAATAGTAGTTCTTTCAGAGTGTTTGCCTAAGTTGCTGTGCTGAATGGAGAGCAAATCCAGCCAAATGTGTGTTTCTAAGTAACCAGGCACCCTTCTCTTTTGCACACCGCAGACACTCGGGCATCTGGAGAAAGCAGTAGTCTTGGAATTAACTTTGAAACACTTAAAAGCTTTAACAGCCTTAACGGAGCAGCAGCACCAGAAGATAATTGCTTTACAGAATGGTAAGTCAGTTCAGGGCAGCCCATGGGGTAGCAGTGTTAAGATCCCCCCACTTCCCCAGGCTCACTCTCACTTGTGAAAATTGCGTATCCTTTCCCTTCACTGGAGAATGCCCATTTCCCAAAGCATCCCGGAGGCTGTGGGCAGGACCCAGGGGAATCAGATTTTTATTTAAAGTAGCAGTTGCACCCTTTCCACCTTGGATTTTCAGCTGGGAGGAGAGCGCCCCCCTCCCCGCGCTGCTCCCTGTCCCCGCCACCTCTCTTCTCTCGGCAACCGGTGGATTCTATCACTGGAATACTGAGGAAAAGCCGAGAGCACTTCAGTTAGTGCAGGGCCCACGTGATAAGCAGATGTTTTAACGTGGATATTTTTCTTCTCGCCTCCATTCATCTGCCCCCACCCCCACCCCCTTATTCACCCCAGGAGAGCGATCGCTGAAGTCGCCCATTCAGTCCGACTTGGATGCTTTCCACTCGGGATTTCAAACATGCGCCAAAGAAGTCTTGCAATACCTCGCCCGGTTTGAGAGCTGGACACCCAGGGAGCCGCGGTGTGTCCAGCTGATCAACCACTTGCACGCCGTCGCCACCCAGTTTTTGCCCACCCCCCAGCTGTTGACTCAACAGGTCCCTGTGAGCAAAGGCGGTGGCGCCGCCTCGGCCGCCGCCCCCGTGGGGTCCCTGGAGCGCGCGGGGCAGAAGCTGGAGCCCCTGGCCCACTGCGTGCCCGTCATCCAGCGGACTCAGGCGGGCGCCGAGCTCGCAGCCGAGCACGACACGGACACTGACAGCGGCTACGGCGGCGAGGCCGAGGCCCGGCCTGAGCGCGAGCAGGGCAGAGGCGCGGGGGCGAGCCGCGTCACGGTCAAGCAGGAGCCGCCCGGGGAAGACTCGCCGGCGCCCAAGAGGATGAAGCTGGACGCGCGCGGCGGCGGCGGCCCGGCGGCCACCGCGCTGCTGGGCCCCGACCCCGCCGCGCTGCTGCGACCCGACGCCGCCCTGCTCGGCTCGTTGGTGGCGCCCTTCGCGCAGCCTGCCGCCGCCGCCCCCTTCTGCCTGCCCTTCTACTTCCTCTCGCCCTCCGCCGCCGCCGCCTACGTGCAGCCCTTCCTGGACAAGAGCGGCCTGGAGAAGTATCTGTACCCCGCGGCGGCTGCCGCCCCGTTCCCGCTGCTGTACCCCGGCATCCCCGCCCCGGCCGCCGCCGCCGCCGCCGCCGCTGCCGCCGCCGCCGCCGCCTTCCCCTGCCTGTCCTCGGTGCTGTCGCCCCCTCCCGAGAAGGCGGGCGCCGCCGCGACCCTCCTGCCGCACGAGGCGGCGCCCCCCGGGGCGTTGCACCCCGCGCCCGCTCACGGCCGCACCCACCTGCCCTTCGCCGGCCCCCGCGAGCCGGGGAACCCGGAGAGCTCCGCTCTGGAAGACGCCTCGCAGCCCGGAAAGGACGCCCCCTGAGTCCTCCCGCCCCTTCCTTAGAAAGGACGGAGACTCCAGCGGAATAATAATATTAATAAATTAAAAACACCCTTAACGTTTCTAAGGGAGGAAGCGTACTAGATGCACGACAGGCATAAGAGAAAAAACAGGTGTTTTGTGTACATTTGGAGTTCCCGTTTTGCTCATCATTTCTCACCACCCCACCCTCCGCTCACTAACATCATCCTTCCCCCACCCCAGCTGTAAAGCAGCCTGTGCAACAGATATTGGTTCCCTTTTTTTCTTTAAATGATCCCCTAGATAAGTTTTTGCCTCCTGTGAGGCCGTGTTCCATCACCTTTTAAGATGTGGAGCCTCATTCTAGAGGAGATCAGAAAGGGGGCTGGCTCTGGGTGAGATCGTTGGAAAGGCTCATGCCGGGACAGCAGGGACTGGTGTTGACGGGAAACGGGGTAGCGGTTGCTCAGAGCTGCCCTGCCTGGTTTAGAAGACGGTCCACAGACAGATTTGAGGATCTTTGAGAATTGATTGTCGTCAATATTTCATAATGGTCAGCTTTTCGAGAGGCGTATTTTTTTTCAGAGAAGTGAAGATGGAGTTGCCCACGTTGTGACCTATTCTGAAGTGGTTGAAATGCTCTCTTTAGTAACTTGTACTTGTTTAAAGGAGACACGGAGTCGGGCCATCGTTAGCACTAAGTCAGGGAACAGGAACAGAGGTGGATGAGGAAGGCCAAAATCATTCTTCCAACCTTTGCTCGCACTTTATGGAGAAACTGACCACAAATCAATTGACTTGTCTTAATTAGTTACATACATATCATATATGGTATATATTTATCTCAAGTGCATCTATTCCCATTATTTAACCCATCATGTTCCCAAATTTTTATAAACTTACTGTAAAAAAAATTGCACTGAACTTAAAAGAAAGTCCAAACTGATTTATCCTATATTCTTGTTAGATCATAAAAGTGGAAGGAAACAGGAAGCTGGTCAGTTTTGCTTGGGAACGTTGTACAGATGTGGAATGAAGCCCTGTGCGGCCTTCTATCTCCAAGTCTATGTATTTTCTGGAGACCAAACCAGATACCAGATAATCACAAAGAAAGCTTTTTAAATAAGGCTTAAACCAAGACCTTGTCTAGATATTTTTAGTTTGTTGCCAAGGTAGCACTGTGAGAAATCTCACTTGAATGTTATGTAAGGGGTGAGACACAACAGTCTGACTATGAGTGAAGAAAATATCTGGGTCTTTTAGTCAGTGTGGTGCATTTGCTGCTGCTGTTGCTACTGTTTGCCTCAAACGCTGTGTTTAAACAACGTTAAACTCTTAGCCTACAAGGTGGCTTTTATGTACATAGTTGTTAATACATCCAATTAATGATGTCTGACATGCTATTTTTGTAGGGAGAAAATATGTGCTAATGATATTTTGAGTTAAAATATCTTTGGGGAGGATTTGCTGAAACGTTGCACTTTTGTTACAATGCTTATGCTTGGTACAAGCTTATGCTGTCTTAAATTATTAAAAATAAATAAATACTGTCTGCAAGAAACCAGTTGGTTTAGAAAAGTTTAGTATGTGAAGATAAAACTAGAAACTATCTTTATATTCTAGTATTTTCAGCACTCCATAGATTCTATTGCCTAAATATTGCCACACTATTTTGTGATTTAAAAATTCTTACTAAGAATAAAAACTTTATATACCATATGAGATTGTCTAATAATTAAACAATATAATGGCTACTCATGTAGCTTTAAGTTATCTATGACTGAGGAAAGAAGTTACTAAGGTTCTCAGATACACACCTTTTTTCTCATTGGCCTGATATCACACATTTCCAGTCTCTTGCAAGCCTTCAAGCTTTAGCTGTGTCTACCTGCTTGTTCCCAATGTATCTCGATGAAAAGTGCAAAAGAAAAACCTACCAATCACTTTGTGGTTTGTTTATGCTACATCCAATTTACTAATGTTTTTGTGATTGATAAGGTTGTCACTTCTGTGACATCAGGTAGTTTCTCCTCTGTGGTCTGGTGTTTTTCTTTTACTGAAGTCCTGGTTAAATACACTACCATATAAGAGTGCTGAATTTCTGTGAGTACATGTTTCTAACTTTTACAAAATAATTCTGTCACAGGATTTTACCATGGAAGTCAAGAAACATAATTTGTAAACTTTTCTCAAATTTATAATCAAATCACTGATTAGATAGAAACAGAGTGAAACACTGTTGAGTTTTTAGTTTCAAGAGTGTTCTCAATTTTTGTAAGGTGTTTAAATGATTATCAAAATTTACAAGATGTAGAAAAAGTGCTCCCTCTGCTGACTTTGTGGCATCCAAACTGCAATGATGGACTATAGAGCAGGAAGGAAACTCAGAGATCAGCTGTCCAGTTCCCTGGATTTTATAAGTGGAGGAAAATGAGCCCAGAGAGATTGGTACCTTTTCAAGGCCACACAGCTACATGGAGCCTGCCCTGTTCCATTCTTCAGTCAGGGAACTGTCCCTACTGCAACATCTCAGACCAAATAAACCCAATCGGATTGGGAAGCGCTCCTGAAGCTCAGTGAATAAACCACAGAGACAAAGGAAATAAAAATTAGCCTTAGAAAACCCAAGGGTTTTTGAGCACTGTTAATTTATTAAACTTCAGAAAAGTCGTCTATTCATCTAAACCGGAAAAAATGAGGAAAACATTTTAAATATTTTGAGCTACATTTTATTGCCATTCTTGTACTAATATCAGTTTTATGAACAAAAAGGATTCAAAGTAAATCAGAAGATAGTGAAATGTTTCAGCATTTGTATAATTTTGGTACAATAAAGTAGAAAACTTGGGGCCGGGGATTTAGCTCAGTGGTTCCGGCACCTGCCTTGCAAGCGCAAGGACCCTAGTTTGATCTCCAGTACCGAAAAAAAAAAAAAAAAAAAGTAGAGAACTTGAGGGTTGGACCAGATTGTATAGGTCAGTTATTTAGTCCAAATGTCAATCTCATATTGATAATAAGATAAAGTTAGAGAACAAATGCAAAGTAACACTGCATCTAAAATATTTTGGTCCTTAATTTATTTCAATGAACTGAAAGATGGTCATAATTCACTAAGGAGGCTTTCTATATCTGCAGTGATAAAATTTCAGCTAATTTGTGGATTATATGATTTTCCAATTTAAGACAAGTATGACTTAATGCTTTCATGAGTATAGAATTATTCTAATTAATTTTATGTATGTTTCTCAGCAAACTGTGTTGAATTGATACATGTCCTCCTCTCTCCTCAAAGAGCTAAACTTAAGTACATTTTCAAGGCACTAGAAACTATAGCTATGTAAACATGACTGGAGTTCTAGTTCCTCTCATTATGAAACTACTTTTCATTTAGCTCTCTGTAACTGAGAATATAGGATATAACTTTGGTTACTACCGAACACCTGGGATCTGTTCAAAAGTTACGGAGGCCTGTGTCCATCCATGTCATGGGTCAATTCTTGACCACGCCATGAAGATAATTACCAGTGGAGACCTTGGGAAGAGATGCCTGGGTCATTTACCTGGGATAAAAAGGAACAGAGCTCTCCTGACTGAATGAAAGCCATTGGAATGCTGAAAGCTGGCTGTACTATTGTGATAAAGACGCACTACTTCAGATGGCAACTTGATGTTTTTATTTTTTTAAAAATCTTATTAATCGATTGGACCTTCAGATCAATATATTTAAGCCCACCCATTGTTCTCTCTATGTTATTTTAAATAAGTTCAAAGTGGATTTGCAGTGCCTGCTGAAGTCCAATATAAGCTCCAGCTTTTCATGGGAGAATTTAAGTAGGGGATTGACATAGAAAATTATCACATACTTTCTGTGATTAAGATGGGATTTATACTAAAAAATATGCAGTAGATGTACTTTAAAAAATGCTATTTGAGGAGTTGTATATTTGTCCAAACATTGTATTTGTTGAACTTGTTTAGTGAAAATGCCTAACAAAATATATAAAATTATACTTTTAAAAAAGCTGACATTTTAAGGTTCTAAATGCAGTGATACCTCCCATGAAATAATAGTTTAGCAAGCTGAAGCTTCTATGTTCAAGTGCCAATACTGTTTTCCTTTTAAAATTTTTAAAAGAAAACATACTAAAATGTATTCTAGATATCCACTAAAGTGTCTTACACACGTCTTAAACCCTGTACATAGTAAACTTTTCTAAATAATTCAGGGCAACCATTCTAAACATGCATTTCTTCTACCGTGCATTTCTTCTGGGAGTATTTACACCTGTAAGATTCTTACTGGGCTCTTAAGTATGCTTTTTACAGGGTTTTTAGTTTAGTTTAGTTTATTTACTCCCAGCCTGGCTGTCAGCTGTCACTTCTTGATGGTCAGAGTGCTTCCTCCAACTTTTATCTCCTTTTCTACCTCTTACTGTGGGCTGGGAGACCATTTAAACAAAACCACACCCATTTGAAATGTGTCTAAAATTAGAGTAAATAGGTTCACACAGAGGATCTAGGAGTTCTTTTGTTAAGAAAATTGTGTGAGCTTGTGACTCTGTGACATTTGTCTCCCCACATCTAAAAAATTTCCTTTAACTTCTAGATTCTGAACAATGTTCTACAGCACATTATTTATTCAAAAGCCTTCAAATACTCATGTATTTCTCCATCAGTTCATTACATAAAAATAAAAGCAACTTGCTAATGGTTTTAGTCTATAGCTAATGATAGATTTTCATGTCAGAAATAAAGCATTTAATTGGCTGAACACTCAGATTAACAAGAACAGGGGACCAAGGGCATTAGTGAAAATCAATTTGGTGTTTTGATTCATGGATTACCCTGGTCTCTGCTTTGGACATCTTGGGTGTCAGTAGCAAAAGCATTTTGGTGAACTCGCAGGGCGGAGGCCTGCATGCTGCCTCTGTATTCAGACACACCCAGTGCAAAGCTGCTGTGAGAGGTTTCAAACTCATCCATTGCAGCAGACTGTTTATTGCCTCAAAATCCAATAAACCAAGGGTATAGAGAGTCCCATTTTTCTTGTGTGTGTCTGTGTGTGTGTGTTTGCTGGGGATTGAACCAGAGCATTCTGCATGCTAGACAAGTGCTCTACCTCTGAGCTATATCCCAGGCCCCAGATGTTTGTTTTGCTCCTATTGCATGCAAGATCTGTGGTGAGTGCTGGAGAATGAGATTAATTTCAAGATCTCAAAGTCTCATGGGGTCAACAGAGCTATAGGAAAATAACTCACTGTTGCAGTAAGTGGTTTGCAGGGGTGGACACAATGCTGGGTGGGGACTGAGGCTGCCAGCTTCCACTAGGTGGATTTGGAGAAAGCCCAGAGAAGAGGATGGATTTACAAAATGAACAGGACAAGGAGTGCAAGAGGTAAAGTCCAAGGAGAAGGCTCAGGTGTGTTCTGAACTAAACTGCCGGCGAGTTTGCTTAATCTGTTACATTTGGTCTGTGGTCTGATCGTGGATCTCCTAATTTCTCCATCTCTTTAGAATTTTCCTGCCCTACTGCCTCTCACCACCATCTGCTCCCGTGGATCTGAACAGTGGACTGGGACTGGGGACTCAGGCCGCTTCCTGCTGTAAATGTTGATACGGTAGCATTCACCCCATGATAACAGTATCTTCTGCACGGGGAGCTTGGTCAGCAGGATACTTGACAAGCAGCTGCCTACCTCCTCTATGCGTGTGTTCTACAACCGAAGCCAAGTGATGACCATGCTCTCCACTAAGCAACCCAAGGGGAAACAAGGCATGCTAAGGCCTGTTTTTCACAAACCACTGGGAGGAAGCTGAGGCAAGGTCATAGCGTTCAGTACAGAACCAAAACTGGAATCAGTTTTGTCAGTTCTCAGTCTACTGCTCTATATTATTACAAGAGTTTTAGTAAGGAGGAGGGGACCTGCTGCGGTTTCCTCCTGGAATGAATCGAACTAGCCCATATAAGAACCTAAAACCCAGAGCAGTTACTGGTGGAAGTGGAAAGATTATCATGGAAATAATCTTTCTAAATTAGACACAGAACATTCGATAATCATAAAAGATATGGCATTCTGGGGAAGTAATTTTCAGTCCTCTACGAAGGACCATATTATTTTGCTGGTTATTCACTTTGACGACATTCAGAAATTCACCCTCTCGATTTCACAGTCCTGGGATGATTTGGGGGAGACATCTCCACCCTCTGCCCCAATCCTCTGTCCTTGTGTGGTCATCCTTGAGCTGTAGTTTCCCCATAAAACAAGGTATCTGGGGCCAAACGACCTGGGAAGCTGGAAAGAGGAAACCTGTAGAATTGGGTAAGTAGGAAAGAGGGTCACGCGCTACAGTTTTTATATAGTGTATTTTTAGGGCGTTGTGAACTTTAGGTAGGGTTTCAAATTTGGAACCTTTCCCATATGGGTGTGCACAGAGAATATTATGTGCTGAAGAGAGGTACTGAGTATCCGCCAGAGTTCTGTAATAAATTCTGCTTCCATGTGCGGCTTTCCAGCTTCCCCGCTGTGACTGGAGAATCAGCTTTCACAAGGCCAACCTGGATCCAAGTTCTGGAGCCCCAACTACCCACAGGTTCCAGAAAAACCGCTATGAGATAGCATGAAAAGAACAGCATGATGGATTGTCTACGATACTCTAAGCAGGGCTCGTTTTCCAAGCATTTATCACCCGAGCAGGGCTTGTCTGCCGAGATATAACGTAGCTGGGTAAACCGCACGTGACCGAACAGGTAACAACACCTGACTGTACGTGCCCGCACCCCGGAAGGTCTCGGCAGACACAAAGGAGTGCGACACTGGATCGCTGCTGAGCTCTGTGACTCACCATTTAAAAACTGATAAACCAACCCTGGCTTCTTCAATCGCCGCCGTTTGAGCGCCTCCGGGTGAGGGAACGGAGGGCGGGGTGATGTTATCAGCCTGGAGAGCCCCAAGGAGCTCCAGGGCGGGAGACAGAAGCCTTCTGCGGTTGCCTAGCGATAAAGCTGCGGATGACATCACCCTCCCGGAGGCCGGCCTCCCCCTTCCCGCCCCTCCCTCCTCCGGTCTCCCACGCCCGGGTTCAAAGTACAGCCGCGCGGGGTGAGCGGGCTGCAGCCGGACGCGGCACAGTCACGTGTGTCTGCACATGTCTGGGCGCACGCTGAGCGGCACGTGACGAGGGCGGGTCCGCCGCAGCCCTTCTGCGCGTGCGCGCTGCGCCTCTGCGACCGAAGCTTTCCAGACTTGGACAGGGCACGCAGACCAGGGGCGCGGGGACTACGGGTTGGGGGACGCGGGACGCGCACAGCCTACAGCTGCGCCACACCCTTCTCTGCTGCGCCCTAGCGAGCGGGTCCGGGGTAGTCATCTCTGTCTAATTAAAGCTGGCTGTTTCACTCGGGACTCCTCGCACTATCCTGACGCAGCAGTTTGCGAGCGGCCCTCCGGGGCGCCGGCTCCCGGAAGGCCGGCAGACAGCTCCGGAGAACTTGGGGGCGGAGCTCCGAGCCTGGGCGGCACCCGCGCCTGGACCCAGGGAAACCCCGGCGGCGTGGGGGCGGGGAGAAGGTGCGCGAGCCCGGCGCGCGCGCACGAGGTTTCCCGGAGGCGTTGCACGTTTTCTTTAGACTAGCGCGGAGTTTTGCAAATTGAATTTCTACTAATGAGGAACCAGGGGATTTGCTTAATTGTAATAAAATACATTGGGACTTTCCTTTCGAGGTGTGGAGTAAAAGAAATGATTTTGTGGTACCAAAGAATTTTGCATGGTGAGTAGAATGACACGGGCTAATGTAGCCAGGGCCTAAAAGATTAATGTTTTAAGTTACACATTTCAAAAGACCTTTTCAGATCCCCTTAAGAAAAAAAATTGCCTTCCAGTTTTTAAAGAGACCATGTTTCATTTTGTAGTGCTTCCCAAAACGTGCATAGCTGTAAGCAGTCTAAAATGAACGGCTTGGGGGAACTCTATGGTTCTAATGCCCTCTCGATGATAATACAGTATCCCCAGGGTTGTTTGTTACATAAGTCGGGAGGCACGCCCTCATATAGGTTTGGTCATGTGAGAGGGGTCTCAGGCGATGCTAGTAATATTTGGACAGGTCAGGTGCCAGTGTTTGCTAAGACAGAATGGTGGTAAACTGTCTAAAGGGCACAGCGAGTGTCACCCTGGAGACAGACTGTACAGGCTAGCAGTAACAGAGCACGAGGCTCACCTTATTTGTAGTTGGGCCTTTAAAGATACGTATGTATAATATCCTATAGGTGGAGTTTGAATAATACTATTCCCCCTCATTGGTCTGTTTGTACAAGACAGCTTAGGTACCTATATTGGTAAAAATCTGAAAGTTCAAAAAGCACGGATAAACTTCATTCACTCAACAAATGCTGCCTGTGTACCAGGAGTTAGGGATACAGTCCTGCTCCATACAAATTCGTTACCCCTGTGGTATTTACTAGCAACAAAGCCTCACGAGTTCCCAGCTCTTTGTCAGCTAGTTATTATTTAGGCCATTTAGTGACCGTGTCCCACTGCATGGATTTTTTCATTTTGCGCTTAGACTGTCAGGTGGAAGGACTTAACCTGTCGTCCCTTCAGTTCCCACTCCCTTCCTCTTCCCTCCTGTGGAGCTATATAGCCTCCCTGCTGGTCTTCAACAGGACAGAGGAGCCCTTCCCAGATTATTTGCACATGTTTGTTTTCTGCCTGCACCATCCTGGCCCTGGATGTATGTATCCAACACCTCCTTGCTGGTACTTCAGAGAGGCGTTCCATAAGTAGCCTACAGGCAATACCTACAAATACCTCCCCACCACTAACATCATTCTTTTCACTGTTGTTTTTCTTCCTGGCAGGTATCACTCTTGACATACTACTGACACAGTGCATGTGTTTAAACACATATAATCTGTTGCTCTTGTCTCCCTCACTGGAACAAGCAGGAACTTTGTTTTGTTCGTTGCTCTTTGTCCAGTGCAAGAATGGTATTTTTGACAAATAAATATGCATTGATCCTCGTTAATGTTTCTATATGAATGAATAAACACCTCGCAACCGCTTCAGTTTAACAACTTCCAAACAGAACAGCACATAACTCTCCAGAGCATCACATTCCATGTTACGAATCCACTTCCTGGACCCTTACTGAACACCTGCTGTGTTCGGGGAACTGTGTGACTAAAAGAATAAACTTTACAGAGAAGTCAACAAGTGAGAAGAAGGCAAAACCAGTTAACATTCCACATCCACAAATGGAAAAGATTTGGCACGATTTAGAGATCTATTGAGCTTTTTTTATTTCATAAAATTTTGGGTACAGTATTGAAGCATGGAAAAAATTTCCTTAATGGATCGAATATTAATTTCACCTTATCCAAATGATTACAAATTACTATATTCAGAATTGTTCATTGAACAAAGTTCCTTGTGTGAGATCAAAAATTAAAGATTTTTATCATTTCTCTGTCCCCTTAAAATAGCTATAGTAGCTCTGCAGAGGAAGAATAAATTTCTGAACAGGTCATAACTCATTAAATAGCCCCAACCCCTGTGTAGAACTGAGAGGGACTCCCTGAGTGTGACCCGTGATGGAATGCTCAACAGAGGTGACCAGGGCTTGATGAGCCCAGTGGCCTCAGCTCTTGCTGGCTCTCCCTGGTGTGGTAACATCTGTCACTCAGTCAATGAGCTTCTTCAAGGGAAGGGCCAGTATCCATTTATTGATATATCTTCTGCATCTACCACAATGTCTGGTGCACAGTCAGTACTCAATAAATGACTCTTGCAAACCAAATCCTCCTTTCCATCGCCACATTCTCCTAGCTCAAACCTTTAGCATTCCTCACCTGAACTGTTAACAAGAATCTGCTTAGTAGCCTTTGTCCAGTCTCCTTTTCCCCAAGCATTGGCCACACAGCCAGCACAATTACAGATGTCTAAATACAAAAAGTGCATTAAAGAATAGCCAGGGATGCCTTACTATATGAAGAATGCATGAAAGCTTAAACTTTTCCTTCTGGTTCTTCCCTCCTCTGTTCTCTGTCTTTAATAGAATAACCTCCACGTGAAAGCCTCCTACTCATCCTTCAAAACTTGGCTCAAATTGCACCTCATCTGAGAATTTCCATAGTTATATTAGTCAAAATTTAACCTCGCCTACTCCTTTGCTCTTAACCCCTTCTTCCCTTCTTTCCTTCTTCCTTCCATCCCTCCCTTCCTCCTCTCTCTCCCCTTCCCCAGTACTAAGGATTGAACCCAGGGCCTTCACACTGAACTACATGCCCAAACCGTTGCTTTTTTTCTTTTTTCTTTTGAGACAGAGTCTTGCTTAAGTCACTAAATTTCCCAGACAGGGCTCTTAATTTCTTATCCTCCTGACTTGGCCTCCCCAGAGTTCTGGGATTATACCCTTTCTTTAAATCTCCATTTTGATGATTAACATCTTGTTCCACAAGCATGCTTGTGCAAGAAGTGATGCACATTCTTCTTTTTTTCTCATGAAATCTAACTTCAAGCCACTTCCTCAAGGGCTGGTAGAAAATGGTCTCAGTCTTGTGGGCTCTCCTGTTCTCTTGCCACTTTAGGATTTTCACAAGCTTCTGGAATTCCAAGCTAGCAGAGAAAGATCCCCTTCCTTCTCAGACAGCTGCATTCTAGATGACTGTCAGCATCCAAGCCTTTTGCTCCCTGTCCTCCCACCTTTGCTACTCTCTGGGATGGAGTCTTTGCCAAAGCTGGGAGCCTTGGAAGCTTTGGAAGCATCGCAGCCCCACTCCCCTCTGTGGCTTCACTGCCCTTAAAAACCCTGCGGCCTTGTTGCTTCTGCCTAGTCCTTCTTCATAGCATGGGGCAGAGGACAGGGACCAGGTCATTCACTAACTGAGTAATGTTCTACACAGCACGGTGGGGACCAGAGCGAACTCCTACTGCAGTTCAAGATCATCAATGTTTTCTAAGAGAAGCTGAAGAAATCCAGAATCAATGTGAAATCTACTTTCAAAATGTTGGCAGCTATTTTTAAAAACTTCAAAACACTTCACTACCAATGAAGCATATCTGTAAAAGTTTTATTCAATCTACAGAAAGCTACTCTGACATCATTGTTTTAAAGGAAGGGTAGGGGAGAGGCTGGATGATTTTCTTCAAATATTTAACCAAAAGTCTCTGGATGCAAGTAGCCCTGAAGTTGTTCTTGAAAATGAGTGGAGGAAGAAAGGCAGTGAGAACAGACACAGATTAATGTCTCAATAAATTATCCTGTCACATAGGGACTCTTCACCTCGTATTGTAATTAATTGTGCGTCTCTTGCACGTTGTTGTCCAACAGATCAGCACCTTTCCCAGCCCTGGCTTGGCCCTGGCTGCTCTCTGACAGGCTGTTTACTTTTTCTTGGCTCCTGCTTCAGCTTCCTTTATGGCCCTCCCAGACCTCTCTCCTCCTTGCCTCTAGACTTATGCTTAGCTTGAGACTCCTAGGAAAACTCTCACTTCAGAGAATTCGAATTGAGCCATCACCTGCTGCAAAGGATGCCGGGAGCTCCAGGCAAATGAGTCTGCTCTCTGCTAAGGGAACTCTGTTGTTCATTCATCAGCACACACCTAGAGTCTGCTGCCTGGCACAGGGAAAATACCCAATAAACATTTATTGAATAAATACCTTTTAAAAAAAAATCTGGGGGCTGTTCCAGGCTCTAAAATAATTTTGAGAGCTCCTAGACAACTGTTGGAACCTGATGCTTCATAGGTGATTGATCCAGAGAGAGTAGTTTCCCCTGACTCTTGAGTATGGGCTAAATTTGGAGGAGATAATCCGGGAGGGAATGCAGCTGGCAGGCCACTGAGTTGCTCCTGGGTCAGGCTGGTGCCATCCAGCTGTGAGCTGGCTGTGTGCATGCAGCCTCTCTGTCTGCTCTGATTACTCCTGGGAGGCTGGCATCTGCTCCTCGCTGAGGGGGCAGGGGAAGCTCCAGGACCAAGGTGTCACCTTGCTCCCTGTCCCTTGGGAATCCTGAGCCTACCCTGCTCCATTAGAAGGTTGTCTTTTGGAGAAAAGGGATAAACACCAAGGTCTCTTCCTCCTCCTGTGTTTCCAGATATATTTTTCTTCTTGTTTCTTCCTCTAACTTTTTCAAGTCTTTTCAAAATATATTTTGATGGTATTTTAAAATTCATACAAACCGTCTTATTAGATTTATCTTTAATCCTACTCTCATGTTTTACGCAAATGTCCCATAATTCTATTTTATATCTTACTTTGTTATCCTGTTGTCTTTCAACCTTTACTTATTTGGAATTTCATGTTTTAAATTATAACTGACTTTATTTTTATTTGCTTAACTTTTGTAACAACTGGGGATTGAACCCAGAGAGTGCTGAGCTCCATCCCCAGTCTTTTCCATTTTTTAATTTTGAGACAAAGTCTCACTAAGCTGCTCACACTGACCTTGAACTTGGAGTCCTTCTTCCTCAGCCTCCAGAGCAGCTGGGATTACAGGTGCATGCCACTGCACTCAGCTTTCATTTTTATCTTATCACTAATATTAGTTATTCTAATCTTCCAGTTTTCTTTTAAAATTTATCTCCTCGCTCTAATCTTTATTCACCTTATTTTATAGCCCATATTATACTTTTGTTTTATGAGTTTCTCCTAATTCTCTTGGTTTTACATTTTGCCTTAGTATTCCTTGAAGACTTTTTTTTTTAAGTATCCCTTGAAGGCTTTTTAAGTTCTTATTTTTTAATTTACAACTTTGACTTGGCTTTAAGTCTTCTAAAATCATCTGACGTTGCATTTTAATCTTTTCTCTCTTTCCTTCCTTGTGGCACCAGCATTCTTCTGCCCTTTCTCCTCTATATATTTGACATTCTAGCTCAAATAATGACTTATAAAAAAACACATTGAAATGGGGAAGGCTTTTCTGACCTTGCTTCCCTTCCATCAGGCACTGAAGCTCCTTTTATTTTTGCATTCATGTTGCTTTTTGACACAGCATTCTATGTGTTTTTTTATTTTCATATTGTATGGTCTAAAATCGATCATCACTTATTTTATTCATTTATTTTGGTTGCAAGGAACAGACTCACTCCAGTTACCTTGAGTGATGAGCACTCTATTGCAATCAATGTGCAAATAAGGAAACCAGAATCTCAGCAGCTTTGTAGGCCAGGCACCCTGCTGAGCCTGTGGAAAATCCTTGGGAATCACTGGGACTCAGAGTTGAGTCTCACAGGCACTAGAACCAAACAAATTTTTTTTTGAAGTTTCAGAGGCAAACATCACTGTGGGAATCTATTAATACATGTTAACCTTGTTAATACATGTAACCTGATTAAATTTGAATCTCAAATAGAAGAATCCTATGGATGTCCAAGGATAAGAAAGCAAGGCACCCAAAGGGAAATAGGAGCCGTGGTTAGGTAGCCCTGGACTCCTGCACAGCAGTATTTGTTACAGAAGAGAGAGGAGCTAGGCTTATACCAGTGCTGTGAAAGTGTGGCCCATAAGCCAGCAGCACTGGCGTCACTTGGGAGCTAATTAGAAATGTGGTCTCAGTGCCCACAGCAGACCCATTGACTGGGAATCTGCCTCATGACCAGATGATTCCTAGGCACATTAAAATTTAAAAAGCAATGGGCTGGTGCTATAGCTCAGTGATTGAGCACTTGCCTAGCATGTACAAGGTTCCAGGTTCAATCACTCACCCCTCAAAGAAACAAAAAGATTCAGTTTTTAAAAGAAGTTCCTCTAGTACGAAGGCAACCAGTAGCATTCTCACCTTTGAAAGAAATAAAGCAATACGTCTCAACTCAAGCTGCTCCTTTTTGCCTAAAACTGTGGGGGTTTTTTTCTTTTTCTTTTCCCTAAGACAATTTGCTTGTGCAATATCTCTGAGTGAGTGTGGAGAAATTCATTATCAGACTAGAATTACTTAAGGAATTTTTCTTTAATACTGTTGCATGGATTCCACCCTCAGACACTATGGTTGAATTGACCTGGGATGATGCCCAGAATTCAATAACTTTTCAGAAGTTTCCAAGCTCATAACAATATGCAGCCAAGGTTGGGAATCACTGAACCCAGTGAAACCAAATCCATGAATCTTTTCTGAAAAAATTACCAAAAGATGGACACCAAACAACAGAGAAATGAGTAAAAATAAAGAACTCAGGAATGAAGGGGCTCTGGTAAGATGTAAAGATTGAATCCATTTAAAAATAAATAGCAAGTAAATAAGTGGGAATTTTGGTTAAACAAAATGATTGTAGCTTTAGAAGGTAAATACCCTCGATACATTCCTGTTTATGGTTGGTGTACTCTCTCACCAAGTCTTTTATATGTAGGATTTTATATCTCCAGGTTTCACACTACTATACCTCATTTCCTCCCTGTACCTCCTCTTGCCTTTTTCACCAATGGCAGGCTCACCATCAGCCAGATGATTCATGGAAATGACCTTGCCAGTCTGCTTTCAAACTGGGTTTCTAAAACGAGGCCAGAATGTGAGTTAGGGGAAGGCTAGGGAGAACCTTGTGCTGAATGGAACTGGAGGGATTGGTAGGGACCCATGATTACATATTTAACGTATCTGCCCAGCTCCCATCTCCTTAGGGCCTTCCAGATACTTACTTCAGCTGTCCTAACCTCTGATCTCCACCTTCTCTGCTCAAAGGACTGCTGGACTCTGCCTGGGTTCCAGGTTGCCACACTGCAGTGGGGCAGACAGCCAGGACTGTCACGAGGTCCACTGCTTTGGTTTGCCCTGTCTTCAGGATAGATTGTGGCCTTGCGTCACCTGCTCTGCCTTGTATTACTTACTCTCCAATGCCTGTTGACACTTACCTTAGGTGTTCTGTCCAGTTTTATAGTTAAGACAAGAGGTCTCACAGGTGAAACTGGAAGTTCTGGGCTACGTATCTGATAATAGTATTATATCAATGTTAAGTTTCCTGAAATCGATCATGTACTGTGGTTATGAACTCCACATTCTTAGTGCACATGGGGCGAAGTACTTGGCTAGAGGGTTAAGATGTCTGCAAATCACTCTCCAAGGCTCAGTCACAATATTAATGCGAGTGTAGCTCCTTACAGGGAGCAGGAAAAAGACAGTGATAAAGCATATATGGAAGATATTATCAGGGTGAATCTTAATGAACATATTTGAGTATTCTTATGAATTATCAGACTACTTTTGTCACTTTTCTATAAGTTTGGATGTTTTTAAAAATAAAGTGAATAAAACATCCCCTTGAGTGTAAACTGGATTTGATGCACCTCCAAAGGTTTTAATAACTTTACAGTGGAGAAACCTGCCAGGCACTACCTTAACAGAGCATCCAAGGTCAGCATTAGCAGGGATAAGTCTGGTGGATATCATGTACCCAGTGGTATTGTGCAATGAGGACTCAGAATGTATAACACAAATTAAGAACTAGTGGATGTCCTTAAAGTATCTTTCCATAGACACTCTTCCAAATCTGTCATTAGCCATTCATTTTGTTTCAACCTACAGAAGTAATATCCATCCATTATTTTCTTTTTTTGTTTTTCTTTTTTTTTTTTTAGACAGATGTGAAACAGAAGGAGGACCTTGGATTATCGAGGCCCAGTCTAATCATCTGAGTCCTTAGAAATGGAGAATCTCTCTTGATTCAGTGGGAGTAAAGAGAAAGGAGGAAAAAGGAGAAAGCCTTGAAGAGTGAGAGGGACTTGCCTTGTCTTTGCTGGGTTTGTAGATGGAGGACCCCCCCCCCCCTGCCCTGCCGGAAAAAACCCCACAGACAGACAGACACACACACACACAGAATGCAGAAATTCTCTAGAATCCAGAACATTCTTTAGCTGACAGACAGTGAAGAAACAGGAACCCCAGTCCTATAACCAGAGGGCTTGAATTCAGCCAGCAGCTGACATGAGTAGGAAACCAATCCTCCCTTAGGGCTTTAGAAAGGAACACAGGCTGCCCTCACCCCAATGTCAGTTTGATGTGACCCACCTGGTCCTCTGACCTACAGGATTATAAGGTAATGAATTTGTGCTGTTTCATGGCACACACTGCATATAGGAATTCATTCTATACACTAAGCCCCTAAATTCGTGGTAACTTGGTATGGCTGCCATGGGAATTTAATACTGTAGGCCTCCTTAAGAAGTGAAATTTCAGCAATGGTTTGAAAGAAGTAGAAGACGATGGTATGAGGAGATCTGGGAGAACAGCATTCCAGCACAGATGACAGCAAGTGCAAAGGCCCTGGATTGAGAGCAGGCGTGACACGTCCCATGTCAGAGGAGCAGTAAGAGAATCAGAGGGGAGGATGTGAGGACAGGAGAGTTTGCCTTTTCCACTGTCAAACCAGACCAAATGCACTCTCTACCCAGACTTGGAGGAAGAGAATCACCTTGACCTTTTTCTGATTGAGAAATCAGGCACTCAGCCCAATGTTCCCCAGCACCCAAGTCCACCTGCATTCTCACTGTGTGGGGACTCACCCATAAGACCCAGTCTCATTCCATTGGCCTGACTAGACATCCCTAGATTGCCCAATTTCTGAACACTGGTTATCGGCGGACCCTGTGGGTTCACTCCCCGTGCCTCAGGCCACATTGAAGCTCAGCAGAGCTGTATTCCTTTACAGCCAGTGGTCTTTCTGTTACCTGCTTTCTGGAGATTAGGATTTCTTTCCTAGAAAGTTGGTTATGGAAAGAACCCTGAGGTATTCTGTTTTTTAAACAGATTTAGCATCAGACGGAAAGACATCAGGGATTTTTTAATGTGTAACAGCCCATATTTGTGGGGTTAGTGATTTTATCTTTCTGGTTGTTGCAGAATATGTTTTGACAAATGTGAATTGGCTATCTTTTATCTGTTAAGCTCCAAAGCACTGTTATCAAGCATTGCAGGCCACATTTCAGGAATCTCTTTCCTTCAACTTTTTTTGGGGGAGATCTACCACAAACTGGTTGTGATTTGTCTAAACATTTATAGTTTCTGCTCCAGGCAGGTGTGGTTAGTTCAGAGTGAATGACTCCCCCTTTCTTTTCATAGTAGCAGAAGATGTGCTCTCTGACTTGCTCAGCTGAACCAACATGGGACAAAGAGAACATCTCCTGATTTTTATTTTGAATTGCCCCAAATATCCCCACTTGAAAGAGTTCTGATGTACTTACATTTATTGTTCCTGCTTGTGAAATTATATTGATGTCCAGGGCAGGTTATTGGATTCTGGCTAATCATTAATCTGAGTATCCCTAGTACCTAGTACTATGTCTGGAATTCAGTAAATATTATAAAAATTCATTCATTCATCCACTCACTCAAAATGATTGACCTTTCTAAGATTTTTATGTCTCCAGTATTGGGACTAAGTAAAATTTAGTGGTGTTGATAATTTATTATGTAACTGAGAAAAACGTTGCAATACCTTTTACTTCATGGGTTAAAAATATTTTTGAGGAAATTTTATCTCAGAGGTTAATAGACCATATTTATTAAAACTGATAGTAAATTAACCAGATAAAATGAAATAAATTTTAAAAGTGAGAATAAAGGGATAAATTGACAAGAGATGTTATTATATGTGTGTGTGTTTTGTTTTTTTTTGAGACAGAGTCTCATTATATAGTTCAAGCTGGCCTTGAACTCAGTATGTAGCCTAGGCTGACCTTGAACTCACAGCAATCCTCCTACTTCAGCCTCCTGAGTGCTGGGATTGCAGATGTGTGCCACCATGCCACACTTTTATTGTGTTTTATAACTTAAAAAAAAATTCTTCTAGAGGGATACATTCAGAGTCCTATGGGGGAAAGATAAGAAAATGGGTATGAAGTAACTGACATCAGTAACTCTCCTCTTCCCATAGCAGCTAAACCCTCCATGTGATTGTAGACATTGTTGAGCTTTCCAAGCTGCCTTGTACCCTGCTAGTGTTGTGAGGCCAGGCACAAAGCGTCCCAAGACCAACACAGTGAACTTTGGCAGAGATCTAATAGGTCATTTGCTTCCTTTCTGATACTGCACAATCTCCTAGAGATTCAGCTACCCTACTATCACCAGACTATCTGAAATGCATAGTAAGTAATAAGTTGTTAAAGTCACGCAATAAGTCTGCAATGGTATCTTCCCCCAAACACAGAGATTTTTGTAGTCAGTTTATACTGCTGTTACAAAATACCAAAGATCGCTTAAGCAAGACATTCATTGCTTATAGTTCCGAGGTTAGAAATCAGATTAGTCAGCAGGGTTGGGGTCTTGGTGAGGGACCCTACTCTGGATGGCAGACTGCTAATTTCTTATTGGCTCTTCATGTGGTGGAGGGAAAGGGAGCTCTTAACAGTCTTCTAAGAATACTAATTCTGTTCACAAAGGCTCCACCCTCATGGTCTAATTATCTCCCAAAGGCCTCAACACTAAAAACCCTCACACTGGGTATTAGATTTCAGTACATGGATTTGAAGGGACATAAACCTTTGGTCTATACTGGAAGCATTTCTTGTGTTTGGATCTCTCCCCAGGTGTTGGTATCTTAGGAAGATAGTGTTTGCTTTTTAAACTTGGGGGATTTCCATTTAGCACCAACACATTACTTTAAGGACACAGCTTAAATTCAAAAGTGCTATCTCCAAGTATTCATCCTGGACAGAGAAGACAAGCCCAAATTATCCAAATCCTGCATGTCATCTAGCAAAAACTGATATATCTAGAATGGACAAATGCAGGAATCTGGATTCAGCTTGTCATCGTTGTCATCAGATAATTCTAGTGTGTAAAAGCCTGAAGAGAAGCATGCTTTTACGTGTCTGGGCAGACAAAGCAGAGGCAAAAATAGGCAAAGGTCTTGACCACAGAGCTCTGCCCCACTAAACCTTATGCTCAGCATAGTTTATCCCATTCTGTTAGAATAGTTGGGCTCTAAATTCTTCTTAGATTAAAAAGACCTGAGCTTCAGATCTTGACTCCACTGGTTAATTTTGTAAACTTGGGAAAATCACTTGCACTTATTTTTGCCTGTTTGTCTATATAATAGGGATGGTGATGAAATAGGTATTGTGGGGTTCAAGCTTGTGAATGTTCAAGCCCTAAACAAACAGTATGTAATTGGTTCCTAGGAGACAGGATAGCATAGAGGTCAACGGCATAGCATCTGCCTGGCTTCAACTTCACTCTTCAGTTTTATGATGTTAAGCAGGTTACTGCTCTGGATTATGTTTCTTTGTAAAGAGGATGATTTGAACAATAATAGCAGCTTTTGAGGTGTAGTTTCAAGGATTAAATGCTATAATCTAAGACCTCCATGTGTTTGCATGTCATTCTGGGTAGTTCAGTGGTCACACAATACTGTGGAAAGGCTGGCAGGAAGGAAGGCAAATGTAGCTTCTGTCTGACACAGTGGGCCAGCATGACCTGCAAGTCACCCAGAGTGGCATTCTCTTTCTATGGCAATGGCCCCCTGTGAAATGCTACAGTCCTGGGCTTCCTGGTTTCCCCCAGTGATGGGCTCAACCTTTAGCCACCACTACTCACTTACCAGGTAGGTTGCAAAACTAGTTTACTTGGTATCTTGCCATCAAATCAGTTCTCACCTGCATTTTTTTTTTTCTGGGTCAGAGAATCATGAGTTTTTGGGTCAAGAGCTGTCTGTCAGGAAGTTGCTTTGCTAATGAGATCACTCGGAATTTCTTCAGGAACTTCAGTGTGTTGCTGGGTAACAAACCTTTAGTACCTAAAAATCTACACAGACCTTCAGTTTTGCTAGCTGGGCAATTGAATTATAGCTTACTTAGGAACATCCTGGGATTACCAGGCTGTCAAACACTTTTAATTAATGACTCGAGGGCTGGTTGGTGTCTTTCCCATGAATGCTTTCCATATTTCTCATATGGAAGAGAGGTGTGATTGTGGCTGTTATTTGCCTGTGCCTCCTGTTATACATACCGGGCACTATTGTGAGCACATAATGTGTACCAATTTGTCTAACTAATGAGCTTAATGCTACCCTGTAAGGAAATATAAGTGATAGGAAATTAAGCAAGTTGCTTCTAGTCATGTAGTCTTCCTAGGCTATTTTGCCATTTGTTGTTACAAATAGGGCAGTGACAGGTCGTCTCCACAGCAACATTTAATTTGTTTCTAGTAATTCCAGTGAACAATTTCTTTCTATTACTCAATTTATTCCAAATAATTTGATTACACATAGTCATGCAACAGATCTCTTATGACTTGATTAACAGTCATGTAATTCTCATTCTTAAAAATACATATTTGAGTCAGAAATTATGAGAATCTCATCATTTTATTTACCTAATATGAACTTAAAAAAGTTTTTCCTTGCATATCTACTCTAATTTGGCTTATTGGGATGTAACCTTCTTGATGTGGATAGAAAACAAATTAAATGTCTCCAAAATATCCAGTTGGTAATTTCACTCAAATTGTTTTGTTACCTATTGTAACATCAATTTCCTCACACCTCCCCCCACACAAAGGGATTTTCTTTATTGTTGCAAAGATTTTGGTGCCACTTTTACATTATTTAATGGTAAAATGCCTTACACCTAGTAGGTAGGTAGTCATACTTAATGGGTTAACTGATTAACTAATGACATTTCTGACAATTCTTTACTTGTACCCTAGTTATAAAAGAATGCTCAGCTTACTAATGCTTTTAAAAAATTATTAATTGAATAAAATTCATTTCATGCGTGGAAATAAATACAGAAATTTCTCAAAAAACTAAAAAATGGAAATCTCAGCAGTTTCTTTTCATGGCATCTTCCTAAAAGAGTTAAAGACATTATATTATAATGATCCATGCATACTCATGTTTATAGCCGGACAACTCATAGTAGCTACATCTTGGAAGTGGCTTATATGTTCATCAACAGATAAATGGAAAAAGAAAATATAGTGTTTATACACCATGAAATATACTCTGATACAAAGAGGGATAAATTTGAGTCATTTGTAGGAAAATAGGTGCATCTAGAGACTATGATGTTAAGTGAAATAAACACACAAGCTTCAATATTACAGGTTTCTCTTATGAGAAACTCAAAATATAAATAAAAAGCAAAATAAAATGATAGATAATAGGAAATAGGGTGATGGATATTTTGCAAAAGGGAAGGGGACTAGGAGACATTTAGAACCCCCACAAACCTTAAGAGTGACAAATGCTGCTGGGCACATATGTGCATATGTGCCTGTAGGTGGTTCAGTTCCACGAGATGCTGCTGGTGATGTGAATGTCAAAGATGGCTAAAAACTCTCACTGCAGTTATGAAGGAGACATGCAGGCCTCTTCCCTTGACTCGTGTGGTAGCCGTATTCTTAGAATACTCTCAATTTTTATTAAAACCATGCTAAAAGTCATTCATGTTTATATGTAAAAGAGAAGGCAGATGAAAAGTTGTGAGATGCACAGGACAATAATTTTTCTTTGGGACTGACCTATATATGTTACTATCTCCCCACTACATTTTGAAAACTAATAAATATTTACAAGTACAGGATATGATGTAATTTTTTGTATTTGTTTTTATTTTGTGGTACTGGGGATTGAAGCCAGGGCCTTTGCACTGGACTGCCTCTTAATCCCTTTTTTATTTTTTATTTTTGAGATAAGGTCTTTCTAAATCATTAAACTGTCCAAGCAACCCTCTTGCCTCAGCCTCCCAGCCTACTGGGATTATAGGGACACTTGACTACGATGTGATATTTTGATAAAATGTGACATGATTAAATCCAGCTAATTAACTTACTCATCTGCTCACTGATCATTATTTGTGATGAGAATATTTGAATTTTACTCTTACCTATTTTGAAGTATACAGTAATGCAACAGATTATTAACTATAGTCATTCTTGTGCAGCCGGAGCTTTGTATCAGTCATGAAGATCTCCTTATTCTCTCCCCTCCCCCAGCCTCTGGCAACCATCATTCCTAGTCTTCACTTCCATTAACTCAGCTTGTTTTAGATTCTACACGTTAGTGAGATCATATGGCATTTGTCTTTCAGGGCCTGGCTTATCACACATAGTATAATGCCCTCCATGTTCGTTTGTGTTGTTACAAATGACAGAATTTCCTGCTTTTTAAAGGCTGAATAGCATACCATTGGTATGCTATGTATGTATCACAGGTGTAGTATATGTCTCACATACATGTACACATATACACATATATGTACATACATGTAACACACATGGAAAGATTATACATATATATACACACAGAATGCTGTTCAGACTTAAAAAGGAAGGAGATTTCATTCAATATATATGTACATAAATACATTCTGTGTATATATTACATGTATAATACATATTCATATATATATATATATATCACATTTTCTTTATCTATTTATTGGCTGATGACACTTAGGCTAATTCCAAATCTTAGTTATTGTAAATAGTGCTGCAGTGAACATAGGAGTGGTGGTAGCTCTTTAACATATTGATTTCAATTCCTTTGGCTATATACCCACAAGTGGGATTGCTGAATCATACAGTAGTTCTGTAGCTTTTTGAGGAACCTCCATTCCATTTCATATAATGGCTTTATCAATCTACATTCCTACCCACAATATGCAAAGGTTCCTCCTTCTTCACATCCTTGCCAATATCTATCTTTTATCTCTTCATCATAGTCATTCTACCAGGTTGAAGCAATATCTCATTGTGCTTCTAATTTGTATTTCCTTAATGAGCAGTGATGTTGAGTATTTTTTCATGAACTTGCTGGCTCTTGTATGCCCTATTTGGAGAAATGTCTGCTTGGATTCTCTGCCTGTTTCTCAATTGAGTTATTGTTTTGCTATTGAGTTGCTTCTCCACCACGTTAACCGGAAATAGTACCTCTTGTTTCTAGAACCACCAAAAACACCTTGCACATTTCCAAACGACCCTAGGGGGAAGAGCTGCTTTTGTTGTGAACTACCACCCTGGAGGTTTATGGTAAGCTGGGATTAAAGGAATTTCTTTATTAGTCTTGCCAGAGCAGCTGGAGTTCACAACAGTGGTTTCTTAGCATATTGTTTCATGGAACTTTCAATCTACTTTTTATAAAATTTTAATTTGGAAATCTTGTTGGATCAAATAAGTACAATGTTGCAAGTTATATCTGAGCCTACTTTTTTTAGGGTTATGCTATTCCTATGTACTAACTGAGGAGCTCTCTGTATCTTTGCAAATACAACCATCTTTGCAGTCTCCTGTGAAACTTGGACGTCTAGATTCTTGTTCATATTTTAGACATTCTGATTCTTCAGTAATTCAAGCCAACTTGAGTTTCTGAGTGTGGATTTTTAGTGGTTTATTAATCTCTTGCCTTAGTGGTTTCCCTTTAAAAATCTTTACTCTTTATTAATTACAAAATTGTTATCACTAGATAGCTGCCTAGTGATTCCAGTGAAATGAAGTGTTCCTTTTGGGAAAATTTCTAGTAAATAAAAGTGACCAATCATACGAGGTTGTACAGAGATACCAAACTGAAAAAGAGCTTTCAAATGATCTTTGTCATTTCAGAGTGAGCTGATAAAATACAGTCACTATTTGTTTTTTTCACGATCAAACACTTGAAGTCCTTGACATAAGTTTCTCATCTTCTTCCAAAAACAACTCAGCAAAATAAATTAACATAAAGATAAAAATCAAACTTCTCGGATAATGAGTATGTCTTCAATTGATTGGGATCTCTTCAAATTAAGTGTTCCCTCTAACACTGGGGCTTTGGAACCCTGGAAGGTTGACGGACGGTAGTTGCTGCCCCCTAGTGTAAGATTTGTTGTTACTACAGATAGTGGGTTCTTGAAATAGTCTGGGACACCAATTGCCAAATGAATGGGAAGTAAGTTAAAATGGTTTTTTAAATGACAAAAATAATTGCAAAAGTTATATTACTCCTTAATGATAAGTTAAATAAACCAGAAACAGAAGGTTAAATATTACATGGTTCTCTTATGAGGGAAACCCAAATTATAAATAATTTAAGGAAAAAATTAAAGAGATAGTAGGAAATAGAGGTAGACTCTGGAGATGGGAAGAGGTCTGGGGAAGGGGTAAAGAAGAGGGCAGGCTGGGGAGAGCAGAAGAAGCAAATGATCAAGATGCGATATATATATATATGAACCAATTCCCCAAGATGAATGTAATTAGTATGTATCACATATATTAATATGTGATACATATATTACTCTTTCACATATATTACATATATTACTCTTTCACATATATCATATATATTACTCTTTCAAAATGAGAACTTAGAACACTTTTTAATATTTTCTTGCAGAAATAGTAGTTTGGTGTTGCTGTAAGTTTGATTTTCCTCATTGTTTTCTGCTTTTTCCACTTCTGGGCTGGCCACATCATTTTCAGGACCCAGTGCTAAATGAAAGCATGGTACCCCTTGTTCAACAAGCAGAAGAGAGTGCTGTTAAAGGGGGTAACAATTCCCCCTCCCGTCCACTCTCTTGTCTTGTTATGGAGTTTTAAAACTTGTTACTCAATATTATTGTAGGGACAAATTTAAAATTTTGTTAGCATGACTTTTATCATTCATCTGTATTCATCTTTACATTGTATAATGCAAGAAGTTTGCATATAAAAGCAAACGTAACTTATATTAATTGTAAATACAGTGTGCTTTGGAATTACCAAAATGATACAGTTTTAACACTTTGTAATTTGTGCACTCATATGAATATACATTTCCTCCTCTTTTTCCTTATTCTTTTTTTTTTTTTTTTCCAGTAATATGGATTGAACCCAGGGTCTCGCACTGAGCTATATTCCCAGATCTTTTTGAAAAAATTTTGAGACAGGGTCTCACTGAGTCATTAAATTACCCAGGATGGGCTTGAACTTTCGAGTTTCCTGCCTCAGCCCCCCATAGTGTGGGAATAATAAGCATGTGCCATTATGCCTGGCTATTATATAGCTCATATTTATCAGAACAGTGAAAATGCTGCACAAAGCTGCTTCTACTGTTTTTAGTCCACATTTTGATCTGTGCCCTTTCAACCAACACTCTTTAACTTTGGCTCATTGACAAATAAAGAACTGTAAGGGAAAAGGGCCAGGAGTTGCCCTATCTGTTTCCTCCTCTGATTCTATCAGTTTAAGTGGTTGATCAAGTAACAGGAGTAAGAAAGCACAAGACAGGATTTCTTGTTCCTTTGCTTTGAACATGGTCTTCATTAGGAGAAAGTTGTGGTTGGAACAGAATGGCCAGCCTCTCTGGCCTCTCTGCTCCTGCTGGCTCATGGCAGATGTCGCACACTTGCCTTGTACTGGGATTGGATCTTGCTGAATTCCCTCACGCTGTGAACCCACTGGGGTTCTGTGTGGCTGGGGCACTGTGAATACTCTGCCCTAACAGGGAGGTAAGGAGTGGTGGATTTGCGCATCACAGGCACTTTCTGCTCTCACAGGCACTCCATTGTCTCATCAAATATCACCTACAAAGCACAGGTTTAAAAATAATTTTTTTTGAGACAGGGTCTTGCTATGTAGTCCAGGCTTGGCTTGAACTCACTGGGTAGCCTAGGCTAGCCTCAAATGTATGGCACTCCTTCTGAGTGCTGGGATTACAGATGCAGTCATGTCCAGCCAAAACTAAAATTATTAAGAATTTCATGATGCTGACTGCAGAGTATTAAACCCAACACAAGTCCTTTCTGTCAGTCATACTATCATGCCACCCGTCCATCCATCTGTCCATCCATCCGTCCATCCATCATATTGGTTCTGTCTGGAGAACCCTGACTAACACATCCACCAGTAAATCTTCTCTTTGCATATCTTCCTGGAGTCGTCAGCTCTTCCTTCTCTGAATAATTAGTGTACCTGTTTCTGTCAGATCTCCTCTCCATTCCTTCCCTTGCTGTCTCTGATCTGTGAGTGAGATCTGCATAGGACATTTGTGACTGGGTAGTTACCATTTCTGGAGCTCTCTATTCCATTGTGAGATCCATATTTTCAAGCGATAAAATTTTCCTTCTATCCGAAGAATTTCCATTAATATTCTTGCAGTACAGTTCTCTGCTGATGAATTCTTTTAACTCTGTGTATTTCACCACAGTGTTTAAGATAATAATAATCTTCAAAATCTATCAAATGTGAGACTCAGTTTTTAATGTATGTACCCTGTGTTAGTTACTTTTCTTGTTGCTGAGACAAAATGCCTGACACCCAAAGTTAAAAGAAAAAAGGTTTATTTAACTCATAATTTGTAGAGGTTTCAGTCCATAATTGGCTGGCTCCAAGGTAAGGTGGTGGCATGGCAGACAGGCATTGCAGAGGAGAAACAGTTCATGGTGGGCAGAAGGTAGCAAAGCAAGCAAGGGAACCAACAAGTGACCTTAGCAGCCTCTTTCTGCTCCTTTTTACAATCTAGGCTACCAGGATTAGGGCAGTGCCAAACCGATCAGTGGACTGATTTAGTAATCATGCACCCTTAATCCCAGCATCAAACACTCTAGATCCAGCCACCTCTGAAAAAGTCCCCACCTATGATGGCATGAGGCTTTGGGGGTACATCTAGACACAAAGCATAACATGCCCCTACTTTAATGAAATGAGTTTTATTCTATTGATCTTTGTTTGAATTTCCTATAGTGCAACAGTAGAATCTTTCTTACAATGTATATTTCCTTAAAAAAGAAGCCTTAGCAGCTTTTGATTCATTCTGGTTCTTCTTCTCTCTCTCTCCCTCTTTTTTTTTTTAGACAGGCTTTCAGTTTGTAGTTCACAGTAGCTTTCAACTTGCTACATAGCCCAGGCTGGCTTAAACTTGGAATCCTCCTGCCTCAGCCTTCTACATACTCCTGCTGGTCTTTATGAAAAATTAAAGTCTTGCTTCTTAAAAATTATTGAAAGTGGCCAGGTGTGGTGACACAATAGGCCAGGTGTGGTGGTTCATGCTGGTAATTCCAGCACTTGGGAGGCTGAGGCAGAAGGATCCCCATGAGTCTGAGGCCAGCCTAGGCTACATAGTGAGTCACAGCCAGCGTGAATTACATAGAGAGACCCTGTGTCAACAACAACAACAACAACAACAACAACAAAGAATTATTGAAAGCTCTATATAATAGTACTCTAAATCCAAGTAAAAAACCTATAAAAGTTAGAAAAAACCCCATAGAATTGTGTTGTCTAATTCCTGTTCTGTTTCCACACATACAACTTTTTAATTGTACAGGTGAGAAAATTTAGGCAACTGTGTAAGAACCAAGTTCCTTTGGCACATATACTTAACAGAAGCCCTATCTTATGTACAAAGATTTCGTTCCTTTGCTTTAGATTACATATCAGGGAAAGTGGATTCGATTCATTTTGGGAAATAGCAGAACTAAAGAGGACTAATTTGGCATGGGGATAGAGAAAGAAAACTAATTTTTTTTAGATTTGAAAATATGATCCAGTGACTATGTCATTGTCTTTCATGCAAGGTCTATCTGTAAAACTCACTGGTCTCTGTTAAGAAAACGTGGTAGATACTTAGGAACGATCCACCTGACCACCAGAAGGCACAAAATATGAGATAGGAAATAAAAGTACACAAATTTTTGAAAAGCAAAAAATACTATGGAGAAGGGTGACCTCAGAGTAAGAATAAGTTGACTGATTCAGAGTTGGAAGAACTTTTCATTACAATCATGACTACTTCCTTTACAGATGCCCAAATAAACCAAGTAGCTTTTCAAAGCCACGCAGTAAGCAGCACAAAATTATTATCTTTCAGTTCCGCACCCACTCTTTAACCTGACCTGCTCCAAGTGTTTTCTTTTCAGCTTGGGAGATCAAACAAAAATATAGACTTGGGGGTAAAGATCCAGAGTGAAGGGAAAAACAAAAAAGGTAATTAGTTGTACATGGCAAGGTGTCTTTTTAATAAATTAAAATCAGAATATTAATATCCACACCAGAACTTCCTCCTGAATTCTAAAGTCTTGCAAGTAGCAGAGCTTCTCAGCATAAAATGAATTTTAAGTGCAATTTAGCAGCATGAATAAGGATCCTAAACTGTAAACAGATGGGAATCTGTGGGGATAATCACAGGTGATATTTACAATGTCACAAGATCAAGCGCTGATTCTGTAAAGATGAAGGATCTTTAAACTTCAGGCTGCTCTGGACACAACAGCGCCAACCTGGAGTCGTCCTGTAGAGGGCATTGGATGACCAGGCAGCAACACCGCCACTGTGTGCCCTGGGAAACCCGGCCGCCCCGCTGTCATCCGGCTTCTTGGAGGACAGCAGGAGGCCAGTGGCCGCCAGAAAGAAGGAACGCCGGGGTCAGGCTTCCCATACAGGTAAAACCTTCCAGCTCTTTCTGCACGAATTTCCGATGCCGCGACCCCATTTTGAGAATTGTGAGCTTTTTCTAAATCAAGTAAGTGGTTGACAGAGGTTGAGGAAAGTCCAATGGGAATGCATTTTTTTTTCCTTTAGTGTGTACTACATAAAAGAAACAAGTGAAAGAATTATTAAAAAGTACGTTGAGCCAGACATGGTGGCACATGACTGTAATCTCAGCACTCTGGGAGGCTGAGGCAAGGAAGATCTCGAATTTGAGTCCACCTCCATAGGTAGGTAGTTTAGCAACTTAACAAGATCATGTCTGAAAAAAAAAAAAAGTGAAAAAGGGCTGGGAATATAGTTCAGTGTGAAAGCCCTAGGTTCAATCCCCAGGAGCACAAAAACTAAAGAAAAGGAAAACAACATACTTGAGCGATTCAATCTAAGAATTTACTTTGAAGATCTTATTCGCTGAAGAGAGACAGCAAAACTAATTTCCATTTGGACAAAAAATGCATTTATTCTCCTTATTTTAGAGATGTTGAGCCCAATGGTTTTTGTTTGTTTGTTAAAAGAAATAATTAAATGAGGAGCAATGAGCATGAACGAGAGAAGGAGGTGAGCAGTTACAGCAGAGAGGGTAGATTTGTTGAGAAACATTGTTCCGGGCAAGAGAAAGGAAATTGAGACAAAGGATACTTGAGCTTTGGAAATGGACCTGGAGCTTGGCCTGGGTGAGTTACAGGCTGACCTCACCCAAGTTTCTATGCCAGAAATGTAATCACTGCACTAGCAATAAGCAGTGACCCTGAGCTGAATCTATTGAGAAATTGAGAAATACAAGTATCACAGATCTTCAGCCTGAGTGGCCACCCCTGGAGTCCGAAGCATCCATGAAGGTGGGTGGAAGGAGACGGGACAGACCTGTGACACTTTGCAGCAAGGTGCTGAGCCTGTTCATGGAGTGCAGACTGCACTGGCTGCAGCAACTAGAAGGGACCAGGTCGAAGGAGAGAAAGGACCCCACCTGGAGTGGGCATCAGGCAGGCTGGGGAGCAGCAAGAACATAGTTGTGTTGTTAGTGATTTTTTTAAATTGACATTTTAACCTAGTATTTCTAAAATATCATCATGTTCATACATTCTCAATGTACAATTATCCATGAGATATGTTACTTTTTCTTGTTGGTGTTCTGAGTCTTGAAATCCAGGGTGTTTTTTACACTTATAGGTTAATTCTGATGCTAAATTTTCAACAAAGATATTGACCTGTATTTATATCTACAGTTGAAAACGTAGCCCCACATACCCACATTGTGCTAGACATCTTTAAACAGTTCCCAATTAGAGGATTAAGTACCAAAATATACAGAGAAAAATAAAGGAGAAAAAAAAATCTGTCTTTTATTTTGTTTTTTACTTATATTTCTCATGTAAGAGAAACAATGTGATATTTAAGTTTGTGTGTCCAATTTATTTCAGTTAACATTATGGTCTCATGGTGCATCCACTGACCTGCAGATGATTTCAGGTTATTCTTTTCTATGCCAGACTAGTTAGTACTCCATTGTGTATAAATACTCCATTTTCTTTATCCATTTACCTCTCAAGGAACAGTATAGACTACTATGGAAATCAGCATGGAGATTCTTCAAAAAACTGAGACTAGAATTTTAACTCAGTATTATTAATGTGGACCATAAAGGAATATTACATAAAATTAAAAGTAATCCTAAATTTATCAATATCAGCAATATTGGTACTAAATATTTCTTGTAAATTTGAAAGCTAATTTACTTAATACTTGTTAGCGATTTGACTTGAGCGAGGAGTCTCTTTCTTCTCTAAGTAGGTGCAGACTCGTTCATTCACCTTTTGGTTCAATTCATATTTATTGAAGGCATATTGTGCACCAGGGCTGGGATACAGGGGAAGGAAACAGACATGGTCCCTGTCTGGTGCCCCATGCTATACAGTGAAGATAAACAGGAAGTGACCTCACAAGTCACTGTATCTAGGATAACTGTGTGACAGAAGTCCCAGGATGCTCTAGGCTCACTGTAGGTGATGGTAATCTGGGGGCTGGAGGAAGGAAGGGGGGATGTTGTATAAAGATTTTTCTGAGGTAAAAAATCAGAAGTGCAGGTCTGAGGATTGGTGACACGGAGATCTCCCTGGGCAGAGTTGGTCTTTAAGAGTGACAGCAGCCACGTGGGCCCAGGCAGCCTTCAGGGTGACACCAGAGGAGATTCTGTTCAGCCAAACTGAGTGGCTAGAAGATGTTTTAGGAGTTACTCCCCTTTCTTCACTCAGATTACCTCTCAACTTTTCCATTTCCCTGGCTGCCCATATTGTGGACCTCCTGTTCAGAGGAAAACTGAAAGAGATTGAATGGACTGACAAATGTAGGTGCTTCTGTGTTTGTGACTTCTGTTCTTCATTTTCATTATTTTCAAAGCTTTCTACATTTATTGTCTTACATGTCATAGAATCGTAAGGTGCTGGAGCTGAAAGAGAATTAGAAGTCAACTTTCCTTAGCTCTTTATTTGATAAAAGTGGAAACTGAGGGCAGAGAGAATCAATGCTTTTCCTGCTGTTATGGCTCTTAGGAGACAGAGATAATGTGAGAACTTGGGTCTCTGGGTGTCTTTATACCTTGTGCTGTGCTATTTCTTTTCCCTTAAAAATTTCAGAGTCAGGAAATGGGGAGTTTAAACAAACATAAAGTTAACCTGCTAGAAACCATTTCCAATAAAAATCCACCAGAAATGAAGCAACTCTAGCCATGGAAGATAGGCCCACGGCACCACACATTTCTCCACAACAAAGTTAAATGTCATCTTTGTTCTTTACTTCATCAAATACATTATCTGTTATCTTTGGCACTTCACTTGTCCTCTCCATTACCCCATCTTTGGATGGCACAAGAATTCCTGGGCTTATATATAGTAATTCAGGGGATGGGGGATCTGATTCTCAGCCCCCTTTGAGAGAGAGGCCTTCAGAAGTAGTGGACTTACACTCTCCAGCCAAGTTTAGCCTGAGAAAGTGCTCTGCCTGCCTTGATGCCTTGGAAGCCTTGTATGTACAGGTCTGCAGCCCCCAGCCTTCATCCCCTCTGTCTTGAGGAACCACCTGTCCTGGGGTGTGGTTCTTCCATCTTCAACCCTTAGTTCCTGAAATCCAGGCCATCTCATTCATTTTGTTGGCTGTTTATCTTTAATAAATGGTGTCTGCAGCAAAGTCTCCTCCTAATTCAAAATTCCCTTCATTTATCCTAAATCACCCACATCAAAAAGTTTCACTACCTTAAAAGGAAGGAAGAGCCCAGATGTTTGACTGCTTTGTGATTTTCTCTCCTTTCTGGGAATGGGGGCTGGAAAGCCAAAAAAATGCAAGCAGAATTCTCTAGAAAATCTGGAGGTGCTGAAAACACAGCAAGATAAACTAAAAAACAAAGTTTAAAGATTTTGGTTAAATTTGTTTTCATGTCACCCTAATTAGATGGGTAAAACTGTATCTTAGACAACTGTCCTGTCTACCTGTTGTTAGACAGTGACTGCTGTGGACTGAATGCTTGCATACTCACAACATGCACAGATTGAAATTCTAGCCCCAAAATTATGGTATTAAGGAGGACTTTGAAAGTGATTAGGTCATGAGGGCAGAGCCCTCATGAATGGGACCAGCGCCTTTTTAAAGAGATTCAAAGGACCTTGGTTGTCCTTCCATCCTGTGGGGACACACAGAGAAGACAACCTCCAGAAGGCTCATAGCAGACAGGGCCAGTCATCCAACCTTCTGGCACCATGATTTTGGACATCCCAGCCTCCAGAACTGTCACAGATAAATACTTGTTTATAAGCCCCATGGTTTGTGGTATTTTCTTATGGTAGCCATAATGGATGAAGATATGGGCCTTTCTCCCAGTGCTTTTAACTTCTGATCCCCCTTGGCCTCTCTCTCTCTCTCTGGCCTATTCTGTCTGGGGGCCTCCTCGTGGTGCTTTGCTCCAGCTCCTGTCCTTGGCTCTCTGCTTGGTCTACACTTCCCGACTTGAAAGTGCATATGAAAATGTGGGTAAGGTCTCACTAAAGCAGAAATTCTAACCCAGAAGTGAGACCTGAATTCTGCAGTTCTAACCAGTCCTCAGAGGCTGCTGAGGCTGCTGGTCCTCTGACCGAACTGAGTAACGAATATACTTCTCCCGGAGAAAGTTTATTCTTCACTGTGAGCTGTATTTGTAGGTACTTTCAGGATGAGGTTAACCATCCTTTTTCTATGTCCACGTTTATCTTTATTTTTCTGTCAGCCTTCAGACCTGCATCTTTTAACACCCGATGGACAACTCAATGCACTTCTTAGAGCATCTCAGCAAGACAAATGTCGAACTCTACTCACCATCTTCTAAATGCCCCTTTTCCTGGTGGTCCCATGTCCATTGCAAACACCCCAAAGTGGTAGAATTTCAGAGTTGGTGAGGACAAGGGAGATTACCTAGTGCAGCTTCCTTCTTCCTTTTTTGTTGTCTCTCCAACTGAGGAAATCTTCATTTTTTTGTAAGCTCTCTCAAAGGCTCACTTTTCTGTGAAGATTATAAAATTGTTTCCCGTGAAAATTCATCATTTCCTCCTTGGAGCCTGTGGCTTTGGTTTAAGCTTGTGGCAATTAAAACTAGTATTAAGCATTAGTGAATTCTCATTCCCCATTCCATTTTAAGTTTCTTAAAGTACAGATGTTTGTGTGTCCTGACAGAGTGGTCCCCATTTATTCATGGCTTTACTTTCCATACTTTCAGTTACTCAAGATCAATCAGAGTCCAAAAATATTAAGTGAAAAATTCCAGAAATAAGCAGTTCATTAATTTTAAATTGATGTTGTTCTAAGTAGCATAAGGAAATCTTGTGCTCTCCTACCTGGGATATGAATCACCTCTTTGTCCCAGTGTTTCCATACTGTATATGCTACCTACCCATTTGTTTCTTAGTAGATGTTTTGGTTATCAGGTTGACTATTGTGGTATCAAAATGCTTATGTTCAACTAATCCTTATTTCACTTCATAATGGCTTTTTTTCTTTCTTTTCTTTTTTTTTTTTTTTTGGTACCAGGGATCGAACTTGGGTCCTCATGCTTTCAAGACAGGTGGTGTAACCACTGAGCTAAATCCCTGGCCCTTCACTTCATAATGGCCCCAAAGTATAAGAGTAGTGATGGTGGCAATTTTATTATACTATATTGTTATTGTTTTTCTATTTATTATTCATGTTATTGTTAATCTCTTACTGTGCCTAGTGTATACATTAAACTTTATTGTGGATATATAAGTATAGGAAAAAACACAATGCATATTGTTTAGTACAATATTTAGTTGGAACTATATGCAGTTTCAGGGATCCACTGAGGGATCTTAGAATGTATCCCTTGTGAATAAGGTGGGACTACTGCATTCCTTTGTTTCTACAGAGTCCCTGAACTTGAGAGATTCTCTGTAAGCATATGTTGAATTAACTGGGTGAATAAATCCATGGGATAAACAAAAAAATATCAGGCAAATATTATCAATATAATGGAACACCTTTAAGAGCTTGAAACTGACAAATACCAAGGGCTTGAGAAAGTAGGGATATAGTGCATAAGTTACTTGATTTTCTTCTGGATTTATTAGAAATAACAAACTGGCATTAGAAATGGACAAAATCCTCACCCCAACCCCCAACTTTGCCCAGCTCTGTTCTTGTCTGGATATTCTCAGGCAACCAGACTGCTGTGCCCTCTCCTCAGTATCCCATGTTTGTTGCTATAACCACGCTTTAAAAATAAGCAAGCATGTGAGGGTGTGTGTGTGTTTATGTTTATGTGTGCATATGTGACTGAGCACGTGCATATGGATGGGGCAGGAAGCTGCTGTGGACCTAGGAAGAACTGAAGTTCAGTTGGAAGGTTTTCAGGCAGGAGACTTTCTTTTTACTTAGGAGAGGGTCATCCATTTGTTCTATTCAGGGCTCCAGTGACTGGATGAGGCCCACCCTAATTAAGGAGGACAACTTGCTTTAATAATACTACTGATTTAAGCACTAATTTGTGGCTTATTTTACTTTACCTAATATTTTGTACATTCCTCTGTGTTGCTATAAGTGACAGGACCCCACTGTTTATGGCTGAATAATATTCCACTGTGTGTATATGAAAGTTGTGTGTGTGTGTGCATGCATACAGTACTACAATGAACATGTATCTGGACACCCTGTGACCAAATCAAGCAGACACATAAAATTAACCATCATAGTATACATATGTGGATATATGATATGGATTGTACTTAGGTATACATAAAATATAGCAGCCAAATAAAAGCCTTTCTGTTTACTGAATACCATGGTGACCACAGCCTCCAGTATGTGTTTGAAGTAAATCACTAGAATCCTTATGTTGCTGTTTGACAATATCCCTTTTGCCAAGAGCCCTGAATAAATTTAGAAAGAGCTTGGAGGATCCACTCTGCACAGGGTCCTGTCTAAGCAAACATGGAAGGTGTGGTGTCCCTTTGCCTCATGGTAGTAGAGCTTCAGATGTGGTCTGAGAAAGTTCTTGACAACATTTTATAGATATGAACAACTTTGCTCATATCTAGCTCTAATAATACACCAAAGTGCCTTGTTGCCTTGACAATTCCTTTAAAAAATTTTTTATTGTACATATTTAAGGCATGTAACATGATGTTATGGTATACATATACATGGTGAGATGCTTACAGGTGAGCAAATTAACATATTCATCACCTTCCATATTTTGTGTACGTGTGTGGTAAGATCACATAAAGTCTACTGTCAGCATATTTTCATTACATAATTCAGTATTAATTATGGTCCTCTTGTAGTACATTAGATGTGTAGATTTACTCTCCTTACATAATTGTGAGTTTGCTTCTTTGACTTTTATCTCCCCATTTTCTCCCCATCACACTCCTGATGTTGTTTATATGTATTGGATATTTTATTTTCAATCCATATATATCTGAGATCATGTATTTTTTTTCTGTGTCTGGATTATTTTACTTCACATGATGGTCTCTAATTTTCATTCATTTTCATTCATTTTTGCAAATGGCATTATATCCTATTTAAGGCTGAATAATATTCCACTGGGGGAAATATACATATATAATATACATATATTAATATAATATAAAATATACATATATGGAAATATATACATGTATATACATATATGTATACACACATGTATATAATATACACACATATACGAGTCCATGCTGTATTGGGTATTGTGAATAATACTACAATGAACATGTGAGTGCAGATATCTCTATGAAGTGATGGTTTCATGTTTCATGGGTATACTCCATCTCAGGAGTTGCTAGTCATATGGCAGGGCTCTTATTCCTAATTTTTTGTGCTAGTTCCCCTGCTACAGAGGTTTTGTTCATAAAGTCTTTTCTTATGCCAGTGTATTCAAGAGTTCTACCTAACTTATCTTCCAGCAAGTTTAGTGTTTCTGTTTTAATATTTAGATCTGTAATCCACTTCAATCTTAGTTTAGTTCATGGTGATAGATATGGGTCTAGTTTTAATCTTTGGCACACTGAAATTCAGTTTTTCCAACACTATTTATTAAAGAGGCTATCTTCTCTCCAGTGAGGGTGGTTGGCTCCTTTGTCAAAGATGAGGTGGCTGAGTATGTCTGAAGTTGTTTCTGCATCTTCTAACCTGTTCCACTGATCCTCGGGTCTGTTTTTTTACTAGTGCCATCTGTTTTTATCACAGTGACTTTGTAGTTTAGTTTCAAGTTGGGGATTGTGATACCCCCTGTCATGTCTCTGTTGCCTAGAATTGCTTCTGACATTCTAGGTCTCTTCTGGTTCCAAATGAATTTTCTGATTGTTTTCTCTAGTTCTGTGAAATATACTGTTGGGATTTCAATTGGAATTACACTGAATCTATATAGCAGTTTTGGAAGTATGGCCATTTTCACTGTTTTTTCATCCTACCAAGGAACAAGGGATGTCTTTCCATTTTCCGTTAGCTTCTTTGATCTCTTTTTTCAGAGTGCTTTAGTTTTCAATGTAGAGGTCTTTTACTTCCTTCATTAGATTGACTCTTAGGTATTTCATTTTTTTGGATGCTATTGTGAAAGGAATTGTTTCCCTAGTTTCTCTCAGTGAATCTGTTATTTGTGTACAAGAAGGCTACTGACTTTTGAGTGTTGACCTTGTATCCAGCTACTCTACTGAATCTGTAAGTTAAGTCTAGAAGATTTTTAGCAGTTTTTTAGAACTTCTATGTAGAGTATCACATCATCAGCAAATAATGACAGTTTAACTTCTTCCTTTCCTATCTTTATTCTTTTTATTTCTTTCTCTTGTCTAATTGCTGTGGCTAATGTTTCTAGAACTATACAGTGGTGACAGTGGACATCCTTGTCTTGTTCCTGATTTTAGCATGAAAACTTTCAGTTTTTTACCATTTAGTATAATGCTGGCTGTTGGTTTTTCATAGATACCTTTATCAGGTTGAGATAAAGACCATCTATTCCAATTTTCTGTTGGGTTTTTATCATAAATGCATGTTGGATTTTGTCAAATGCTTTTTCTGCATCTATTGAGATGATTATATGGTTTCTGTCCTTGGCTATTTTAATACAGTGTATTACATTTATTGATTTACATATGTTGAACCATCCTTGCATCCCTGGGATAAATCTGACTTGGTCAGGGTGTATGATCTTCTTGATGATCCTCTGTATTCTGTTTGCCATTATCTTATTGAGGAATTTTGCATCTATGTTCATTAGGGAGATTGGCCTGTAATTCTCTTTTTTGGTTGGGTCTTTCTCTGCTTTTGGAATCAAAGTAACACTTCCAGGAATGAATTTGGAAGTATTGCTTCCCTTTCAATTTCATTGATGAATTTAAAGCGTAGTGGTAATAGTTCTTCTCTAAATGTCTGGTAGAATTTAGCAGTGAAGCCATCAGGACCTGGCTTTTCTTTGTTGGTAAATTTCTAATTATGTTTTCTTTTTCACGGGTTGCAATTGGGGTGTTTGAGAATGGCTGCTATCATGAAATCAACCAATAACAAATGCTGGCGGGGGTGTGGGGAAAGAGGAACCCTGCTCCCACTGCTGGTGGGAGTGCAGACTGATGTAACCACTGTGGAAATCAGTATGGAGATACCTCAAAGAACTAGGACTGGAAGTCCCATTTGACCC
>NW_004624752.1:13044690-13130960 GCF_000247695.1 Heterocephalus glaber
AAAAACCAACTCTTCAATTCGTTGATTTTTTGTATTGTTCTTTTAGTCTCCATTGCATTGATTTCTGCTCTGATCTTTATAATTTCCTCCCTTGTATGAGGTCTTGGGTTTCTCTTGCTCTTCTTTTTCTAGGAGGTTGAGGTTCAGCATTAGGTTGTTTATTTGAACTTGCTCTGTTTTCCTAGTATGGGGATTCACTGCTATGAATTTCCCTCATAGAACTGCTTTCATTGTGTCCCATAGGTTCCTGTTTGTTGTACTGGCATTATCATTTAATTGTAGAAACTATCTAATTTCCTCTGTGACCTATGGGTTGTTCAGGAGAGTGTTGTTCAACTTCCATGTGTTTGTGGAGTTCTAGCGGTTTCATATGTTATTTATCTCCAATCTAATTGCACTATGGTCTGATAATATACAGGGGATAACTTCAATTCCTTTGCATTTACTTAAGCATGTTGTATGAGGTAGCATGTAGTCTATTTTGAAGAATGACCCGTGTGCAGCCAAAAAGAATGTATATTCTGATTTTGTGGGGTAGAATACTGTAGACATCTATTGAGTCCATTTCTTCAAAAGCTTGGTTCAGCTCTAGTATTTCATTGTTGATTTTGTCTAGATGATCTGTTTGTGACAGTGGGGAATTGAGGTCCCCCACTACAATTGTATTAGTGCTTATTTGGTTTTTCATTTCCATTAATATTTGTTTTGTATAGTTGGGGCCATTAGTATTTGGTGCATATATTTTATTCCTAATTTTTAAAGGCTCCTCCATATTGTTTTTTTTTAATATGTGTACCAAATTTACATTCCTACCAGTAGTGTATAAGAGTTCACTTTCTCCACACCGTCAATGACATTTTTATCTTATCTTTTTCCCATCATACTGGGAATTTAACTCAGGGTCTTTGCACAGGTTTCTTTTTTCCTTTGAAGCAGGGTCTTGCTAAATTGCCTAGGTTGCCCTTGAGCTTGTGATGCTCCTGCATTAGCCTTCCAAGTAGCTGGGAAGACAGGTAGATGCCATTGTGCCAAGTCATCCTTTTTGATTATAGCAAAGTAACCATTTTAACAGGTGTGAGCTGGTGTCTCATGGCTTTGATTTGCATTCTGCTGATCATTAGTTTATATACACATTTGGCATTTTTATGTATTTGGTAAAATGTTTCTTTGGGTCCTTTGCTCATTTTTAAATTGGGATATTTGTTTTTCACTCCTAAGTTCTTTGAGTTCCTTATATTTTGGATATTAACTCCTTTTCAGACACATGGCTCGTAAATACTCTGGTTTGGTGTGCAGCAACTTTTTAGTTTCATGTATCCAGCTTGATTATTGTTCCTTTTGTTACCTGAGCTTTTGGTGTGATATCCACTCTTCATTCTCCTGTTTTTCAGAAAGAATAATGATTCCTAAATAAAATAGAAGAGAGCTGCAAGTACAGAGTTGAGGATTACTTGAATATATCATCTATAATTTGGATATTTATTGAAAAAAATTTGAGCCTCCTAGAAATATTCATTTAACCTTACAAAACCGTACCTGACAATGGCTTGCTCTTACAATTCTGAGTTTAAAAATATATGTCTACATACATACATATCAGGTTATACAGCTGTATTCAGTTTGAAAGGGGCCATCTAGTAAAAGAAAGCATCTTTAGATCTAAAGGCTGTTCCTTTGGCCACTGTTTTGGAAAACACCGTTGACCAGTTTTGCATCTTTCAGGAAAGGTCATTTTTACCCATGAGTTTGATTTTAATTTGAAATATTGAGGGTAATTCAATTCAGATTTGACACATTTGCTTGATATCTTCAAAATAACTTCTTCCTGCATGCTATTAGATTTAAGATGATAGACAAAATGAGTAACTAGTCCAAGGGCTTAGTTACTGGGTCCCAGCCAGGAAAGGGATGTACATTCTGAGTCAGTTGCTTAGAAACAGAATGCTGGATGCCATGGGCTTCCCAGGAATCTCCAATCTCTTGCTGAACTCTGATGTGGGGTATGCAGCCACATGCCTCCTTCTTATCTCTGCCAGGCCTGCCCCCACTTCAAATCTTACCACCAGTGACTTTTTTTTTTTTTTTTTTTTTTATTAGTACATGTTGGCAGTATATGGTTACATTCATTGTGGGAAGTTGGTACATGTACATAACACATCACAATTTGCAAAAAGATCTATTTCCTTTTTTATTATCTATTTCTTTATATAGTACTGTATTTTGGATTTCTCATAGAAGCCATGTGATATTTAAGCTTCTGGTTTATTTCACTTAGTATTATGGTCTCATGGTACATCCATTTTCCTACAGATGACTCGTTTATCTTTCTTTATGGCAGAGCAGCACTTATTGTATATAAATACCACATTTTCTTTATCCATTCATCTGTTGATGGACATATAGGCTCCTTCCAAGATTTAGCTATTATGAGTTGTGGTGTTATAAAGATAAGTATGCACATACCACTATAATATGTCTTTAACTTTTTCTGTTACCTTGAAGGGGAATAATGGTCAAATGGAATTTCTATTTTCAGCTTTTGGAGGACTCTCCACACTAATTTCCAAACAGTGGTTGTACTAGTTTACATTCTTCCCAACAATGTAGAAGTATCCCTTTTTCCCTGCAGCTTCACCAGCATTTGTTATTATTCAATTTTTTTTTTTTTTTTTTTGTTACCAGGGATTGAACTCGGGACCTTGCACATGCAAGGGAGGCAGCAGCTCTACTGAGCTAAATCCCCGGCCCTATTATTCAATTTTTTGATGATGGTCATGCTTTCGGGAGTAAATTGGAATATCGGTGTTGTTTTCATTTCTCTAACAGCCAAATAGGTGGAACATTTTTTCATATATTCATAGCCCATTTACACTTCTGAGAAATGTCTAGAAGAGGCTTTTTAAAGCCACTTATATAAAATTGCAACTTCTGATACTGTTTCTCTTTACTGCTTTTTTTCTTCTTGGCTTTGTCCCCAACCAAAGATACTACGTATCTTGCTTCTTTTTTCATCATGTTTTTCTTTCTAGAATAAAGCTCCATTTTGGCAGAGACTTTGGGCTTTTTGTTCATTGTTCTATTTCCAGTGCCAACATGAGTAAGCATTCAATAAATACAATGTGTGGAGGTCTTTTTACCTTCGAGGGCCTCGACCATTTTAGTGGGGGCTTCTCTGATTCTTCCCATGTACTTGACTCTTGTGTTTTTTTGTAGAACTTGCTCTGGACAAAACTAACCTCATTTTACCTGACATTAAAGCCCACAATTTCCTTCCGGAATTTATTACTTCTAGTTTTCAAAGGTCACTAAACTTCTGATAAAGTAAGTTTCTGTACATGTATTCAGAAACTCAATTACATTCATTCAAGGTAGGGGAGGTTTTCATGGACAGCAGAAAATATGAAAAAGATGGGATTTTTAGTAAACTGCCAGTTTAGTGATTATGAGAAGACTAAAATAAATAAATACATGCATACATAAATAGCAACAAACCCAGTTTAGTTTTAAGATGCATCACAGTACATCAAGTCTTCCATGCTGAGCTGATCCAATCACAAATGGAGATTTATCATCAGCACTGGGTGAGCTGTTCAAATGTGATGTAGCATATGTTCAGGAGAGGAGGGATAGAAGTTAGTATTTCAAAGTATTGGGAGTATTTAACCCAGGAAAGAGGAAAACCAGGGGACGTGACAGATGTCTTCAAATATCTGAAGTGCTGTCACATTGGTAAGAAAATGTTTCTTCTGTGTGGCCTTAAGGAAAGCTGAAATTACAAGGAAATCTATTCTGGTTCAATGACTTTTTTTTTTTCCCCTCAAATGGAGTGGTCTCTTGAGAGTTCTGATGCAGCTGGCATTGCTGAGATGACAAAGTGGTTCATAGCTGTGCTCAATAAATGTTACAATTGTCTGTCTCCAGGGACTCTGCCCCTTGGCAGAGTTGTTCCTGGTGTACATTCTGCACCGCTCCTCAGGCGACCCAGCCTCCCTTTGTGCTGTCAGTTGTTGTGTTCTTTGCTTAATGTGTCTATGATTTGCTTTATGCTTAAAAACCTTTTGCTACTTTGTATTCAAAGTTATTTGGCTGTCACACATCCTGAAGTTGCAGGAAACTTGAAAGTATTGGCTTTGCATAGGGTTGAGCTTGTATTGTCCACTTTCTTCATTTCATTCTTGACTGTGTCAGATCCTTCTGTCACGTTATACATACACATGGCAGATGAATGAAAGTGGTTGATATAGAACACATCTCAGTATAATACTGGGAAAATAGTATTCTAATATACTGGCTGAAGGGACTTAGATGGTTAAATCTGATGCAGAAAAAGGGATTCCTCCACATCCATGCCAAGCCCAGTGGAAGGTCCACTCTAGAATACATAATATGCTATGCATATTTTTCTTCTCTGTTCCTCCTGCGCTAATCTCTTGCATGCCTGCACACAAAGCAGAGTATTTATGAATATTCAGCATGAGATCCATAGCACCACTTCCACCAGCCATTTTAGGCTGTGAATAGCTGTGAATACCTGAGATTTCTTTCTTTATTCTGCATGCCTATTTATATACTGAGTCCTTTCACTGCTGTCTACTTAGGATGTTAACAACTTGCTCAATCCTATTCTTTTCCTGGCCCAAAGAAGGTGTTCAATAAAGATTTGTTCTATGAATAAAGCCACCAGCTACTTTCTTACTTGTTCAAGCTACCATCGTCTCTGGCTTGGTTTGTACAGTCCTCATTAAGTGGCCTTCCTGGCCTCTCATCATGAACCTGGTCCAGTCAGTTCACTACACCGCCAGCCAGAAGCATCTCCCTTCCTGTGCCTATGTGATCACTTCATTTCTGTGCTTCAAACTCCCCTGTGGCTCCATGGATAAAGCCCACACTGCTTACCAAGCAACCCAGGCCCTGCATGATCTGATGCCTACCTACCCTCTCTCAGCCCTCCCTGCTCTCCGCGGTCTGGCAATAGCTTCTTCACCTTCCCATCTTCCAGCCCATGCCAGACAGCCCTTCCTGGTTCAGTCACCTCCTCCAGGGTCTCTGATGTGCTGGGTTGGGGGAGCCCCTTCTGGTGTGTTTCCATGGCTAGCTTCAGGCCTTTGATTGCGCTTCATATGTTGTAGCAAGGCTTGCTCTTTAGACTGTAGCCTGCCTGAGGTAGAGGCAAAGCCGTGATACTTTAACGGTTGGGCTCACTGAAGACTCCACAGGGCCCTTGTCAGGTACACTGCAGTTTGGGCATCTTATTTCTTGCTGTGCCGTTAACACAACATACAGGGGGACAGCATGGATAATAAAAATTCGAAAAGTTCCCCAAGCAAGCATGTAGGATAATTAATACTTAATTCAAAGTTTCTCATTTCTGTTTGCTTTTATAACATTATTTACTCACATATGACTTCCTGACCAAAATATAACTATTACATATAGCAATATTATAATTATCCCTGTAAGATTTAATACTTCTACATTAGAAAGTGATTAAGGTGCACACACTAGGCACTGTAGTTTAAGCAGCATTACCATGGAATATAGAAAGTGCTTTGGGGGCTGAGAGGTCTGAATTCAGTGTGGTGCTGGCTACCTGTCAGCTGTGATTGAGTGCTGTTCCCGGGTGGCTGTGCGTATTTGAGTATGTCAAATGTCTCCCATGCTTAGGGAATAACTTTTCCATTCACTTTTTTTTTTTTTTGGTAACGGGTATCGAACTCGGGTCCTTGCGCTTGTAGGGCAGGAGGCGGAACCACTGAGCTAAATCCCCAGCCCTCCACTCACTTTTTGAAATAAAAAAAGAGGCATATTAGTTCCTACTTAGGTGAAGCAGCTACTGCAGGAGCAATAGTTAATTAAGGATAATAATTAGCATTACATTTAAGAAATATGTAGTTTGGGGTCACTGATATGTAGATCCATTCTCTTTGGCGTCTTTGAAAGGAAATAAAATTAATATTTTAAGATACAAAATGCATAAAAAATAAATTTACAACTGCCCAATGAATCCTGAAAATTTATTTGGGAGAATATCAGATATTGATCTTTTGCTTTACAGCTCATGATAATAATCAGAAAATATACATTTTGAAATGAAAGTCAAAATAAAATAATTACATATAATACATATTATAGATCTTTCCTTTGTACATAAGCAAAGCACTACTAAAAGCATACTTATGGCCCACAATTAGTGAATGTGGTAATTTTCTGTTTAAAGCTGCAGCAACTCAAATCCTCCTAGGGTGAATGAAGAAAGACACTGAGAAATTCATTTAGGGCTACTACCATGTCTGGCTGTAAATCTATATTTTTCATCTTTCCCCTCCCCTCATATATATGCATATACTTTATTGCCTTTATATTTCTGCTGGTTTATTATAATTATATACTAAATAGTTATTTGCATTTATTTGGTTTCCAAAAATATATAAAATGCATTGGAAAGAGCTCCTGCAGCTTTCAGCAGTCACTGTCCTGGCAACAAAAGCTTGACTGGGAAATGTAAAGCAGCAAGACTGAATAAATAGTGATTATTGTGACTTTTTGATACAGCTGACAGCCTTCACTTGGAACTCAAAAACACTGTAGCAAACAGCATAACCATGCAACTTAAAAAACTGACAGAATATAAAAGTAATACTTATGAGCTAAATATAGACTAATACAATTTAAGGTAGAAGAGAGGAACACAGCCGTCATTATATACATATAAATTAAGGCCCAGTTTCTCAAAGGCAATGTACAACAATACCTGCTCATGTTCCCACACCCTTTTCAGGTCTAAAATCAAGTTTTTGCCTTTTTCAAATTATTTCCTCCATCTATTACAGTCCTAACTTGGAAAGGGGTTCACAGAAATGGCTTCAAATGAAGTTATTTCCTGTGAAGACCATTTTGCTCTTATTCACAAAGAAAGCTGTCTTTTAACGCAGAAGTGTATTTTGTTTTTATTGTGGAAGCAAGGGCTCACTTACTCTTCTCATACATTGCTATAATTCACATATCATACCACAAATTCTATTATATATTTTATAGTATTATATATATTCTTTACTCCATCACTCTTATTTTAGCTCTTGTTTATGACTAATTTCAACTATAGGAATTGATGGGAATTAAGAGGGTAACTTCTATTGATAAAATTGAAGCCTCACATATAAAAATTATTCTGTGCATTAAGACAAAAAGAAATGGAAACAAACCAAAATATGTTATAAAGGAAAAAAAAACAACAAGGTAATCATCTCTGAGGATGATGATCCTCAAAAGTTCAAACAGACCAATGTTATTTCAGATTATTCCTTGTTAAAAAAGGGAACAAAACTAGTTTTAGTATATATAATATTGTAGAAAATTGCTGATTAAAAAAAACCACACAAATTTGTAATTTATTATTTAGAAGCTGAATATTCCCCCCATTGCAAAATTTTGTATTTGGTATTTTTGTATACTAGTGCCCGCTCCCCCCTCCAAAATGTATCCAAAGATGTAGACTTAATCCAACTTATTTGTATTCACAATAGGTAAAAATGATCACAAAGAGACTAAAATATTTTAAGATGTTCCTATGGAAATGAATTTTTCTATTTTGGAAACAGATTTAAAAAATATTCTTGGCTATGTGCTTCGAAAAGTAATATAATTGATTAAAAAGTACAGCTGCTCAATGTATTCATTAATTCACATTAATATATTCTTTCCATCTAGGAAGTAGTATTTCTATGTGTAATTAGGTCCATGAAGATTATTCGCCAGCTTGAAAATCCTGTGAAGTTGTCAGAGGGGTGAACTGTCAGACTGCTGGAGAACCCTGACTACAAGTTGATGGAGTGTTACCTGTTTTTCTTTAAAGTTATTATGTAAATTTTGATAATAAGTTATAATAAGTAATGATACTGACACTGTGTTTTTCATGGTACACCAAGGCATCTTTGTAGTTAATCACAAAGTTTAACATACCTATAGTTCAGCACTTTCATTTAAATAAAATACAATTTATAAAATGGTTTTCTTTGTAAATGAAGTCTCAATTTCTCTGAACAACAACAAAATCACTCAGTATAGGATGGGATGCTTTAGCAATAAGGCATATATTGGGCATACATAAATCATTACTATCACAAAAGGTACAAATTATTTTGATTTTTAAATATCCTAATTTTAAATATATGTAGATATGAAATAACTGTTATAAATTGACAGCAAATGTGCACAGGCTGTGGTTATGTAGGCAAGAATCATTTAATATTTCTCAAGTATCTGGAAAATAGTATAATGGCAAGATCAATTTGATAATTCCAGGAATACAAAGAAAATATTTTCAGTGGAGGTCTATTATGTACCTGGACTAGAGAAGGTAGCACTGCATTGCTTTCAGTTCTCTAGAAGCTTCTACATATTTTCATAGCCATTCTTAAAGTTTCTCATAGGAAACCTAAGCAGCCATTATCAGCATTCATTAAACCAAAAATAAGTCAAATATGCTGAAACATCCAAAGTTGCCTTCATGCATAAAACATATCTCTTTATCGCTACCATAGCATTACTACATTAATCCACTTTTATTTTGTTGCATGTAAATAATACAAAGAATATCTTTTCTTCAGAATGATAAACTACCTCAAATTTCAAAGTGTTAATTACATAGTACGAAATTTGTTGAGAGGGAATGTAAAACTGGCTATGAGGTGTCTGACAGTATCCGTCTAAATATTACTTGTGAATCTTAGTTAAGTTACCACTCACGGGAGAGGTGTTGATTCATTTTGGTTTTATAAATAAAACAACACATGTACAAATGGAGATTAATATCCTATAAAAGTCAAACCTAAAAAGGAAAACATACTCTGAATTTAATTTCCTCAGTAAAAATGTATCTAACTCCAATCTCTTCTCCCTCTAGGTGACTGGAAAAAGCACAATAGTCCATAAAAGCATAAATTATGTGCAAGGAATAAATTACCAATGAGTGTGTATACCAACAGACCATACTTATTAAATGGGTTATTTTAAAATATAGCCCCTAAGATGAATATAATCATTATGTACTGCAAACAAGTATGAATAAAAATTTAAAGAATAGCATTGGTATATCATTGGCATCCCAAAGTATACCAATCTGATCCTCAGATAGCTATAATTTATGTATCACATTAATTCTGAGGATTCATGGCAATAAATGCTAAGGCAGGGCTTAAACAAATCATATAGTGTAACAGAAAACCCTATGCCCATTTGGACAGATACTCAGCAATTATAGTTTTGTTCAACAGTATATGAAAGACTGAAAACCTTTTATATGAACAATTTAAGTCATGAAAAGTATTTGTTATGTGGTCACTCATATATTTGAAAATACTGTAAAGAAAGATTAAATTCCACATTAAAAAGAAATCTCAATTATTGTATCTAAGAAAGCAATGGCTAGGACAGGTTCATAAATGAAATGCAGTGGGTTCTTCTGGAATTAGTGTGGGTAGTGGAGCACCTCACACTTGTTCAGTGGTAAATTAGCAATGCATGGTTGGAGTCTGGCAATGTGCACACTAAGTCATGATCGCACAATATGTAACATAATTAAGTCACAGGATAAGTAGTAACAAAAAATATTAAAACATCAACATTCACACAATAATCAATTACATGGAATAAATTAAACTAAGCCAGTCACATAATTCTCTTTACTCTTAATTCATGGTTTATTATGTACACACATAGTATAATACTTTCCTAATGATCTCAAAATGCTACAAATAAAAATGAAGGCTTTGCATTACAGCTGCTGGACAAAAATATCAATACTGTTGATGTGTGGAAACAGTTTCTTTGTTCTTTAGCATCAGTGCACAGGGTATGGCTCCAAGTGGTATATAATTTAGGAGAGAAAAAAAAGATATGGTGGCTTGTGAAATATATCCTCTGTCATTGGCACAAATCGAAGAAACAACGTTACTGTCCTTAGTAACTTTATTGGATCTCTCCCCTCAAGATAGATAATGTTATACATATATGCCTTCAGGATTAAAACCAGATGAGATAGGGTTCTGTAGAATACGAAGATTACTGGGGAGCTGCCGAGATGAACCAGGTCGCTTCAGGGACCCGGACTGGAATGGTGCCTCTACACAGGAAACAGACAGCCATTAACCAAGAGCACTTAGCAACCTGAAAATTAGAGTATTTCCTGTCCTACAGAACCTGCAATGACTGTGGGCCCTGGGGTGGGGAGGAGAAGGCTAAGACCATCTCAAATGGGAGTCTACTAGACAAACCAGTATTTGGTGATATGAACAGTGAGTACTATGTTTAACAGGTAAGCATTTTGCTTCTTTTGGTTGTTTAGGCCACATGTATTTACAGATTTATAATTGCCTTTTAAATAGCAACACAAATTAATAACAAAGACTTTTAAAGGAATAAGAGAAGCAGGGGTATAAGGAACTGAAAATCTAAAATTTAAAATTAATAAATATAACTCATACACTTGCAGAAAAAGTTTTATAAAGATGCATATTAAAATGAATGAAATAAAATTTGGTGATTACTTGATCACTTAAATAAATAAATAACGTAAATTATAATTAGTAATAAATATATAATAATGAATAAATACTGTTTTTCCTCAGAAATAGGAATTAGGCTGAATTTTTAAAAAGTAGTCCACTTAAAAGTTAGCTATGAATGGCAGGATAATACTTTAACTGAATACAAGCAATTTATTCAAAGTTCACTAGCGAGGAGAAAGGGAAAAAGCATTCTTATCAGCACCTTACCCCTTTCTATGTCTGCCTGAGAAGCCTCTATTTCAATGGGGTCTGCTGGCAGGACAGTGACTTTTGTTCCTGTTTGCTGGATAAATTGCTGGAGATTGACTTGCCGCAGCTCTTTGGTCAACTGCTCCAGTTCTTGTTCTTTGTCCTAGATGGAAATTATTACTATTACTTTTTGACTTGAGGATTCACTGTTGGCCAGTTAAGATATCCTTGCCAAAGTCCTTCCATGGCAGGGGTTGGGTGCTTTCATAAGGCCACATTTAACCAACCTGGTTCATTTGGATATAATGGGTGAAAGAGGTCACTGTTACTCTGGAATGGGCCCCAAACCAAGCAAATGGAAGACAACAGTTTTTCAGTCTTTTTTTTTTTTGCAGTACTGAACCAAAGCCTTTACACTGAGGTGCATGCGCACCACTTTTTTTTTTTTTTTTTGAGGCAGGGTCTCATTAAGTTCCTATGTTGCCCAGGTGGGTTCAAACTTGTGGTCCTCCTGCCTCAGTCACCTAGAATACTAGAAATACAGGTGAGTGCCATCGTGCTCAGCTATCTGTTTTCACAGTACATGTGCTGCTTCCTTTGGAACATCAATATGCATTCATACAAAATAAGCACATGTCTATAAACTTTCACCAAAGAGGAGAGGGAGAGAGAGAGAAAGAGAGAGAGAGAGAGAGAGAGAGAGAGAGAGAGAGAGAGAGAGAGAGAAAATAAATAAATAAATACTGGTTTCTACTTGTCCCAGTGTGTTACAGCAGCCTTGTTGAGCAGATCACAAACATTCCTATTAACCACTTCATAACCAACTGCAGATTCACAGTAATTTGGTCCATAAGACTTAAGAGTTCTTAGTTTTTATAAGCTGTTTCAGTTTTCATAAGCTCCATTGTTAAGATTTATCTTATAGCATGAAGAAAGCAAGATTCCTGCAAGATTTTTAGTCTGAGGCTCTTATCCTTGACTAAGAGTAGGAAAACTACAAAGCCCTGGAGAAGGAGCTCAAGGTTTAGACAGCTGGGAAGCTCCAAAAGCAAGGAGCCATCCTGTTATTTAAATGGCTTGTTGTCACTTTCTTTCCTCTCTCTACTGCACTATAGGAAAGGCACATGGCCCCACCTAGGCAGGTGTGTTTGAAGGATTAGGGTCAGGGAAAACACACTAAAAGTGTGCTTACTTTGAGTGAAGGGGTTACTTAGTGATATGTCAGTCATTTGATTATTAGACACGTTTTAATGGGTAGCAGGATTTACTAGCAATGATTATTGTAAGTTAGTGTTTAATGTAAATAACAGCAAAGGCAACATGACTTCCAGTGCATCCCTTTTTAAATGTCAAAATGAAACCCAATAGTAAAATACTGACAATTCAGAGACTAATAACTTTCTGGTGTATGAAAAATTCCTGATTTTCAAAATTTTAGTGGTGGTTTTACCATTCACCTTACCTCTCACTACAGTGAGTAAGAGAGAAAGAAACTCATAGCAGTTCTTGATGGCATGTCAGCTTTCTCTGTGTGCTGTTTTTGTTTGCACCACAGCAGATTCTCCAATCTCATTGTGCACAGGTATGACCGGGGATCTCCTTAGGATACAGACTCTAACAAGTGTGCCTAAGGCCACCTGCCCTGGACTGCACTTTGAGTAACAAGCTTCTCACCAGCTCAGTCCAACAGGGCATCCTGCTGTGATGGAAACATTTGGCATCTGTGCTCTCCAATACACATGCTACTGAGACCCTGAATTGTGGCTGTGACTAAACAGAGAATTTTAAAATTATCTAATACTTTAAACTAATTTAATAGCCATGTTATAATCAATTGTGTCTCTTTTTTGCCTCATTATTTATTTGCCTCATTATTGCCTCATTATTAAAACCTTATACATCTTCACAACTCCTAGATCACAATCACAGTATCTTTAAGAACAGATATCAAAAAAAAATGAGTGATCAGGGTCTAAGTGGTGAAATATCTACGGGAGAGGGGAGATTGGAGAAGATTCTTTGTGCCCCTCTCCACAGGAAAACAAAGGAGGGCACTACAGAGAGGAAAGGAGGGAAGAGACCTAAATCGTGGGGAAGAAACAGGATGGTAACAATGAAGTAGAGATAGATATGCAATCAACTAGCCACATACTCCTTGGTTGATCAGTCTGTGATAATCTCATTTGGCTTCAATTTCCCGATCTCTAAAAGGAGGTCAGATACCCTATCTTATTATTAGTGAACATTACAGCTCTGAGACCGTATTCTCCTCCATCCAGTTGGCCAATGCCACAAGTGGCACAGAAAAAGCCTCTTGCACAGAGGAAAGACGAGTGTAGTGTTAGCTCCTGTCTTGTTCTGCTCTCCTGTGTAAGCTCTAACATCACACGAATTCCATGAGACTTTTACACTTATCTAGGTTTCTAATTCTTTCAGTACAGAGAAATTAAAGCCTTTAAGAATAAGAGACACAATATGAAATAAAATTCCAAGAGTACATTAATTCTTTTAAATAGATGAAACACCCTGTTTATAAAAATGCTCTTACCTGTAACCTCTTGGTGGCCTGCCCAAGTGATCTTTCCACGGCTTTAATGCCATTTTCCAGCCTCAGGCTCTGCTGGCCTTGAACGTCGATTTCCCCCTTGACCTTCCTGATCTTTCCTTTAACCTCTTCCTCATTGACTTGTGCCTCCTGAACTTCCCGCTGCAGTTTTTCTGCTTCCAGGCTACTTTCCATGGTCTGGATTTGTGCCAGATAGTCTTTTAATTTGCTTTCACATTCTGTGATTTTCTGTCTTATTTCTTGAAGTTGATCCTTCAGCTGCTTTTCATTTTCTTGTTCAATCTGTAATTCATTTTCCCAAAATTCCTCCTCCTCAATTTCTACATCATTTCTTTTGATCTTTTGCTCCAGGCGGACGATTTCTTCTTCAATGTTAGAATTATATTTTTGCTCCCAAAATCGTATTTCTATTTCATTAGACTCCAACTGCTTCTCAATGGATTGAAGCTTCTCTGTCTGCAAATGGATCAGTTTCTTCAACTCATCTGCTGTGGTTTTGCAGTTATTCAACATCTTTTGCTTAAATTCAGTTTCTTTGCCTTTTCCAAAAATGTCTATTAGCCCTTTGGCACCTCCTGTGAAGGTCAATGATTTCCTCTTGGGTTCTCTCCTTTTGATTGACTTGTCCACCTGAGGCCTCAGCTTGGCTAAGGGGGGCAGACTCTGCCTGTATAAAGTTCTTTCAGGGATCCGAGCCACACTATCTGAAGTGGGCCGCTCACTGAGAGATGGCCCCGTTCGACGAAGAATGAGCTGTACATCGCTGGCATACTGCCCCCATTTGTTTAAGGAGATGATAGGATTTTCATGAGGTGCTAAGTGTCTTTCAGTATCTCTCCATTTTTCTATAAGGGTGTACCTTCCAGTTCGACCTAGGCAAAAAAGATAATAAAATATCAGAATGGAATATGTAATAGTTAAATAATGCAACAAATGATACCATTTAATAATTGCTTTTTTTTCCAATGGTACCAGTTATTGAACCTAGAGCCTTTGCACAGAGCTACTTCCCCAGCTCTTTTAAATTTTAAGACAGAGTCTTGCTAATTTGCCAAGTTACCCAGGCTGGGCTTGAGCTTGCAATCTTCCTGCCTCAGCCTTCCAGAGTGCTAAGACTGACAACATATGCATTTGTAATTAGTATCACAAAGTCAAATTTTAGAGTCTGGTCCACTTTTTTCTTTAACACCTTCACTGGAAGATATTGAACCTCTCAAGAATGAAACATAGGATGTGAACTGTATATACACAGTAGGGCCCTGGGAGGTTGGAGGCCCTACTTCTGAATGGAGACACAGAGCCAATGGAGAACTTGCCACTCAAAACAGCTGCTGGTCTCTTCCCCATCTCCCTAAGGGTGTGGTCAACCCACAGCTCACAATGCTGGGGCCTTCCTGCACCCCTGTGGCCAACAAAGATCATAATGCTTCAGATCAGCTCCATGCAAAATGCGGAGCCGGAAAAGGAGGCCCTGGTCAGTTCTGATAGTACGAGTTTCAAAGATTATTCTAAGAGAAAAAAAACTCTCAAAGGTAAAATATAAATTTATTACTAAAACCAAAACAGGCTAAAATTATATTTAAATTTAAGAATATACTGAATCTATTAAGTAAGGAATTTAAATAAAAGTTTCAGAAGACAATTTAATGTTATAAACTTGAACAGAATACCTAAATATTTTCACTTAAGGTGGGTGGTTATTTTCATTTTGCTAAAAGTATACATAAGTAGTTAATATTATTACAAAGAAGAAAATCTGACTGTCATGTAGCAGTTTTATTGGCATACACAGCTACTGACTTATCTTCCCTGCCTCCTTTTTCAATCTTCATGAGCTTCTGAAACAATAGCAGTACTGTATTTTCATGATTACTGCATCACTAAACAGGTATCTAGATGTATATACATGAACCTTCAAGTATATAATTCAGAGCAGCATATAAAGAATGATTATGCTGTAAACATGTAGGTATATTCTCCTTTAAGAAACCTGAATCTTGGGTGTGGATGAAATGTTGGGGCTTTGGAGGCAAACAATAGTGGGGTTTTCACCCAGGGTAAATTACCAGATAAGCAGCAAAACTTTATTTCTAAAATGCTTTATAGATTTTAAGCATCAGCTATACTAAGCAACTATCACACTGCAGACATTGAATATGTGGGAGCTATTATTACCTTAAAACATTGTTATCTACATAACAAAAGGGATGACCAGAGACCTCCTTTCAATAGTGATGAGTTATGACAAATCTGACTTAAAAGAAAATTCTTATGCAATTTCCAACTATGTGATGAGCTGGGCAGAGTAGAAAGGACAAGGTTCGGGGGTCAGAAGGCTGTGTTCAAATCTAACTCTGCTATCTATTTACATGCTTGAACAAATTACTAAATTTTCTTCAGCCCCAGTCTCTTTGTCTGTTGTGAGTATTCTTTCTATACTTGACAAGGTTGTTCTGAGACTCAAGTGAGAATGTAGAGTATAAAAATGTTTTGTAAGATTGAGAAGTGTATATAAATATATTATCATCAAAACACTCAGCCAAATAAGGAGAATGAAAAAGAAAGCCTTAGCACATTGGACTGGAATGCAGTGTTTCTAATGGTTTTCAGGTTAAAAATTACTGTAATTGTCCCATGTAAAACTACTGATACATTTGCAAAGTTAAAACTGTCCCATGTGTAATAAGTGCTTCGAAGACTGCAGCACTTTTTGTTCCTGGCTCTCCTGCCCATCCATTACTGTAGGCACCTTACCCCTTTACTTTGGACCTCTGTGCCCCATCAGTGACATGAAGGTCAGATCAGATGGGAAGAGATTCCTCCAATTCCATCACGCCAATAATGCATTATGAAAAGAAAACTGAATCATCACATTACACAAGCTAGATTAAAAATCCTGAAGACATTAGTTTAGATGCAGTTATGTTTAAAGCTAACTTTTCCCATGCTTAATGGTATTGCCACCCGCTGAGAATATCTTAGTAGAAAACTATTAGAATTGCTTTTATTACTGCTGTTTCCTTTAGGTTACATAATACACATTTTGCACTACTGGCAAAAAGAAAATATGCCATCCAGCCACATAAAACATTTAAAAAAGTAAATCAATGTATAGATTTGATTTTATTATAAGAATTGAGTTTTAAATATTTTATATAAGAATTAAATGCCATAATCGTTTTTAATATCCGTAGTTGCCAAGGCCACACAGATTCTTTCATTAGGTAGATTCTGATTCCTCCTGCACAACTTATTTGAGTGCATTTTATTAAATGGCTATGTTTAGCTCCACCTTGAATACTATCTTGGTGTAGCCTTAATACTAATAAAGAGGAATACCTCCCTCTCCATTGTCTGTCTCTCTGTCTGCATTTGTAGTTTAAATTTCGCCTATCATGGACTGTGTGACACTGTCAAATAAGTGTTACTAAATTAAGCTATGGTAAATAAGACACTGATTTTACTTATAAATAGCTGAACCTATTGAGACTAATCCCAAGAATCATTAACTTCATACAGTGACTAAAATCATACAGAGAACCATGGAATTTTACTAGAAGACTCACAGATCAAAAGGAAATGGGATAAAATATTACTTTCACTTAACTTTTAAAAAATCACTATGAAGTAATATGAAAAATTTGAAAATATATACCAAAACTCAAATATTCAAATATAGGTCACTCTAAAACTTACACCCTTATTTCAACCATTTAAAAATTACAATGATTTTTACAATTGCTTTCAGAGTCATAACACAAAATCCTGACCTAAAAGTTACATCTTGTTATGAGATGTGGTAGAGTCTAACCTTCCTTTTAAGTTTTAGTTTTAACTGACATTTGATTTGATTTTTTCCTTTAGTATCAAGTCTCTCCCATCCCGAAGATGAACACTGTATATTATTTAAATCAACAAGACAGCTGGCACAAATCTCTTATGAATTTAATGCTAATATCCTCAAGTTTCTGGACATATTAGAAATGTCACTTAACATCTGACTTTAAAAAAAAATCTATGTTGAATAAGCTATCCAGTAACACTGAATTTTTCCAATAACAGATGCTTTGCTCCTTGATGAGAATTTTATAAAATCCATTGCACACTTCAGAATTCTCATGCAGAGTCTAGTGCACATATCTAGTACTTTCCATAATGACTTACAATTCTTACAATTAGTGTTGATCTCTGTAAGAGAACTTATACTGTGTCATTTTATGGTCTGTAAAATACTTTTGATGCATGTATCTATGTACATAGCTAAATATATACATATATATATTCATAGACATCATTTTAATTGGTTCCCTAAGTTAACCGATACAGATATGATTATCCTTATCAGTGAAGAAATAAAAGCTTAAATAATTTTAACATTTCCTGATGATATACAGATATTATACAAATTTATCAATGGATTTTTCAATATACTACTTAAGTCTTGGTGAAATTAAGATAACTCTTACTATAAAGTATCTTTCCTGACAGTGATATAATACATTATATCTGAGTAGCAGCTAATTGTGCATTCAACCCATAGTTAAATCATTCATGGTACATTTTTCCAGTGTTGAGACTATTTAATCACAGAAGAGTATATGAAGGGTATAATCTATTTTTTAAAGTTTACCCAGAGATACATTAAAAATATTGCTTACAGTATTAAGTACAACTTATAAGATGCTGCTGATTTGCACTTAGCTCCTGTACCAGACCTGAAAGACCAAATCAAAATGGTGTCACTCACGCTAAAGTTCTACATCACCAAGTCAAAGCTGTTAATATGATCCTCTTAGACATGAGGAAAAGAGAGATAATAGCTAAACCTCCAAATAAGGCAGGTCTAGCAAGCAGGGTAAGGACATCCTTGCTGCTTTAACCCTTACAAAGAAAGTAACTCTGAAATGATCAACCTGCATTTATTACTTCTACTTTCTTTGCACCTCCCCCAATAAAACCAACTCTCTCTGTTTAGTCTACTAGAATACTCATTCCACTTTACTGAATGAGTTGCTACTCAATTCTAGACTTGCAAATAAAGTTAATTAAAGTCCTAAAACTATGCTGTAACTTTGCCTTTGATAGTAGTTAGTTCTAGGAAGTAGGATCATGAGTGATTCTTTTACTCTCTTTTTATTTTTCTAAATTTCAAAATAGCCTATAATGAATAATATTACTTCATAAACATATATAAAATAGATCATTCTGTTAAATTCTAACATTGATAACTTACATGTGAAATTAGGAGTTATATAGCTAAAATTATTTTTATATTTTAAAGGATCACATGACCTTAGAAGTGGATGGAATATCAGGTGGTCACCCTATTTATAGAAAAAAACCTTAAAAATTCATTCATTTATTCACAAATAGGTACTAATTACTGTGATATCATAAGAGATATATTTGGCCTTTGTCCACAGTTTCTGATAAAGAGCTCTGAAATCGCCTGGAATTTTCTGAATACTAGGGGTGATAAGAGCATTTTTTTTTCAGTTTTTTTTTCATAAGAACCCCTTTCTACCCTATCCTAGTTTATGCCAATGAGCTGGCTCTTGGTGGACTTTAGATAGCTTCAGGATGGGGCCTGGTTGCCAGAGGAACTGACCAAGTAATAGAGAGTTGGAACTTTCTGTCCCTTTTCAACGAGGGGAGAGAGGTTGAAGACTCAATTAATCATCAACGGTCAATGAGTTAATCGATCATATCTACATAATGGAATCTCTGTTAAACCCTGAAACAATGAAGTTCAGAGAGCTGCTGGGTTGGTGAACGCACCAAGGTGCCAGAAGGTTGGGAGAATGGAGGCTCCGCACAAGCCCCTCTGTAACCTCCGGCCCCACTGCTTGTCCTCTGCATCTCTTCCATTTGGCTGTTCCTAAATTGGATCCTTTACTATCACTAGTTTATTATAATAGACTGGTAATAATAATAATAAGTAAATCCCTTTCCTGGGTTTTATGAGTCATTTTAGCAGATTACTGAACCTCAGGAAGGGTTTATGGGAGCCCCAATTTATAAATGGCCAGTTAGAAATATGGGTGGCTCTGGCACCTGAAGCAGGGGCAGTCTTGTGAGCCTTCCTCTGATGCTAACTCCAGGTGGACAATTTCAGGACTGTACTAAACTGCGGCACTCCCAGCTAGTGGCAGAAATGTTGTGAAGAGAAAGCTCATATACTTTTTAAGCACTGGGAAAAAGCAATACCATAACAGTGGCAGGTGACAGACAATACACAAATAAATAAAGTCCATTATCCAACAGCTTTAAAATCACATGTCCAGAAGATTTTAGATTTTAAAAAGGTAGCATGGTGCTGTACTTCAGGTTTTATAAAAAATATTCTGAAATTTCTAAAGTACATAATAACATTCATAATGTATGGGATAAATATATTTAAAACAGCCTTAGGTCAAATGAGGTCAATTTTTACCATTAAATGAGTTCAAACCATGACAGATATTGCTAACAAATAAATACAATAAACTTCACACTTTCAGAATTTTTAAGATTTCATAACATGGATAAGGGATAGCAACCTATATGTAATATATCAGGAAGGGTAGAGGCTATGAAGAAAAACATAGTGCTTGAGACAGGCAGTGTGTGTGTGCAAGTGTGTGTGTGTGTGTGAACACAGTGGTCAGAGAGGGACTTTGTAATAAACTACATTTGAGCAGAGATCTAAGGGAACAAATCATAAAGATAATCTGGGTGCTGAGTATTCTCAACAGAAAAAAATAGATGCAAAGACTGGGGCAGGAATATGCTTGGTATGTTAAGAGGACACTATGAAAGAGTGGTATGAGATGAGATTAATAAGAGTAAGTGGGGATTCATTTATGGCTAGAAAGATCATTGTATGGACTTTGGAATTTTCTGAGTATGTCAGGAAACCATTAAAGCGTTGTGAGCAGGGAGTGAAAGGATACAGCATACTTTAAAGGAATAACTTGAAAAGAAATCTGTTGAGAATAGGGTAGAGGATGATAAAGTTGAAGTGGTACACTTATCCCGGGAATTCTGTGCACAAAATGTGATTACCATATGGACAGACACAGAGTATAGCACTACTCAACTACTCTGACTTTTGTAAAAACTATTTTTTTAGCACTGTGCATGGCTTGATTCTCAAATACAACAGAAAAATGTAGGTTTGAAAACTGATAGTTTACAAAGAAAAAAGCCAAGCAGTAAATTTTCAAATAAATTATTGAAATAAATTATGTGAGGCTCTTACAAGGCACAGATACTAAGTAAGTTGGTAGAAAAGAATATGGAATAAAATTAAATACCTTAATTTCCCCCTTTAATAATTAAACTCAGGTCTACAAATATAATATTAGTCTCAAATGCAAGGAAATTTCATTGGCTATGAGAGCCTAGTATTTTTATCATTGTTTTACTGTATCAGAATGTTATAGTATATAGGGAAAAATGAAAAGATATCATTATTAAAAGAAAGAATTTGACAATGCCCTAGGCCAAGATAAAGACTAACAGTCACATCTGCTGTGACATAGGCAGCAGAGTCACCTCTATCAAATGCCTAGGTGCACTGGCAACAGAGTGACTCGTTTCGATCTTGATCTAGCTTGACATGCTTCCAACACAAACTAGCAAGACATAAAACAAAATAAAGAGCTCAGAGACAAAGAAGTATGGAGCACCTAGCATGATGCTGGACAGTTTCCTCTCAATTCATATTTGCTATAAATAATGGAAGATGTACACAGAAACTATAATCCATTACTCATTTCACTGATAGGTATTTACACCCTCATTATGTTCCAAAAGTATTTAACATAACTAATAAGTATACACAAACTATGATAAAAACAAACAAAATAAATGAGAAATAGTGAAACCGGTGAGAATGATAAGACCCACAAGCCAGGGGATGTGGCCAGTAAACATGCACATGACAAATTCCTTTTCCCTGTACAGTACAACTTAAGAAGTGTATGTTATCTTTCTAATGAAGAACCATGTTATTTAATTTGCTGTATTGTCTTTTCTAAAAATATTGAGAAATTGACAATAAATAGTTTTCCTTATGAGGGGTTCTAAGAACTAAGAATCTATATTCTGGATTAATAAAACATCTACAGTTCCAGAAATCACTGTCTAGGATAAACATCTGGCAAGAAGACAGTACTGACTCTAGCTAGCTTCAAGGTCAATAAAATCTGGGAGGGAAGCAGATCGGAGAACAAACATCACAGATTTTTCTAAACATGGGCAAATGGTAATAAGCAAAAGTGTGCCTTGTCTGTGAGATTATGGAACCAAATGAACAAAACCCACTAGAGACCTATATTTAAACTGCATGTGCGCACACACTCACACACAAACACCCCCAAAAAGAATCATAAATTACTTTTATCTCAGACACCCTCAGAGTTCACTTACCTATAGCTTGGGCCAAGGCTATTACGACCTCCTGGCAAGTTGTGACTTCGGTGACCCCACAAACGATCCTCTGGACTCCATCCACCCATACTTTAAGTTCCATGGTGCACTGGCCAGTCAGCCAAAGGCCCTGAGGGAAGTCATCAGGATGTCAGGTCATGTCTCTGGTTTTGGGGACACAGAGAAGGCAGGGTCTGTAGTCAGCTAAAAAGAGGAAAATATCACTTATAATAAAGGAAACCAACATTTATTACAGAGTATCATCATCTAAAATATTATATGAAACAAAACAAGTTTTAATGTATCATAATCCCACTATCATTAGAGTCCACATGCCTACTTTATTTTTCTCCAATACTTGGAATGAACCCAGGGATTTTGCACTGAGCTAGATCCCTAGCTTTTTATTTTTTATTTTGAGACAGGGTCTTGCTAAGTCACTAAGTTGCCCAGGCTGGGTTCAAATTTGCTGTTCTCCTGTCTCAGCCTCCCAGAGTGCTAGCATTACAGGTGTGCACCTGGCTACATTCCTACTCACTTTACAGAACTGACTGCAGCAGTCATGACAATGCTTCATATTACAACTACTTTCATAATAATTTTAATTATGTTATGATCCATTGGGTTAAACACTCTTATGGCTCAAGGCCTACTACTCAGTGTATATGCTCTTTTTCTGTCTCTTTTTTGTGCACTCTTTCATTAGGGTAGTTCTGATGTTAAAAAAAGAAAAAAAATTTCCTGTCATTTTAGGAATCTTAAAATAACAGAACCATTTCCATAGCCTTGCCTGCACTGAATATTAAGTCTTTGCATCCCTCTTCCAGAGGATCCCCAGCCCCTCCACAGGATGGAGTGTATGGGCCTCACACGGAAATGCCCACACCAAGCACTGCATGGAGACAGGTGTGTACATGTTGAAGGAAATGAATTTCTTTGAAGGCTGACAATTTACCTATAGATGAAATGCTTTTTTCTTTCTCAATTAGTACAGTCTGTTAATTTTATTAAGTCAGAAGAGTTATTCAAACGATATAAACCATAACCTTTAGTTGTACTTGCTGTCTTTGCCAACTGCTTTATCTGCCAAGCAGATTTTTCAGATGCCAAGTAGGAAACTTTACGTTCTCATCTAGTCACATCAAAGGCCTTGGTTTCATCTATTGATCTGAATGTTACTATCTTGCTAACAATCAATTATGCACAGTTCTTTTTCTGTGGGTTTTAAAAACCTCAACTCTTCCCGTGTTAAGTCAATAATTAATCTTGGATTTATTTTGTTTGCCCATTGTTTTGTGCTCTCCTCCTTTGTTTTAAAAAAAAAGAATGTTAAAAGTTTGCAAGATGCAATAAATATTGATTTAACTAAGAGAACATTTGGATTTAAGGTTTGTAATACCACTGGTGTTTCAGGATTAATAACTAATACAAAAAGTTTGCCTAATACTAAAAATTTTTCTTCTACCGCAAATAGTAGCTTGCCTCTTATATGTTGTCTTAAAGGATTTAAGACAGTTCTGGGCTGCTGGTCACCTAGGTGGATGAGCTGGAATACATATGAAGTGAAAAAGAAAGACCAAATTACTTTTAGAAAGTACAAAAACAAGGTACAAAACCTACATTTTGTCATCCTGAAAACAAGAAAGGGCTATTAATCTGAATATTATTTTCCCTACATATACAGGTGTGTGTCTCTGTGATATGTATGAACAGTATATATATCAAACAGACATACACAGGCAGAGGGAGGGAGGGAGGAAGGGAGGAAGGGAGGAAGGCAGGAAGGAAGGGAGGGAGGGAGAGGGAGAGAGGGGGAGAGAGGGAGGGAGAGAGGGGGAGGGGGAGGGAGAGGGAGAGGGAGAGAGAGAGAGAGAGAGAGAGAGAGAGAGATCTTGCCAAAGACCAGCTGATTCCCATATCTGTGTTGCAAGTTATGAGGCCCTATAGATGTTAATATGTTAATGGTCCTGGGGAAAAAGGGTTCCAATGTCAAAGAAATGTAGGAAACCTAATAAAGTTAAACAAGTTCCTTTGCAGCTATACTTCTGAGCCTTCAATTGGCTGCTCTGCAGTCTAAATTTCAAATAAGTGTTGCACATGCAGCTGTCCCCCAATCTAGGGAACATTTAAGGAAAGAAACAGGAGTTCTGACTTGCAAGACTTGTTTCCTTATCTGCTAGGCACCCTATTTACTAAAAAGAGAACATGTAGTATTTTTTCTTGGGATAAAAATCAGGTATAAAAATGGTTAGATATTACCAAATTGCTTTATTAAATTAAAAATGTGAATTAAAGTCTATTTAATATCTAGTCTCTTATTTTTCATTAAAAAATCTTACACTTGAGAAACCTACCAAAAAGGCTATAGATCTCATTACCCCCCACCAAAGAAACCTGTTATTTAAAAGAAAATCAGGGACTCATATTTTAAAAGTAGTAGAACATGTGATCTATCCATTTAACACATTTTTAAGTGCACAGTGCTGTTAACTACAGGCACAATGCTATAGAACAGATCTCTAGAACTCATGCACCTTGTGTAACTGAAACTTTACATGCCATAAACACCAAGTGCCCATTTCCCTTCTGCCTCCAGCCCCTGCCAAATATCATTTTATTCTCTCTATTGCTATGAATTTGACTATTCTAGCTCATCTATATGCTATAGACCTATTTAGTCTTTAGTATATATACTACCACATATTTTTCTATCTGAAGTATCATTATTTCATGCTGAACTTTTTAGCCATTAAGTGAATACAAATGAACATAAAACACACACACATCTGTTAAATATTACAAAGTAATCTTATACAAAAGCACTGAACACAAATAAAAACTGCTTCATAATATAAATGTGTGAAATAATTAAATTCTTGATTAGGACTTCCCACTATGGGTCATTACATAGAGAAGACCAGTGTCTACTTTTTTTTTTTTTTTTGGTACCGGGGATCAAACTTGGGTCCTTGCACTTTCAAGGCAAGTGGCAGAACCACTGAGCTAAATTCCCGCCTTGCATTTTTGTTTTGTGTCTTTTACAGATGGAACCTAAGGAGGATAGGAAAAGCTTTCAGGAAGCAGATCAACAGACCTGCCTGGCCCAAGCCTTATTTCTAGAAGAGGCACCATTTCTGGAGAAGACAGCTTCTGTTGGACTTTGGACTGCATTGACAATTATTCCAAGATTCTCCAAAAACCAGTGTTAACTCATGAGAAGAACCCACATCCCTATCTTCCCAGCAGAAGCCCCTGGTACTCGTCTGTAGGAGCTGCAACCATAATTTTCCTTCATACCTTCCCTCCCCAGCCCAGTTCCTACAGCTCTGCACCCCACCCTAGAACTCAGATGGAGGGAATATGGAAGTCCTCCTACACTGTAGGTGAGTGTGGTGGATTGCTCATCACTGGGACAGAGGACTCTGGAAGCAAAGGATGTGGGCATTCCAGTTGGAATTTGGAATAAACTTTCCCATGGAAACAGTGATGCAGACAGTATAAGGGTCTCCTGTAAAGGTATTAATATGGCTCAGTTATTGTTATCCTTATGAAGTTTCTATATTTTAGTAATCTTTGTTCAGTAACATGCTACCAGGGAACAAGTGTTCTTTAGCTAAGCATTTATCACTGTAAAAGCAGAATGGAGCTAAGCACCTGCATTTGTGGAGACACTCCCATGAGATCGGTGCTTCAGTAAGGAATTCCGTTATTTGCAGGTGCCATATTGGTGAATTTGCCTGCTTACTAAAATTTATTTGTAATCTCAGAAATCAGTACTGGGGTTTTCATGGTTATTCAAGGATATGTTCAGAACAATGAAAAGTCTGAGCTGTCTGAGTCATGTTCCAGCTGAGGCTGACCTGGGGGCTACTCTTCCTTTTCGTTTTTAGCTCTCATACTGTCAGCAAGTGCCCTTTTATCTGTCTGTTTACTGCCATGTTCTTTTGCACTTTTTGTTGGTGATTTCACAGTTTAGAATGGTCCCTAGACATAGTGCTGAAGTGCTGTTTGTGTTTCTCCAGCAAGAAGGCTAAGATGTGGCTGATGCTAGATAAGCTTCCTTCAAGCATGTGTTACGTTGCCAGCTGTGAGTTTAATGTCAATGAATCTAAAATCTACATTAGATAAAATGTCTTTAAACAGAAAAACAAGTAACATAAAGTTATGTATTAATTGGTTTACAAAAACGTTGTAACCAGAGGCTCAAAGGAAACTATATTTTCTGTAGGAAAAATGGTTCAATATTCTCTAATTGAGTATTCCTGATGACTTTATAGAACATAAATCCTGTGAATAATGACAAGTGACTGTGTATTTTAAAAGACTATAATCTTCTTTGTGTTGGCAGCTATAAAGCCATTACTGGGACACTAGAAGCAAGCACACAGGTAGCTTAGGACCAATTTTAATACTCTAGGAGATAACAGTGCACAGCAAGATAAGGATGCTGATATCGCACAGCAGAGAAACTGGCTAGACTTTGTTAAACTTACCAATTGGGAAGGGTTGAGGAAAAGGGCTACAATGCTGTAAAATATCCTGCTGAACTACAGGATGCAAACTACCGCCTTTTGAAAAATATGTCTCTGTATAAAATGAGAGACATATGCTGCCCTTTTAATGCATCTTGAGGCACCTAGAAGTAGTGAAGGATACACAGTTTAAAGTTTTGTTAGGGCCAATGTAGAACAGGTGAAAAAATGTAATAGTCTTGTATTTCTCTTTCTCCATATGAAAAGTCTTCAATGTAACTATTAATCCAACTTTTCTAAAGAAGGGTCCTATATTTTCTTTTAGATATGCTTAAATCATGAGATTTCTTCTTTGATGGCATGTTTTTAAAATTTGCAAGTCTAACTAATCTGTGTATATTAATTATTCAATCAAATAAACCCATGTTCTTTTTTTTACTGTTCATCATCCTCAGATGACAACACTCAAATACATCCACTGATTTATCATTGTCAAAATATTACATGCCCATGCCCAAGTGACTATTCTGCAATGACAGCAATTGCCATAATTGGGATCCGTGTTTACTGTTAATCCAGGCACCATGTACTGAATCTCATTTATCCCTCACAATTCACTGAGCTAGACATTAATCCCTTTTTAAAGAGGAGAAAAGTGACTCTCAAAGAGCTAAACTAACTTTTTAAGGTCACAAATCTAGTAATTTGGATACACATTTGAAATTTAGTTGAATAAAGAAATTAAAGAACAGATAAGCCCAGCCTTCTCCATAAGGATTCAAGTACCCCAATATATGCTTTTATTATTATTACTCGGAGGTGGCAGAGACTGGACTCAGGGCCTTTCCACTGAGCTGCATCCCCAGTCCTTTTTGCTGGCATGACTGGGATCTACCACCACTCTGGACTCAAACAGGTGCTTTTAAAATGTCCAAAACTACCCTAAGAAGTTGAACCTATAATTTCTTGGAAATTTGTTTCTATCAATTAACAATATGTACAAACTTGCCATTCTAGAAGAAACAAAAGAAGCAAACCAACTACACACCATGCTAATACACTAAAGTTTAAATTACAATAAACATATGTCAGAATGACTGTCTGATGATCACATTTGTTTTTCAGGACCAATAAACTATCTTCTAGTTTGGGAAAATTATATTCAGGTTTATTTCTAAAGTCCTAAATAAGATGTTTGAACATAGATGATTATTTAACCTCCTGCCTTAAACAAAAAAGCAAAGCTTCTTAGAGAGTTCTTACAGTTTTTGTGAGTTCAAACCATTTGAATCTACTCTGTTAAATAATCCTTTTCCAATGCAATGTTGATTAGTGGAAACAGCGTGTTTTGTCTTTTTAAAATGTACAGTGCAGGGTTTGTGGCATGTGTGTGAATTAAAAAATCTTTTCTGTGTGTAGGGATAAAAATTCTAACTTTTAAAAATTTTACACTTTTATACAGAAGGAAAAATCAACAACAATGAGAATTTTTGGAAACACTGACAATAGCATCTAAAATAAAATCATTTTAGGTTATTATATCATGCAGTGAAGAACAGTCAACAACCTCACAAATTTTAAACAGACATTAGAAAAAAATAAGTCATATTTTAAAATTTCAATTATGTATAAAATATGCTAAAATATAAATTTATTTTCATAAGAATAAGGATCTATTGACCTTTTTTCCCTTAAAACAATGTTTAAATGAACAAAACTTTAGTTTTCTGTTTAGCATCATTTTTTTAGTGCTAAAAAAATTCTTAACCTTCAGTTAAGTTTATTTCAAAGCTCATCTCCAGACAGATTACCAACGATTCTATTTTCCTAAACCATGTATAATGTTAAACGCATATCTATGACTTGGAAATACAGTCTTCTCCACACCTAGAGGTGTTAAAAACACTCATGGAACAGTATTAAAAACCTTTTGGGAGCACAGTAGTTTGCACATCAAATAAAGGATGGCACTTATTCCTAAATTAACAATTTGGGTCAATTTTGACCTGTCAAAGTTCTAAGTAGAAATACAGATTTTATGTAATAGTTGTAATTCAAGAAAAACCAAAATCTTTATAATTTAGAAAAGAGATGTTTCCAATAATCAAGGTTAAGTCTCAAAAATAAATTTTGCTTCAAAATAACTTCTCTTACTAGTCTAACACACTGACAGCACTAAAAGTTACTTGTTCCCTATTCCTTCCAAGTTATTTTTGTAAAATCATTCTAATAGCCCAAGGAAACACAAAAACATGTTCATTACACTGAATTCCTTTGGCTTCTAGCTGACAGAAGAGCAAGCACTTTGCTTGGGATTTTAAGCTTGGCACATCATACCTTGAAAAGGGTGATGGGAGAAAAAGGCACACAGAGAGCTCAGGGCAGTAGGTGGTGTGAGACAATGGTCAAATCATAGGTGAGTGGTCATGAAAGTGATAGAAACAAACTAAGACCAACACAGAAAAACATGCAATTCAGCCTAGCTCAAAGCCTCCAGTAGCCCTCAAAGCCCCCAGTGGAAGCAATTTGTGATGGTTTCAATCTCCCTGGCAGAGGTAATCCTGTGTCAACTCTAACTCAAATGCCACCCTCAAGTGTTACTATTCTCAGGACATGCATTCTTAATTTTTTTCCCTTCCTCTCTTCTATTCCAGCCTTGCTATATCTTCTTCTCAAGTTGCAAGCCTATCAGCAAAACCCCAAAATACATTTGGCTGTCTGCTGAAATGATAAGGTAGCTATGGACTCCTCATGCTTAGAAGTGTCAGAGAAGGGTGGGCACATGATGGTACCTTGTCTAGTCATGTAAAGGTCATTGCATTAGTCTGTTTGTATGACTACAATGAAACACTGGAGGCAGAGCTCACTCTTCAAAGGAAAGAGTTTTATTTAGCTCAGTTTTATAGCTTCATAGTCAAAGACTGGGGGGCCCCATTGGTCTGGCCTCCATTAAGGGCCTAGTTGTGGATGGCAGCACATCATGGCGGGAGCACAAGAGAGAGGAAGTAATCACATCTCAAATCAGGAAGCAAGAGTACTGTGTTGGACCAGGCTCAGGCTTTCATAACTACCCTCTTGCCAGAACTAGCCAGGGTCCTCCCTTCTGAGGACAGGAGTCCAACTAATTAAGGACCTCCCACGGGCCTCACCACCTCTATATCAAGTCTATATCACCTCCTAATGCAGCCACCCTGGAACCAACTTTCTAACACAGCAACTTCGGGAGGACACTCGACCCACATCTTAACCATAGCAGTCACTCATTTCAAAAAGTTCACTGAAACAAAGTGGAGAGGGTATCTTGCCTTTCAGTTAGCATTAGTATCAACAGGGTCACATGAACAGGGGTTTACAGAGCCCATCTTTGGAATAATATTAATTTAGACAGTTCAGAAAACTGAAGTTAAATGATTAAAATTTACATGTACTGAAGGACAGGGTTCAGTACAGATGTTAAAGAAGCTGTTTCTGCAAAGTTATTACTGATATCAGAATGTTAGCATAAAAAATTACATGTGTTCTGATTTTGCTAATTTTCTTATGTTTATGGAAGGTGAAATAATATGGGATGACCTTAGAATTTGACTCTACTAGCAAAAAATTTCTTAACTAATATAAAAATAACACACCACTGGGTTCTATTTTTTGCTTCAGTGTTGTAAAAATGAAACATAAAAATCTATCTGTTTTGCAGTTACACTTCTTTTAGGTCCCAGTCTATTTTGTGGGCCTCCAGAGATAGCTTGAGGCATGTGACTAGTGCCAAGTTCTGCGATGGTTTAACTTTACTAGCTGTTTCAGAACTGTGATTAGAGTACCGTACACACCCCAAAGTCCTACGGTGAAAAATGCTGCTCTAGTGCCAATTAAATCATGCTTCCTAGTATGTGTGCTACTACAACATGGCTCTTGTTCACTGATCATTAGGAAACCAGCAGTGAGTATACTTCTACTGAAAAAAATTATCAAAAACTTGGTGATATTTAAAAGGTAGATTTAATCACAAGTATATTTGTGATATTTCTCCTTGAGCAGGTATACGTTAGTACTGTACCTTCATTGAAGAACCAGATAATCAAATGGTAATGTTTGTGTTTACTGAATCTATCCACCATGAAAACAGTAAATAGCTAACACTTATGGAACTTGAGGTGAGAGATGCAATGTTTGCTGTCACAATTACATACCATCTTTTCAATACTCATCTGTAGCTCTATGTGCCATGAATTATTATTAAACAAAAGAGGAAAATGAGGCACAGAGAAGCTAGACACTCACCCAGGATCACCTAGCCAGCAGGTGGCAGATCCAAATCCGAATAAACTCATAACCGCTAAAAAGTGACTTGTATTTATAAAAGTTATTAGTAAAACTTACAAAGACATTAGTAATCATTAATCCTGGCTCAAGAGAGAAAGTAATCAAGTAGAGGTGACCGCTGTAGCTATAAACCCAACACTATTAAGCTGAATGATATATTTTAGTACGATTATTACTACAAAACTGAGAAGCACGGAGCTCACTTCAATAATCAAATCAGACTTAGAGAATAAATGACCCCTGAGGTTTCTGATAAAAACAGCTCCTTTCAAGTCCCCTATGTTAGCAAAGCAGTAGCAGATCTACACTTGGAGTTAAAATGTTATCTGATCCCTGGAGTCTTTGTCCTGTCCATAAGCTGTATGCCAAAGGCAGAATCATTCTTCTTGTTCACATCTGAACAGACATGGGTCACTTCATTAGTGATGGCAAATTATGTTCACTATTTTACAGTCATCATTTACATATAATAATTTAATTCTTGACCTTAATATTTAAAATAAATTATTTATCACTTTGCAATGAAATCTACCAGTTTACTTAGTAGAGAATAAAAAGACATTTATTTTTCATCCATGTAGCAAAGATGACTATGGACTTCTTGTTCATAAGTATAGAATCTATCGATTCGGACAAGCAAACCCATTTTTAAAAAAATTAATTTTATTGGTACATTTTATTGGTACATTTTAGGTATAAAATTCATTTACATTTATCATTGGGTGTTTGTACCTGTACATGATATATCTTGGTTCTTATTTTTTTCCCCCCATTACCTGTGCGCCCTTCACCCAGCAGACCCATTTTTATATTATAATAAGATAAATGTGAAAACTTTCAACAGACAATATTTATCCTTAAGATAGTGTTAACTTCAAAAATCCAAACTTCATATGCCAATATATTTTTCTTTAGAGGGGTTTATTTCTAAGCTATATTAGTACATAAATATTTCAAAGACAAAACAAAATAATTCTGTGAGGAAATAGTAATAAAACAAATATACATAACTGAAGAAACTATGAGCCCGAGACTGCTGGGTCAAAGCTGTTGCTAGACTATACAACTACCAGGTTACACTTTAAGACTTAATTAATATAGTATACACAGCAGAACAGTTTAAATGTTCCTTAAATTTATTCAGTTGAGAAAGAACTAAATGCCTCAATAGCATGAAAGCCAGAAATTAGACTTGGCAAAACTAACCACTCATGATCCCTAGGAATCTTTGTTAAGTTGGAACTATTTCAGTTCACTGACACACTTTTAAAAAGCATCCATTGGAACAGTTTGTAAAAGAAGTAAGTTTTCCTTTAATCTTTAAGAGTCAAGAATAATTTTGCTTATCCTTTATGTTTTCTGAGGAAAATTTAAGTCATTAAATAGGAGAGTCTAATTGTTTGCTGCTCTGCAATTAGGAGAGTCTGGGGCTTCCAAACTACACAATGTTACATTGACTTACGGGGATTCACTATTACTAGAGAAAACAGATGCTAAGTTTGAGATATGCACTGTGAAATCTGAGGTCAAGGAATCTGACACTGTTAATATCATCGGTGTCGCTGACTAAAGTGGTACTCTAACTGACAACAGCCTATTTATAGATTGAGCTAGGTCTAATTCCTGCCTTGACTGAAACTACAGTACCAAGTGAAGATGGATGTGCCTTGTCAGTGAGCAGTCAGACTGAATGAAGAAAGCACACACCTAACCTAGAGCTCATGAACAATATGAATTGCTCAACTGTAAGGTATGGCTCCTGATTCAACTAAGTGTTTAAAACCCCAATATACTTTCCAAGTTAAAATGCTTGTACAAAGGGGGAAACCTATAGACTTCTCTGTTTAAGTATATACATTTCCATTTCGTTAGTATATCCACAGTAATTTAGGATTTTACCAAGTCCTACATTTTCAAGTAGAGGGCAAAGCTCAAGCTCTGGCAAAGTTGCCTGCAGGAGAAATATCACCCAGTGGAATGAAATGGGTTAAGAAATGTGTCCAAAGCTTATGCTGCCAGCCAACAAAATCTCTATCCTGCTTCAGTGAGTTGCAAAACAGAAGGCACAAGGAGCAGACCAAATAAGTGACTAGACAGGAAGGAGCTGGGAATGGCAGAATAGTATATATGCCTAGCAGATGAGTAAATGGGATTTAAATACATTATAATCAACACATATTACTGTGGAGTTAAGAAATTTTTAAGTGTGATCAATTTTCACAAATTGAACATGCCCATCTTATCACTTCCAAGATCTAGAAGTATCCACTCCTAGTCCCAACCTCCACCCCTAAGGCAACCACTACTATGGTCTATCATCAGACGACTAGTCTTGCCTGCTTTTGAACTCTGTATAATTGGACTCTATTGTATAATGGTGTCCAGTTTTGTTGGAACACTGTGTTTGCTGAACTTTGTCCATGTGCTATGCACAGCAATAGTTCATTCTTTCTCAGTGCAGGAGAGGGTTCTATTGTATGAATGTACTGTGATTTATTTACCCATTCTGCTGCTGATTTGGATTCTTAAAATTACGCTGCTTTGAGCACTGGTACCTAAGTATGAAATTTGCTAACAGATCTCACAGCCTTCCCATTCTGCCTCACTCCTTTTACATCAACTTTGCACATTATAGCTACAGTGAAATCTTTTTCAAATACAAATCAGATTCCACACTCCTGCTCAGACATCGAATGGCTACTTCCTTCAGAAAAAAATCCAAACTCCTCAGATCGCTAATGTACTTACTGCCCGCCCCTCGATCAGATCACCTTACAAGTCTCTACTTTTATGCAAAGACATTTTGGTTCTTTGAATATCTGGGTTTTTAAGCATCTGAGTAGTATATGCTGCTCTCTTTCCTTGGAAAATGTTTCTGATTTTTGCATGCTACTTCTTGAATGTTCTGATTCTCATACTACTTCCTGATCCTTGCAGCATGGTGGTGACAGAGTGGGTACACTACAGGTGCCTTCAGAATCATATGGTACTAACTGCACAGGAAACTGACAGGTATATATTTAACTGGAGGAAAAGGACAATCCCAATGACAAAACATCAGTATGAACTCAGGTGATAAAACTGGCATTTAAATATTTTAAATTCAGTAAAATCCTGCAGTATTGACTTAAACTCCTGGAATAAGCATTAAATCTTACTACTAATTGATGCTGCTGTGAATATTATTTACCACATTGTAAGATTCTTAAATATGTTCTAATGTAATACCTAAGGAAGGAATGCTATCTTTCTAATGTATATCTGTGGTTTCCACATGGCCGTAAGTGAAACAGTTAATTGAAACAATTTTATTGATATTATTTAAAAATACCTGGTGAAAGGAAATGCTCAAGTAAACAATACCTATGAAAGAGCGAATGGAAACATAATTACAAAATAATGTCTACTGTAGCTTAGAAATGAGAAAAAAAATCTACACAGTAGAAAATTCTCAATATAGCTATTTCCTAACACCTTATCACTTAAATAAAGCTTCTTCCTCCCTAAAAATAAAGTAATCAAAGTACATCCACTGTAACTAGTCAAGAGGAAAGACATGCTCCACCCTACAAACTTAAGGTTTAAATAAAAAGAATGTAAGGAATCTAGTGAAATCAAAACAAAGGAACTGATAAAGTAAACATCATACACTTTCCAAACCATTTTCAGATTCTGGCTTATAAATTACCTATCTGAATAACTTGCCTAAGATTATGAAGACAAAGAGACCTGCAGCTAGGCCTAAGGTAAATATTCTCCCCCATTTCTTGGCTTGGGAACATGCAGCAAACACAGTGCAGGCACTCTGTTCAATTCTTCCTTCAAGTGTGTTACTTGCTTACTCAGCTGACAAAATTTTAAAATGCTATTTTCCCCTTTAACCAGATAAAAAGTAAATAATCTTTTTTTGATATATAACTAAATTATTTTAAAAATAAGAGATGTCAAATAGAGACAAAAATGTTCCACAATATATTCAGGGGAGACAGATTCAGTAAATTATTACATTTAATACTAGGAAAGTAATCATATAGTGTAAAACTGTGCAAATCATGGTCTAACAAAATGAACTCAAATATTCATGTTAGTTCAGTATAAATGCATTCAGTGTTCAGGGAACAAAAATTCACAGTCCTATAAGTATCAGCAGTTACCTTACTACTGAAATGGGAATTAAGGATTCCTGTCGGAAGTCCTTTGTGCAGACCAGGTGAGGTGGGGAAGGGGTGCTGGAGGAGACTTCAGCTCTGCAGCAGGAGGCAGAGCTCTCAGTCAAGAGGTACCCTCCTACACTAAACTGGTCAACGGCAGCACTGAAGGAAGAGCAGCTTATACTGACCTGGTTCCCAAATGCTGTGGCACAAATTCTTCAGAAAAACCACTAACTATCCCCACTTCTACCCTTCCAATTTCAGACCAACATGCTTTCTTTCCCTCAAGAAAGATGCCACTTCATCAATATCCTTTGGTACCCTTATTCCCAATATCCTCCCACCACGTCCTTGACAACCCAATTACAGTATATAAGTTTTCCCACTGTTCAGAATGAACTTAACAGTGCCAGAATGACTAACTGCATGAAGTTGTTGATTTAAGTTCAAATCCAAGGAAAATGTTATTTGTGCTTAATAAACCCAAAATCCATCTCCCTTTTTTGAATTAATTAAGTTTACTGGTATGTTTTAGGTATACATAATGATCACATTCATCACATAGGGAATCTGTAACTGTACACAATACATCTCGGTTCTTATTTTTCCTAATTCCCCTTCCTTCCCTCCAGCCTTCCTTACAAAAGCTTTGTTTCCATTTTTTCCTTCTTTTGTCATTTTTATCCCTTTCCCTTCTTTCCTTTCCCCCACCACCTCCCTAGTTCCCTTACCCATTTGAACATTTTCTTCCTGTTTCATAATATCTATTATACATTTTGGTCCTCATTTATGCTTTCAGTTTCTCACACTAGAAGAACAATGTGGTGTTTACACATGTGTGTCCGATTTATTTCACTTAAGAGTATGGTCTCGAGGTGCATCCATTTAGCTATAAATTTCTCAAGTTTATCTTTCTTTATGGTTGAGTAATACTCCATTGTACTAAAAAAACCACATATTATTTATCCACTCGTCAACTGACAGGCATTTGGGCTGTTTCCAAGTTTTAGCTATTACAAACTGTGCTGCTATAAACATGGGTGTGCATAGTGGTATGATGCTTTTAATTCTTCTGTGAAGATACCAAGAAGGGGAATAGTTAAGTCAAACGAAACCTCTATTTTAGTTTTTTTTCTTTTTTCTGTATATCCCTTTTTTTTTTTTTTGGTACCGGGATCGAACTTGGGTCCTTGCGCTTATGAAGCAGGCGGCGGAACCACTGAGCTAAATCCCCGGCCCCTCTGTATATCCTTTTATTGGTACATTTTACGTATACAATATAATGACATTCATCATTGGAAATTTGCACCTTTACATACTCTCTTGGTTCTTATTTTTCCTCCTTCCCCTGCCCTCCTTTCAACCCCTCCATCCCTCCCTATTTACAAAGACTTTGTTTCATTTTTTTCATTTTCTCATATTAATTCCATTCTCTTTTTTCCTTTCCCCTACCCCTCCCACTTCCCCTTTCCCTTTGCCCCCTTTCTTCTTATTTCACATTATCTATTATACCTTTCAGTCCTTATTTACACTTTCAATTTCTCACACTAGAGAAATTATTCAGTATTTACACATGTGTCCTATTTATTTCACTTAAGAGTATGGCCTCAATGTGCACCCATTTAGCAATAAATGTCTCTAATTTCTCATTTTTTATGGCTGAGTAGTACTCCATTTTATAAAAAGACCACATTTTCTTTATCCAGTCTCCAGTTGATGGGCATTTGGGCTGTTTCCAATTTTTAGCTATTACAAATTGTGTTGCTATGAACATGGGTGCACATATATGACTGTGGTATGATTCTTTTAATTCTTTGGGGAAGATCCCCAGCAGGGGAATAGCAGGGTCAAATGGGATTTCCAGTCCTAGTTCTTTGAGAAAAACCTCTATTTTAGTTTTTTGAGGAAATCTCAACACTGATTTCCAGAGTGGTTGCACCAATCTATACTGCTGCCAACAATGGAGAAGGGTTCCTTTTTCTCCACATCCCCGCCAGCATTTGTTATTGGTTGATTTCTTGATAATAGCCATTTTCTCTGTAGTGAATCTCAGATTTATTTTCATTTGCATCTCTCAAATGAATAGTGATGTTGAACTTTTTTATATATATTTATTAGCTGGTTCTACTTCTTCATTTGAGAAGTATCTATTCATTTCAGATGCCCATTTTTGGATTGGGTCTTTAAATTTTGGGGGGGGCTTCTGATTTTTTGAGTTCTTTATATATTCTAAATAGTTCTTTATATGATGAATAGTTGGTAAAAATTGTTTTCTACATTGTGGGTTGTCTCTTCACTCTGTTGGTGGTTTCTCTTGCTGTGCAAAAGCTTTTTTTTTTTTTTGGTACTGGGGATTGAACTCAGGTCTTTGCGCTTGCACAGCAGGCAGAGAAACCACTGAGCTAAATCCCCAGCCCAAGGATTTTCTTTGTTCCTTTTCTACCTATCTTTTTAAAAAAAATTTCTTCTATCCCATCTCACCCCATCCCCACCACTTCAATTGCTTATTCTTTCTTTTTTTTTGGTACCAGGGATTGAACTGGGGACCTTGCACTTTCGAGGAAGGCACCAGAACCACTGAACTAAATCCCTGGGCTGTAAAAGCTTTTTAATAAGATGAGATCCCACTTGTTGATTCTTTGTGATAGCTCCTGTGCAACCAAGGTTTTGTTCATAAAGTCTTTGCCTACACCAGTGTCTTCAAGAGTTCTACCTAATTTATCTTCCAGTAGATTTAGTGTTTGTTTTAATATTTGGACCTTTATCCATTTCGATTTTAATTTAGTGCACAGTGAAAGATAATGGGTCTAGTTTTAATCTTCACCAAGTTGAAACCCAGTTTTTCCAGTACCAATTATTAAAGAGGCTATCCTTCCTCCAGTGAAGGTGTTTGGCTCCTTTGTCAAAGATGAGGTGGCTGAATATATCTGGAGTAGTTTCTGCATCTTCTAATCTGTTCCACTGATCCTTGGGTTTGTTTTCTTGGCACTACCATGTTGTTTTTATCACAGTAGCTTTGTAGTATAGTTTCAAGTTAGGGATTGTGATGCCCCCTTCCTTGCTTTTGCTATTCTAGATATCTTCAGTTCCAAATGAATTTTAGGGTTGTTTTTTCTAATTCTGTGAGCTATGCCATTGGAATTTTGATTGGGATTGCATTATATCTGTATAACAATTTTGGAAGTATGGCCATTTTCACTATACTGGTTCTTCCTACCCACAAATAGACCTTCCCATTTCCTGATACCTTCCTTAGTCCCTTTTCAGAGTACTGTACTTTCCAATGTAGAGGTCTTTTACTTCCTGTTAGACTGATTCCAAGGTTGAAGCTATTGAAGATATTAAAATTCTAAATAACTTAATATCATTCAATGAAATTGAAGATGTAATTAAAAACTGACAACAAAGAAAAGCCCAGGCCCTGACTGTATTCACTGCTGAATTCTACAAGAAATTCAGAGAAGGCCTAATGCTGCGACTTCTCAAACTTTTTAATGAAACTGAAAGGGAAGCAATACTCCCAAATTCATTCCTGAAAGCAAACATCACCTTGATTCCAAAACTGGAGAAGGATCCAACCAAAAAAGGGAACTATAGGCCTAGCTTCCTAAAGAACATAGATGCAAAAATCCTCAATAAGATACTGGCAAACAGAATGCAGCAGATTATCAGGAGGATTATACACCATGACCTAGTGAGATTCATCACAGGGATGCAGGGATGGTTCAACATACACAAATCAATAAATGCAATACACTATATTAACAGTGATGGACAAAAACCATATAATTATCTCAATAGATACAGAAAAAGCATCTGACAAAGTCCAACATCCATTCGTGATAAAAACCCTACAGGAAACTGGAATAGATGGTCTTTATCTCAACCTGATAAAAGCCGTCTATGACAAACCAACAGCCAATATCATACTACATGGGCAATAACTGAAAACTTTCACTCCAAAATCAGTAACAAGACAATATAGTTCTGGAGGGGCTGGGGATTTAGCTCAGTGGTGCAGGCGCCTGCCTTGCAAGCATAAGGTCCTGAGTTTGATCCCTGGTATACAAAGTAAAACAAAACAAAAATAAAAAGTATGTATTTTCTAGAAACATTAGCCACAGCAATTAGACAAAAGAAAGAAATAAAAGGAGTAAGGATAGGAAAGGAAGAACTTAAATTGTCATTATTTGCAGATGACATGATACTATACATGAAGATCCTAAAAACTCCACCAAAAGACCTCTAGACTTAACCAAATTCAGTAGCAAAGCTGGATACAAGGTCAACACTCAAAAATCAATAGCCTTCCTATACATCAATAACAGACTCACTGAGAGAGAAACTGGAAAAACACACCTTTCATACTTTCTTTTTTAAAAAGAAAAAATACTGATTCATTCAAAATTATTATTTAACAACTAAAAAAGCAAAACCATGAGTATACTACAAAAAGACCATGTTTAGGTGAATCAAATCCACAAAGAAATGTGCTGAAAGAATGAGATCAATGCATGCCATATGCATGTATAGAATTATCACAGTGAGCCCCATTCATGTGCATGATCACTATGTTAATGAAAGCATTAAAAATGAAATCACAACTTAATTTTAAGTACATAATGTGATCTACAAGCTTATGTTATCAGAGTCAGATGCAACATATATTTAGGAAAAACACAAATAACATCCTTTTTCTTTGTTATTTATTAAATCTAAACAAATAACTTAATTTTTCTAAATCAAGCCATTAGTTTTAAGTTTTAAGTAAATCCACTGAAGAAGTAAGTAAAAAAGTAATCCTTTCAATTCCAAGATCAAGTGGTGATTCTTTTAAAGTATTAAGACAGGAAGATTGAATGAAAATTCACACTACTGTAAAAGTCAATGGAATGTGACATGGAAATCATCAGCTACTAGCACTGTTAACACATACGAGGTTTCACAAAATGGACAACGGCTTACTGTGTGAGTATAATTACAACTCCACGATAACACCTTCTACTTCTCTTGAAAGATTCTAGTGGTGTTGACAAGTGTTTAGGTAATTTATAAATTGAGGCAAAGTAGCTATCACTATCATTTTGTAACACCCATCCACTTTCTCCTCTACCCCTCCACCCTCAGAACCCTAAAATATCAAACAGCTGAAGTTACCTAATCTACCCAGGAGTCAAAGTATGTACAACAACTAGACAGAGAAGTCAGGTCTGCATCTTAGTCCTCTGACATCCAGCCTCAATAAGAGTCGGCCACTGAAGTCAGAACTCTGCTCACTGGGACTCTATCATCCCCTCAGATTTGTAGCATGTGAACAGTGAGCAGCAACTGAACAAAGAGGCCATGTCCCACCTATCTGAGAAAAACCAAAGCCTAAAGACTGTCCCATCTACTAAGCAAAGCTACATCTGGGGATGCCATGAACGTCATCTTAAGAATTTACCTTCTGAGCCTAACCTGAGCAATACGTCAGACTTCTAGGGGACAGGATCCCCACTGCAAGGCACAGCCATGGATGATGATCTTCTCCAGTTCAGGGAACATCCATGATGGTGTCCCTCTGGGGTCTGTGATTCTCATGCCTCATACTGTAAGCACTATTAGGACAAGGTTTGTTTTATTTTGTTTTGTTTAAAGGCTATTCAAAAGCAAATTAAGAATAGTGGGCTGGGGATTTAGCTCAGTGGTGCCACCACCTGCCTTGCAAGCACAAGGTCAGAGTTCAATCCCCGGTACAAACAAACAAACAAACAAAAACAAAACAAAAAAAACTAAGAATATAAACATTTTTCTAGGAAAATAAGGGGGAAAGTCTTATGATTATGAAAGTATAGACACCTGTGAATGTTTCACCAAACTCTTAAATAGAAAAAGACTGAGACAAACCTGAGCAATAGGAAAGATTTGTCTTTGAAACAGAGGAGTCATTTATCAGGGCAATAAAATTCACTGTGAAGATATTAATGTCAAATTAAACCAACAAAGGGCAAAGCAATGTCCCAGCTTTGTGCACTGGGAACCAAAGCCTCAATGAGCACTAATTATATCTGATCGGAAACCAAGCAAATTATGTTTCCTTTTAAACATCTTTTTAAAAACAAGAACATTTTTAAAAACAAAATATTTTGAATTATTTCCCCAAATTAACCTTAGGAGTTGAAGAGTAGGTTAGACAAGGTGTTTGGTTACTTGTTTGTCTTTAATGTGCCCTAAGCAACAGCGATGAAGGTGTGTGTCTGGCCTGCCAGCCTGCCTTAGAGGTGGGAGTCTGATGCAAAGCATAAAACCTGTTAAGTAACTCTATAGGATCTGGGAGGGTCAAAACTGAGAATGTAAGATACTTTCAGGAAACTGTCCAGACTACTTTTAGCTTATTTATTTTTGTAGTTTTCACTGAATTTTTAAAAACCTTCTAGACAGCTCTATTTCCAAAAGGAACTAAGAGTGTCCCCTTTTGAGACTTGGTTCTTGAATCAAAGCTTCGTTCTAAGAATAAAGGTACAAAGCAGTGGAGGACACTACTCTGAGAACAAACTAGTTTATTATAGGAGCGTTAGTTTACCCAAAGCTCAAACATCCCTTGCAATCTGTGTGTCAAATCTGTAAGTTCACAGATGATGATGACTCAAGATAACTGATGGTGGAGGCTCAGGCAATGCTGTTGAGTATCCACACGGTACAGCCACTCAGCTCAGCCCCAGAATGGAGCTGGGCTTGGTTTAATATACACAATGCTATACGCCTTTAAACTGATTCACACTGGGCTTGGTGGGGCTTTATCTTCCATTAGTCTCTGGCTCGGAAAACAAGCTTTTTGTGGTGACTATGGGGGCGACACAGCCACCCCTCTGAAGCTCTGTCCTCTGCATCTCATTTCATTATTTCTTCAGCACACAACCCACTGCTCTGCCCTGGCCCGTGGTATACTATTGTCAGGGCATTATTCAATCTTTATGGCTTTATACTCTTTCACAAAAGAAAAGAGGAGGACTGAAAAACATATTTGGGAACTGAGTGTGGTGGTGCATGTCTGTAATCGCAGTGCTCTGGGAGGCTGAGACAGGAGGTTCACTAGCCTGGGATTAGTGACTTAGCAAGACCCTATCTCGAAATTTAAAAAAACGGGGAGGGGGCTGGGAATGTAGCTCACTGCAAAGGCCCTGGGTTGAATACCCAATACCAGGGAGAAAAAACAAAAAACCCAAAAAATAACTAACCAAAACTGTTAGAAAAATTACTGTAGATAAACTAAGATGTAAAAAGAAAAAAAATCAACTTCTTATTACTTAGATACTACTTAATCACACATTATAACATACACTTTAACACTTTCACAATGGGGCTGTAATTCATGTGTCTGCTGCCCGGTGGCTTGAATCACTGGTGGTACATATATGACTGTCCCATTGGGCAGCTTTTTATTAAATTTATTAGTAAAAAGACCAATAAAAAGTGACGAGATCCCTTTGTACCACCAGTGGGACAAGCTGCTCCGTGGGACAATCATGCATGTATCACTGGTGGTTCAAGCCAGTGGGAACGTGTTAAAAATATCCAAGTTATCAATTCTCTGGTCTATATTAAAAACTAGTTTCATAGTTATCTTGGTTCTTTTCAAATAAAAATAAAAATAAAGACTCCTTATATTTAAAAAGGTGATCCAGATAGCCTATATATGAAACTGACTTTCTAAAAATTAAAAATGTTGAATAACTATCACATTTCCAGTAATAGTTGAATACAAATTATTATTAAATAATTTTATATTTATTTCTTAATAAGAATTTCTTAGCTCAAGAAATAAACAAGCAAAAAAGAATAAAAAGAAAAAAAGAAACAAGGTCTTTTGCCAAAAAGGTTTAAGACAAATGTGTAAATTGAATCATAGATTCTTAAATTTCCCTCCTGATCTGCCCTTCAGTTACAGAGATAATGATTCACAAGGAGTATCTGGGGTAATTCTACTACTGCTGAAATAAAAAATTCATTGTCAGTTATTTCTAACTCCTGTCAGAAAGCAGACAGAGGACCAAACTGAAAGAAACACGGCATTCAACTCATCTTCCTCACATTAAATTGGCTTGACAAGCTAATATGGTTTCTCACCTTGTTTCCTTCCTATTTTTCCCTTCTGCTTATTAAAGAAAAGTAATTTAACAGACTAAGGGAAATAATGCTGGTCTATATATTACAGTCATGAATTAGTTTATAAGTCACAAAACACAAATGCTCTATCACCAAGCTAAAGGCTTACTCTTTTTTTAAGATTCTCCCTCAATGACTTTATAATTTTTTATTACTACTGTAATTACATGCATCTCAAGGATATGAACTTGCAGCACTTGAATGGATCTAGAATCCCCTAGGCCACAGATTCTTCATCTGTTCTAATGCTGTTCACTTTCAGGAACATAGTGACGAATGAAAACAATCGAAGCAGTGGTTGGCTTTGGGGAGGCAGAAGGCAGGAGTGGGGGGAGATGTGCCAAACTCCTGAGCACACAGGGCTAGGACGCAATAGCTTCATGTTTTATCTAGGATTTTTATAATTCTTATGGCTTCCAAAAATTAAAACTCATTTCCCAGCAGGAATGATCCAGCAAATAATCTTTGAAAGAATTCATTATTCTTTTCTTATCCTTCAACATTCACTTCCCATATTTCAAAACTAAAGAACCTCCTGCTTACATCTCTACTAAAGTGAAGGGGGAAGGGAGGGAATTAAACAAGTTCAGGACAAGATCCAAACTCAACAGAACTACTTATTCCATCTTTTCTATGTAATGTGTCTTTTAAAATTCGTAATATTACATTAACAAGTTTTTGAAAGTCTAGGGGGCCAGGGATTTAGCTCAGTGGTTCCAGTGCCTTCCTCACAAGCACAAGATCCCAAGTTCAATCCCCGATACCAAAAAAAAAAAAAAAAGGTCCATCTTACTCAAAACTATCATATAGCAGATTTACCATCGAGCTGTAGATTCATTCTTTTTTTTTTTTGTATTAAATTCTTTTATTGGTACATTGTAGGTATACAACACAATTACATTTCTCATTGGGAATTGTACCTTTACATAATGCATCTCGGTTCTTATCTTTTCCCCATTCCTAGCCCTCCCTTCACGCCCTCCACCCTTCCCTATTTACAAAGACTTTATTTCCATTTTTTCCATTTCTCATCATTTTTTCCTTTCCCTTCTTTCCTTTCCCCTGCGCCTCCCACTACCCCTACCCCTTTGGACCTTTTCTTCCTATTTTACATTATCGATTATTCATTCTAATCATTGGTACATTTTAGGTATACAATATAATGACATTCATCATTGGAAATGTGCACCTTTACATAGTCTCTCTTGGTTCTTATTTTTCACCCTTGCCCAGCCCTCCCTTCAACCCCTCCAGTCCTCCCTATTTACAAAGATTTTGTTCCTATTTTTCCATAAAAAATCTTATTTTTGAGATTGATGGCAGTTACTCTTGGTGTTTCCTTATAAATTTGCCTATAAACATTAATGGCATTTTCCCACTTGTCCAATACAACCGCTAGAAATTATTAATCCTTAGAGACACGGGTAGTTAATGATCTCCTTCTCCGGGCTGCACCAAGGCACTGACTCTGTTCTGTGTAGACAGACTTTTCCAGCCACTGAGGTAATATTATCATCCCCATGGTACAAATAAGGATCTGGAGGCTTTGAAAGGTCAGCTAACTTGATACAATACAGCTCCTACAGCTGGAGCAGAAACCTGCTCTGATTCCAGAGTCCTCACTCCTAACCTTACCTGGTGGGTACCAGGCAGATTTGTATATTAAATGCAAAGAAATAAATCAGCTACAAAGAAACACACTTTAAAAAAAAATTTAATACATGGACCCTTATTACTTTCTATGAAGACAAGTAATATTCACACTCAATTTAATTAGGATTAGTTCTCTTTTTCCCCTCTAAAATATCATTCTGAACAATTATATTAATGTCATTTTTCTAGAGAAACCAACTACCTTCTGGAAAACTTTAATATTCTTTAGGACAAAAGAAAGAAAACAATAGCTTATCAGAGTATGACAAATAATAAATGGAAAAAGATAAAATGATATGGAAGATCTCACTACTTGTCTCTTTAAACTGTGAAAATTAAAAAATGCTATAAACAATTTGCGAGTTTTCTGTTATGACCTGAAAAGTCACAATTTTTACTTAGCACTTCAATACTTAAGCAGGTAGCAAATTCTTTTGATCAAAGGATTTCCACTGGGGCTCAGAGTGTAGCTCAGTGGTAGAGCACAGGCTCAGTCTACATGAAGCCCTGGGTTCAACCAGCACAAAAAAGCAAAACAAAACAGAACAAAAGAATAAAAGGAGTTACACCATATTCCAGTAATGACCTGAGAGCTGACCTCACAGTATGTGTAAGAAACTGGCCTCTAATTCCACTCAGTCTCATTACGCAGTCAGTATTCATGGTTCAACTGAATTCTTGAGTGACACCTAAACCATTCTTATTTTTTGCTATAAGGGAAAAGTCACAACTGAAAGATGGCTAAATATCTCATATTTAGTTGGTGTTTCAAGGTAGGCAGGTTTGCTTCAAAGTATGATCACACAAAATTACTCTCTGCAGTACATCTGTGTTTGGGTAAGAAGTTCTTTCTTTTAACTCATTATGTAATATCTTAGCTTTGGTAGTAAAAGACTCCAGATGTTTACTCTAACAGTTTTCATAGACACACAGGATTAATGTCAGACACATAATCACTGGTTTTGGAGCAGGGCCAAAGCCTGTTTATATGCTGTTTAATTATGTTGGCACTCCAAGCATTTCAAACATCAACAGGATTCTCAGCTGATACTCCCATTTGGGATCCTTTATTGAGAGGTAAAGAACTTGGGTGCTGTACATTCTAATGAAACCTATTCAGTTCATTTTACTTTTTTTTTTTAGTTCATTTTACTTTTAATGGATTTGGAAGTTTTATGGATTAAAATTCTTTTAAATTATAACCAGCAGGTAAACATAAATTGCCAAGAAACACTTTCCTCAGAATTCTTTGCCGCAGAGAAGTGTAGTAATTTCCAAATTCTTTTTATTATTCTCCTTTCTAAAAATTCCTGTATCCCCAGGGAACATTTAACTTAGCCATAAAAGATTCCCAAGAATCCTAGAACTTGACTTGGGATATACTTCTCTAAACAAACAAAACTAGAAATTTTTTTTTTGTATAAACCTCCCAAAGTTTCTGGCCTGGATAATTTTAAATTTTTACTTACATAAATCAAAATTATTCTGTTTCCTTTTACAAAAAAAATGAAGTATCAGCATACACAATATTCTGACAAACTTTCTAAAAGACGTTTAGAAGTTTTACATGTGAAAATGAGGAAATCATCAAAAAGAATGAACTGCTCTCTGGGTGTAGTGCACACCTGTAATCCCAGCACTCAGAAGGCTACGGCAGGAGGGTTGCTGTGAATCTGAGTCCAGCCTGGGCTACACGTGAGTTCAATGCCAGCCCGAACAACATAGTAAGACCCTGCGCCGCCCCCTCAAAGAACTGGGCTAATAAAGTGTTAAAGGCTATTTTAGAAAAAGGATTTTTTAAAATAAGCCTAATTCAATGGAAAAATCTAGAACTTTTCCAAATATAAAATTTCAAGTCCACATGTTAGTCAATACTTCTCTTGGGATATGGGAAGTTTCCTTCATTTACTGTAGGTTGCTGACATCCACATAATTTAAACTAAACACATAGAAACTTACTTCATTGAAGCAAGCAGCATGTGATGCTGAGAAACTTAAGATGTCTGGGTAAAACTGGAACTTCTTTGTAAGTAAAACACATAGGTAGACGAATCCACTGAAACATCTCAGATTATCTGGGAAAGTTTCAGTAATGACAGAAATGTTTGAAATGCTATATTTGCGGCTGCTATTGAAATAAAACACCCTTCTTTAGCTCTTCCAGTCCCACTCTGGTCCCTCAGCTCCCACTTTACAAGTACCATTAGAGGTAGGCAGGCATCTTCTAGTCCCTTATTTTAAAATCTATTAGACCATAAACTATTTACTGTTTTTACTGCCAACAGCAATAGTTCACAACATTTATTATCGCAGGCCCTCATAATTTTGCAGTTACATATGCCTCTCTGCAGTCTGTCTGACACACTGCCCCCAAATCCTACTCTGTGCTCAGCTTGGCTCAAACCCTGTAGGTACTTCTAGCACACATGTTTAAAGGGTGGCAAATCCAGTTCAAGAACTCTATCCTGGCTTCACCCCACCAGGATGAGGAAAAGTGGTGAAAGAGCCAAAATACACTTGAAAATCCAAGCAACTGACACAAAGAAAATGAAAAACAATAATCATAAAAAAAAAATCTAGTGTCTTGAGATGGTGAAGAGCTACAGGTTTGGAAACTGGTAAAATCACAAGTACAGTAATCCAGAAATCTAGCACAGCATAACTCCTCAAATTTAACCCTCAATCAAGGCCTACAAATTGTAACACTGGCAAACTCAAAATAATACAGAAAAGAGCCCAGTATTTTAAAACGCTGTATTAATGACTGGCAGAGTATCATATACTTCCATACAACTCAAAAATGAGGGGGGAAAAGGTCTATGAGTAAATTAATTTGACACCAAGCTACTAATTATGAAAGAGTTTACTAGACTTTTGACTCTGGAATTATATCAGTAAAACATTTTCATTTACACTGAAACTATCAACAATCAAGCTGGTCAGAAATCAAAATTTAAGAAGAACTGTATCTCCTACTGTATCAATTTGATATTTCTATGATCATTTTGAAAGGGTTGGTAAGTTATGGCTCACTGCCTGTTTCAGTAAATAAGGAACAGTCAGGCTTATTTATTTACATAGCTGCCAGTATGCTACAGTGTGAAAGTTAAGTAGGTAGAACAGAAACCATATAGCCAACAAAGCCTAAAAAATGTATTATCTGACTCTTTACAGGAAAAGTTTGTATGCCTCTGACTAGGTAACAATATGGAAGCAGCTCACCCTACTAGTCCTGGTCCTAGAGCAGCTGATACTTTGACTGCACAACCAATCAGAAGGGCAGCTCTGGGATGGGCTTTATCCTCTTTTACTTTGAGCACAGATGATGTTATGGTTTATGTCTAGATGTCCCCCCAAAGCCGCATGCAGTCACAGATGGGGCTCAGAGGTAGCTGGATCTAGAGTGTTCGATGCTGGGATTAAGGGTGTGTGATTACTAAATTAGACCATGGATCTGTTTGGCAGAGTTCTGAGAGTGAGTGCTGCCCACTCTGAGGGAAGGTAGCCTAGATAGAATATAAACAGACAGAAAAAAGCTGCCACTGCCACTTGCTGTTTGCCACTCACTGCTTGCTGCTTGGATGCTTTTGCTGCCTCTGTGATGTCCCTCTGCCATGCTACTGGTACTGCCTTGGAGGCAGCTGATTATGGACTGAAACCTCTACAAACTGTGAACCAAAATAAACTTTTCCTCCTTTAAGTTTGGGTGCTGGGTATTTTGTTTCAGCAACAAGAAAAGTAACCAAGACAGTGTTTTTAGTAGTAAATAATTTTTAAAAGGTATAAAACAATGAGTAAAATACTGTGGTTTTTTATTTTTAAAATGTCTGTACACATAGTACTTAGATGTGTGCTTTCTGCATACTCTATAGTATTAGTGTTACAGAGAAGATGTGGACTTTACAGTTCATTTGTGTGGTACTGATATGAAAGTAAAAACACATGCAAATATTGAGTAATTAGTACATTCTTTTTGTAATCAACTACAGGATATCTGTATTGTTTTATTACTATAAGGCATTGAGATATTACATTTCTATAGGAATATATTAAAATAGTAACTACACACATAGAATTAAGATGTCTTAGACTATCAGAACAGTGATAATAGTCTGAAGGCATGATTAAACATAATCTGTTCTTTCTTTGTGTTATAATTTGGATATATTTTGTGATATATAACTAACCTTAAAAAGCATCCACTTTTGTTTGTACTATATGAAGGAAGCCCTAACTTTGATCCGGGCATAATTCTGGAACAATGTATTTAAGATTAACATCAAATTTTAGATAAAAATATAAATTCAGAGCTATCTATTCAGTTTATAAGAGAAATAAATACTACTCACTCAACTAATATATTTTTCTACTATATTTACCACTAGTATGCTTTTCTACTACATTAGGGTAATGTGGGGGTTTCTGTTTCACTTCCAATATCTCCTCACTTTGCCTGCCCCACCAGTAACAGCACCACAGGCTGTGGTAACAGTGCTGTCCACGCCACGCCCAAGCTGAATCCTGGATTACACAAGAACACAGTCTACCTTTAATGGACAAGCAATTTTTAAAAAGACATCCTACTGAAGCCTGTGGAACATTTTTTGAAAACAAATACAAACAAGTGGACTCGATTCACTTTTGGATCTTACATTTCCTCTACTGGGGATTGTAAATCATGAAAAGCAAGTAGATTTACATTGTCACAGAAAAACCTTGAAAACCGTGGCTCTTAAACAAAACAGGTTTCCTTTCTCTTGAATAAAACACCCTTTTAATCTTGAGGAAAAACTCTCATAATTATTTTGCCATTTAGTATAATTTTAACAACTTGCTATACCACATACCAGTTACATTTTAGGAATCAAATTAAAATCAACTTGAGATAACTTAGATGTTCTGTAGCATAATCTATAACCTGAGGAAGAAATTCTATTCACTCATTTTTATTTTCAAATTTATTTTCATGTTTTTTATAAATAGTATAGGGCTCTATGTATATTGTCCTAATCCTTTTTAAACAAAGTGAGCCACAAATAACCAAACTAATAAAGACCGACATAAAAACTGACGATCTAGCTGCCATTTACTGACAAACTAAGTAAATTAAGCACAAATTTATTGGAGGAAGCAACCTATAAACCTATTGGTTAGACAGGTGATTCAATTATAAATAATAGTAAAGCATATAATCAGATAATGCAGTCTGAGATAATTTCTTTAACCAGCAGGTAAAATTATTTTTCTAACTAGAACAGTAAAACTTTAAACCAAAAGAGAAATTTTAATTGTTTAAAAAAGTACTCTTGTTAAAAAAAATACTTTGGACCTGGAATTGAAGCCAGTCATGAAAAAAGGGCACACGTGATGAGTAAAAAAAGCTGCAGCACATAAGCATGGTGACAAAAATACTGATTTATTCCAAATGAGTACATAGTACATTATAAAAAGTGACAAGACATGAACCTAATTCAAGCAGAAATGAAGCTTTGTATCTCATGAATCTGGGGCCTATGATTTTAGCCACCAGAGGTCACTCTTCCCCAGGGAGATAAGGCAGGACTTCTGAAGCTCTTCTAGAATAGTTGTGTATTTGTTGTGCATATGTTAAAGGGATACAATAAAAGATGGATGTGTTGACAACATCCTTCTCTCCTCCCAAAACATATCTGAGGATGGAGTTCTCCATCCCCTTAATGCAGACATAAGAGAATAGGAGAATCGAAAAGCAGTCTGAGAGGCAAAGAGCGAGCACTCAACACAGTGAAATCAAATTGTTTCAGATAGGAAAGGGGATACGGTTCTCTGGGAGAAGAGATATTCCCAGAACAGCTGCCAAGCTAGAGAGAGACAATGGAGAGAACTGGAAGAGGTTTCCAGAATTTTTAGTGTATTATAAATATGATCACTCCTGGGCATTCTTCAGCTAAAGACTCTTATTCCATTTTATACTGTCTTTTCTCAATTAGCACTGCAAGTTGAACCGAAGTTTTTTGTACCAGATTTGACTGTAAGGAAAAAGTAAATTAGCTAGGGCTCCTTCAGGGTTCAATCAAATATGAGAGAAAGAGGCTGTTAGTTCATCACAGTGCCTTGCACAAAATAATACTCAGTGAACACATCCCTGTCTATTCCACCTTACAAGGAGCTGAGACTGAAAATTTCAATCCTCTTAGTTAAGGGAGGGCCCAGTTCTATTTATCACCACTTTTCCTGGGCACAGGAAGAAGTAAAATTCAAGAGTTGTAGCAGTCTTTAATAATTTTATGTACATGGCCAAGGTATAATTCAGCATAGACTCTTACATGACTACTAAACATTTCTGAAACACAGTATTTCTTATCCCATGTAGCACCAAAGGAGATTCCAAAGAAAGGTTATTTAGTAGCCCAGTAGAAGTCCTTGGAAGTATATTCATTAAATACTTGTTTACAATATGCCATTTTGAATCACAACATGCTGGCACATAAGGTTATTACACATCATTGTATATTTTGGATATCCACCAACTTTTTTTTCCCACTACAAAGGCAAAATAATTATGTTCATTACAGAATATTCAGAAAATGGCCAAAAGGCCTTTAGAAAATAAAATCACCTATAATCCCAAGGATTATGGGGAAAGATAAAAGTTCTGAATGAAACATACTTTAAATATACACACACAATTTACAGTTTCAACTTCTTTACAGTTCATCTATAGTGGACCCTTCACTTTTGAATTCAATTTGTTCTCGAGGGCTGTTGGTAACTCAAGTTGGTCAACTGAAAGCTCAGGCTCCTCCTCACAGCCTTCAAAGTCTCTCTCCTGTATACAGGCAGATCTCAGTGTCCTTAGAGAGACACTGGGCCAGGATTTCTCAATTAACTTTACACAGGAAAGGATGATGTAATGTTCCTTCCAGAAATCTTTAAGGGTTAAGTCTGTACCGAGACCATCCAGAAGCACAAGAGGGTGGCATTTCGCACACAATTCAAGACTAGTCATAAGTTAAAACTAAACTTTTGGTTGTAACCCAAGTTGTTCCTATGTCAGGGCAGTCGTAACTCAATGGTCCACTGTATATCCATCTCCAAATTAACTATCATCTGCCTCCTTAACCAATGAAATGATTATGACAGGCTCACCAGGAACTTGGGTGGACCATGTTTCTATGCTGTGTTCCTTAAGCCAAACTATCAACTGGATTGGCTTGGAAGATTAGTAAAGTACACTTCAGGGTGGGTCTGGATGGGTCACAGAGCATGACCTCAGGTATAACATCTGGACCTTGGGCTCTTCCTGGCGGTCCTGGTTCCCCTCCTTTGCTTCCAGTCTTCCATGAAGTGAACAGCACTGCTCTGCCACACCATACTGCCATGATGTTCCTACCTGGGAGTCAGCTGACCATGGACTGAATCCTCTGAAACTGTGCCAAATAAATCTTGCTTCCATTAAATCGTGGGTATCAAGTATTTTGTCCAACAATGGGAAACTAATACATAGACGTTTACTCTTTCCTTGTACTCTCTTTGACATCTCTGCAGCATTTGCTGATCACTCCTATATTTGCTTCTTGTACCCTCCTTTCATGCTTCTCCTGCCCATCTGGTCATTTCCCCTCTGTCATTATTCTGGGGTGTTCTTTTTCAGGTTAATATTACTGGATTTCTGGCTCCATTTTCTAAGCTTCTCATTTCCACCCCTTCTTCCTGGGTGACTAAAGTTGCTCTCCTGATAGCAACTACTAGCTACTTACTTGGTTGATATGCCTAACACCTAACAGATGTTTAACAAATGTTAATTTTATTGATGACTTAATAATCGATAATTTCCAACTGTAATCTCCAGGAAGTTCTCAGCTCCCAAGGCCAGAAGAAAATACACAGCAGAAGTCTATTATCTACCACAGTTGAGTATGGTAATTGGCTGGTTAATCACACAAGTGGGTTAAAGCACTGAATCATAAAAATGGACAAACAAGTATTTTATATGTTGAAGCTTAGCCAAATAAAGGTCCTTTCATTTGGCAATACAGTTGAAGCCTTCTCTTCATTTAAGGGTCTGCTGACCCATAAGGGTCTGTATTCCCTAGATCACAGCCATGCCTCTGAATTATCTGTGCTATCCAGTTTCTGTCTAACAGTTTTACTAAGATACCAGTTAAAGTGTACAACGAGGCAGTTTTTAATATATTCACAAAACTGTGCAACCATCACCACAATCATTCTGGAATATTCTCATTATTCCAAAAAAGAAACTTCATGCCTATTGGCATTCATTTCCAATTTCCTGTCAAAGCCCTAGCCCTAGGCAACCATTAATCTCCTTTCTGTCCCTCAGGATTAGGTTACCCTTGGAGATTTCATATAAACAAAATCATACAACATGTAATATTTCATGAAGTTTCTTTTTCTTGGCATAACGTTTTCAAAGTTCATCTGTTATAACAATGTTACTTCATTTCCTCTTATTGCCAAATATTTCACTACAGAGATAGACCATGTTTTATTATCTATTCAGGACATTCAGGTTATTCGTACTTTTCAGCATTTATGAATAAACACTGCTATGAACATTCATGTACAATTTTGACACAGACATAAGTTTTAACTGCCTTTGAGAATACACATGGGAGTAGAATTGCTGGGTGATATTGTAACTCATGATTAAAATTTTAAGGAATTGCCAGACTGATTTTCAAAGTGACTGCACCATTTTACATTCCTACCAGTAGTGTAGGACAGCTCTCTTTTCATTACAATCTCAACACTTATTATCTGTTTTTGGTTATAGCCAAGTTCATCAGAGTGAAGTGATACCTCATTTTGGTTCTGAGTTGTATCTCTGAAAGACACTGTTAACCAACGTGCCACTGGTCTTTTGCACATGTTATTTGGGTCAATGGCTAATCAGATCCTTTGTTTATTTTCTAATTGGGCTATGTTTTTAAAATTACTAAACTGTAAGAGTTCATATAAAGACCCTTATCAAAGAAGTTATATTTCTTTTTTGTGAAGTCACTTGAAACACAATTTTAAATTCTAATGATGTCCAATTCATATATTTTTTTATTTGTTGCTTGTGTTTTTTGTGTGTCATATCTAAGGAAGCACTATGTAATTCAAGTTCAAGAGGATCTGGATCTAAGTTTACCTCTAATAAGAGTTTTATAGGTATACTTTCTACATTTCAATCTATGATCTATTTAATTTTAATACATAATGTGAGAATATATTCTATCATGAGCTGTTGGATTTTTGTCAAATGTCTTTTCTGCATCTATTAAATGATCATGTATTGCCTCAATGTGCATCCACTTAGCTATAAATGTCTTTAATTTCTCATTTTTTATGGCTGAGTAGTACTCCATTTTATAAAAAAAACCACATTTTCTTTATCCAGTCTCCAGTTGATGGACATTTGGGCTGTTTCCAAGTTTTAGCTATCACAAACTGTGCTGCTATGAACATGGGTGCACATATATCACTGTGGTATGAGTCTTTTAATTCTTTGGGGAAGATCCTCAGCAGTGGAATAGTGGGATCAATGGGATTTCCAGTCCTAGTTCTTTGAGGTATCTCCATACTGATTTCCACAGTGGTTGCACCAGTCTACACTCCCACCAGCAGTGGAGAAGGGTTCCTCTTTCCCCACAGCCCCGCCAGCATTTGTTATTGGTTGATTTCATGATAGCAGCCATTCTTTCTGGAGTGAGGTAGAATCCCAGCGTTGTTTTCATTTGCATCTCTCGAATGACCAGTGATGTTGAACATTTTTTCATGTATTTATTTGTTATTTCTGGGGCCTGGGATTTAGCTCAGTGGTTTCGCCACCTTCTGCGCAAGCGCAAGGACCCAAGTTCGATCTCTGGTACCAAAAAAAAAAAAAAAAAAGAAGTATTTGCTATTTCTACTTCTTTGTCTGAGAAATGTCTGTTCATTTCAGATGCCCATTTTTGGATTGGGTCTTTAAATTTGGGAGGTCTGATCTTTAAGTTCTTTATAGATTCGAGATAGTAGACCTTTGCCTGAGGAAAAGCAGGCGAAGATATTTTCCCACATTGTGGGTTGTCTCTTCACACTGCTGGTGGTTTCTCTTGCTGTGCAGAAGCTTTTTAATAAGAAGAGATCCCACTTGTTGATTGTTTGTGCTAATTCACGGGCAACTGAGGTTTTGTTCATAAAATCTTTTCCTACACCGATGTCTTCAAGAGTTCTACCTAACCTCTGTTCCAACTGGTTCAGCGTTTCTATTTTAATATTTAAATCTTTAATCCATTTCGATTTTAGTTTAGTGCATGGTGAGAGATATAGGTCTAGTTTTAATCTTTGGCAAGTTGAAGCCCAATTTTTCCAGCACTATTTATTAAAGAGGCTATCTTTCCTCCAGCGAGGATGTTTGGCTCCTTTATCAAAGATGAGATGGCTGAGTGTGTCTGGCATTGTTTCTGCATCTTCTAATCTGTTCCACTGGTCCTCAGGTCTGATTTACAGCTAAGTGTATGCACACTGAGGCAATACTCTTAAGTGAAATAAATAGGACACACATGAATAAATACCGAATAGTTTTCTCTGGTGTGAGAAACTGAAAGTGTAAATAAGGACTAAATGTATAATAGGTAATGTGAAATAGGAAGAAAAGGGGCAAAGGGGAAGGAAGTGGGAGGGCTAGGGGAAAGGATAGAAGGGAATGGGATTAATATGAGAAAATGGAAAAATAGGAACAAAATCTTTGTAAATAGGGAGGAAATGGAGGGGTTGAAGGGAGGGCTGGGCAAGGGTGAAAAATAAGAACCAAGAGAGAATATGTAAAGGTGCAAATTTCCAATGATGAATGTCATTATATTGTATACCTAAAATGTACCAATGATTAGAATGAATAATCGATAATGTAAAATAGGAATAAAAGGTCCAAAGGGGTAGGGGTAGTGGGAGGGGCAGGGGAAAGGAAAGAAGGGAAAGGAAAAATGATGAGAAATGGAAAAAATGGAAATAAAGTCTTTGTAAATAGGGAAGGGAGGGCTAGGAATGGGGAAAAAATAAGAACCAAGATGCATTATGTAAAGGTACAATTCCCAGTGAGAAATGTAATTGTGTTGTATACCTAAAATGTACCAATAAAAGAATTGAAAAAAATGATCATGTAATTTTTGTCCTTTATTGATACGGTATACAGGACCCACCAAGATAATGCAGGAGAAGCTCCTCCTTGGTACATCTTTATTTTGCCATATGAGGTGACAGTAATACACCTAAAATATATAACAGATGTGATCCTTATATTCATTTTTGTCTGGTTACATCTTAGACAGATGTTGTAAGGTTGAAAATCATTATCAATGCATATCCAGAAAAATAAATTCCCCTTTATAAAAGAATTATCTACAAAGTCACAGTTAAAAAGTGGTATTAAAATGAAACTAGTATCTTATTGAATTCAACCATTTAAAAAAATAACTCAGGGCTCTTCTGCAAAATAATCAATCTTTTTCTAGAACTAAAAATCACTTTACAATTCAAGATTTCTTTGAAAACTCAATTTGGTAATATACATGTACATTCCCACATTTCCTCTCAAGCCTACCCAGGAACAGTATTTATGTTATTTGCTATTTAGTCTGTTATAGGAGGGATAAGAAAATTTATATTACGTTGCACCAAAGCCATTTCTAAGAGTTATGGCTATAATGTAGTGAGACTACATTTTTCTTTAATATACAATTTCATATCCTTTGTATGTACCTGGGTGCTGAACTCATTTAGGTAGGCAATTTGGGAAATATATACTTACTCATATTTTGCTATTTCTGAAAATATATTTGAATTCTTTAGAAATTTCTCCTATGTCAGTTTAATATACCTACTTAAAACTGTATTTTAATGATTATTCTTTCTTTCAAAACAACATTCCTAAACTCACTCAAGCAACAGCTGGACACAAGATGGCTATCTCTAATTTTAAAAAGAAAGCTTACCCTCATGACAATATTTTTGCAATTATTGAGGTAATATTGAAAGAACACAGCATAATGGAGTATATGTTTCCCAGTTCTAGTGCACACGCTACTACCAACCCTGATGCACTGTAACCTGTAACTGAGTGTGCCCTACTGGAGATACCAAGGGACAGCTATGACCACTTTGTAATAACCCAAGCTGACCAAATCTCTAGCCACCTTGTACAAGATATCCCCATGCTACCTATAACCTGGAAGTCCTCCTCTAGGTACCTACTGGATGAGAGGACAGCATGTTACCTCACCACAACAGCCACCCCAGGACATGTGGAGGTCAACAGTCTCAATGTGAAATGGAATTTGGCTACCTCTTGAGAAGAGAAAGGCTTATTGGACAAATGTGAATGTAGCTACTCAAGCCACAGCAGTTCTGTGGGCCGATTACATTTGCAAATGCACCGAAAGGTTGCCACTCTTGCTTTGACCTAGTATGCACCCGATGCTGTCATTTTTCAGAGTGAACAAAGGGGTTCAGCACCAGTACCTTTCTGCTGGTTCTACCAACTGTGAAGTTCTGGTCTGTAAATCCAAGTTTTTAAGAGTTCAGTTATTACACAAATTTACGATCCTCTAAGAAATTAAAATCACATTGTTTGGCTACTAGTACCAGGACCCATATTTGATTTTATAAAATGCTCCTGGTTTTAGTTTTATTATTATTATTATTATTATTATTATTTTCTTGGTACCTGGGATCCAACTCGGGACCTTGTGCTTACGAGGCAGGCGCCGGAACCACTGAGCTAAATCCCTGGCCCTTTAGTTTTATTATTTAGCACATGAATTTTCTTTCTGTCAATAAGAAATTTTAAAGTGGAATGTTAAACATTTTCAATGTTATATATTGTCAAGAATTTTTAAATTCAAAAAATGGATTTGTTTTAAAAAATTAGGCTCTAGAGCTACTTCCAAAAATACTTCAAAGAAGGAAGTCTTCACAGGTGGCCACTCAATTCCTGTGCAGCATTTATGTCTATATTCTAACTGATGAAGCTAAGAACCATGATGAAATAAAGTAACTCTTAACAAAAATTGTTTTTATATTCACATAGAAAGTCTCATTGATTCATATCAAGACTGTAGATATACGCTAAATAAACTTTTCATTAGAAGCTGAATAAACCAGTACCTCTAACAACTCATATACCTCTTACAGACATTTTGGTAAAAAGGAAATCAAACTACGACAACTATCACATCATAGCTCACAGGAAAGGGAAAGTGCTTCATGAAGGATCTTTCAGGTTGTGTTTATATTAATGATTGCTTCTAACCTTCAGCTTTGCCCTTTTGGCCTGTTCTATGAAAAAAGAGGAAGGCTCTTAACTATTTGTCCATGTATAATTATACCCTGTGAAGTTTTGTCAAGAGAGCCCTGGAAAGACCCCGGAGAGGCCAGGACAGGGTTCTATTTCCTGGTATGGTTGTTTAGCAGCTCTTGTGGCACGGGTGGCTTCCCTAGGGTGCAGGTCCTGCAACAAATGCAGGATCCCTAGGGCCCAGCTCCTTCAGTGTATTAAAAGCCAGCAGCAACCAGTAGTACTCACCTTGGGTAGTCTTTTTTATGGTGTGCCTCTGGCAAGATAACCCCAGAAAAGTATACTGCTGCCAAAGCCCATCAACAAGGCACCAAAGGGACTTGTTTGCCACCAATGAGCCATACCTGCACCCTTTCCAAGGATTTCAGTTCCAAGTGGGGGCTTCTTTGAACATAAGATCTCAGACTCAACAGTGGTGGTTATTAAGATCACATTGTACAATAGTGTATTTGCCAGGACTATAAATCTTTCAGAGTTCTCTTACCTCTTACTTATCAAGTTCTCCCAATCCTCTGTTATATTCACCGTCCTTTATATTAAACTTTCCCTGTTCAAATTACCATGTGGTTTTTCTCTCCTGGCTGGGCCGACCCAGACTGATACACAAGTTCAGCAGATAAGTGTACAGCAGAAAGCACTGTTTTCTGATTCTTCTTTGTTTATCAAAAGAACAAATATCCCTATTTAGAATTAACAATATTAATGTAATATAAAGACAAAAACAACCTCCATGTTTTTGTGGTTAGAAATATTTTATTAGCTAGGCACAGTGGCCCATGCCTGTAATCCCAGGATTCCAGGAGGCTGAGGCAGGAGGGTAGTACATGTTAGCCCAGTAATTTAGTGATTTAAGGAACCCTTGTCTCAAAATAAAAAAATTTAAAAAGGGAAGGGGATGTAGCTCAGTGTGCAGGCCCTGGGTTCATTCACCAGTGGTGAAAAGAAAAATTACCTCTGACTATCCAGATTTTTGTCTCCATATAAAAAAAATTAAATATTACTCTTCTATAAGGGAAAACGTTCCTGTTGAAAGTATTAAAAATGTGAATCAAATACATTCATGAAAAAAGTACTTGCCTAGTTTTTTTGTAACAGACAAAAAAAGAATTGGGTCAATTTTACAAAACATTAGAAATGAAAAGAAAAAAACCCCTCAACTAATGAATGAATATCACATGGTATATTCATCCTGTCTTGTTAATGTAAGAAAAATTATGTAAAGGAACATTTATAAAACAGGATGGACACAAGCTAAATAGCATTATGTAAGAGAAAGGGGTAGGAGAAAATATTTTCACACCTCATTAAATGGATTGACATGGCCAACTGCCAGTAAAGGAGTTTCTTGATAAACAAAGTCACTTTGAAAGAAGCCTTTGTTAATTTTTAGAATATTTTTATTTTATAATAATTATAAGTTAATCTTGTAATTACCTAAATTAAACAATTTGCCCATTCAATATAAAACCTGCACAGAACTCTGTAATTTATAAAGCTCTTTCACAAAACCCTTTACATGTAGGTAATAATATCAACTAAAAAGATTCCCTCTTTCTCATGTCCTACTCCTGAATTGTGACTTTAGAACAGATGGCAAAAATATGCAGGTTAATGTAGTACCACAAGAGAAAAATCTGGACACGAAAAGTATAGTCAAAGACTATTGGGGGATGTTATAATCTGAGGCCAAGGACAAACTAATTCTCAAGGCAAAGGACTCCACAAAAGAAATGTTAACATTATGTACTGTAAACATGTACACACAAAAAAATTAATAAACAAGAAAAGGATCAATAGATAGATGGGGGAGGGAAGGGGGATGAAAAAAGGAATTAAGATGCATTATGTACATGTACCCACTCTCCACAAGGAATGTATAGGTACAACAAACATGTACTAAGAAAAAAACCATTTTTTTAAATGCAAAAATAGCAAAGTGAAGCACTGATTAGACTATAAAATCAGAGAGATAATCGAAAACAAATAAAAAACAACCAAACAAAAACAAAAAATAAATCACTTCATATCTTCCAGGTTTTTAAAAGTTTAAAAGAAAGATGAATGAATTTTCCATGTACTTCAAGGGAAAATAGGTTCTTCCTGGCTCTAATTAAAGAAGTCTTTAGCTGAAAGTTCTGACTCCAATTTTGGAGAACAGGACTACTTGACAGGCAAAGTACAGGATGAAAAAGAAGATAATAAGTGACTCGGTAACAAATGAAACTCCCACTGGCCATGGAGCCAATGGTAAGTGACCAACAATCTGAATTAGTTGAGTCTGAGGTCACAGAGTTGCAGAGTATTGTCTTCTGTTTTTTGCTAGGACTTTATCAATAAAGAAAAATAGAAATGATTATTGCTGAGAACAGAATAAAACTACTAGTGAATTATTTTCCTTCATTTCATTTATGTGTACAAAGCTCATTCAAATCAGCATTTCTTATAACAGCTAGAATACGTATAGTCTAACTTTAGGTTTTTTTCTCCTAACATTATAAAAATAAGTAGAAAAAATTTCTATTTCTTTGCAAATTGAGATAAATAAAAGTACAATCTTAACTTTAAAGATAAAGTTACCTATGTCTTCACACATTAATTTGAATTAAATCTCACCTCAAACTCTTTGCTGGCCAGGTGGTCTACAGAAATATATGTTGATATAAATTATTTTCTATTTCTCAATTTTGTGTTTCAGACTTCAGAGGAGAAAAATGAGGACAGCATTTTCTAGAAACCAAAAGACTAAGCAGCAGACAGGAGTTAATTATTACTGTAGGCATGGTCCTTGCACAAACTCTTAAATCCTGACCCCTGTGCCAAGATGCTCTTCAATAATCATTTGGGGAATGTAGCTCCTTAGACCAAGGCATCACGAGAGAGATAGAGAGCAGAACATCTATTTGACTTATATAGAATCCTAAAACAATGCTGTCTCCATTGTATAAAACTTCACAGGGAAAAGAACAAAAAAGTTTTAATACTAATTTATCATGTCTTTATTTCTACAGTTACAGCCATAACATAATTTTTAATTCATTCTTAAAAGACTGGTATTTCCATGTAAGACTGGATTTAATGAAGACTTCATGGCCAGGTTCTATTGACTATATAAAAGAGATCTAATTCCATTATTAAAAACTCTATGAGCATTGTCAACATTTATTTCTTATTTAAAATACCCATCTGAGGAATAATTTTCAAATAAATACATATTATGAATCAAGAACTTTCCTTGAAAAAAATCTGTACATGGAGATAAAATGGAAATGACCTACATTAAATTCAATTGTCCACACCAATCAAGACTTACACAAAAGAAATGGTGTACATTCGTTCTTTCTATAAAAGAAAGCAATAATTTATCTTATTTATTATTTCTCCAAAACATACTGGCCCAATTTCCACACACCACTGGAATTTAGAAGAAATTTAAATATAGACATTTAGAGCAAAGATACACTATATACATCTTATATTGCCTACTAAGTCTGATTGTTAGATGGCAAAAATGGGATGTGAAAAGGATTATCAGGCTCTGCCAGTCATGTGCCATGATCAAATATGTCAGTTTTGGGGACAGGTATTATATGCAGGACATATTTTGCCATCTCTAGTTAAAAAAGTGCTTGGTTAACACATTTTAGTGAGATAGCCCTGGGTTCAAATTCTGGCTTTAACATGTCTTAGCCATATGACTTTAGACAAATTACTGTACTAGTGTCTGTGGCTCTAAAATGGGATAGTGATCCTTAAATTTTCCAAGGGTAAATAACAATGAACATAAACAGGGTAGGCTGTGTTGCAATTACTTAATAAGTAATAACTCTCATTAGTACTAAAGTTTGAATTTTTCAGAGCTTATTACTGAAAAATCACTGAAACTGTCTTGACATGGGCAGCTCTCCCTCAAGGCTGGCTACTGTGGAGAGTGAGCCCTCCCTGGACAGCAGCACCAGCCAGCTGCGGCTGAGCATGTGGAAAGCAGAGGCACCGTCAACTGAGGCCAGACACAAGAATCGTACTTTACAAAGCCACAAAGGCTCCCACTCCTGCATTCTTCAAACCAGTGCTACACATCCTAGTTTCGTCCATGCAATGCAGAAGTGTGCCATTCACTTGGATGAGGTTTAGAAAAATAGTAGTTACAAAAATAGAACCATTTTCTTCTTCCTGGAACTATTACCTACCTATCAAGTGTATGATAAAAACTGGTGATTACACCCTTGTGAGAATTTCAAAAAGAGTCTTAATGTAGGCCTGTTCAACACTAGCCACATTAAAAGAAAAAAGACTTCGACCACATGAAACTCACTTTAATGTTCAAGTATACAGATACAGGAAAAACCCCATTAAAAACATAGTTAGAAAATGTTTCTTATACAGACATATATAAAATATGTACATCACATTGGTTATAACCAGTAAGAATGAACAGTATAAATAGCTAAAAGGAAAACAGGTCTTTTTTTTATCATAAAAAAGAAAGTTTCAACAACTAACAAGTACCAAATCTTATAATCCTATTTGAAATTCGTTAACTGCATATTTAGGATTCCTAATTAATAGTCCTGACTACTACTCCACACCCTTATATGATTTTAGTGAGCTGATAGAAAAGCAGTAAAGTCAGGAGGACATAGGGTTTTAGGGGTCAGTAGATCTGTGTTCACGGCTTATTTCAACTGTCATCGTGGGCAGCTCTAAACATACAGACCCATTTCTTCTCATAAGGATGCTGACAAGGATATTTTTCTTGCTAGCCTACTGGAGCATCAGACTAGACTTGCGTATTGAAAGGTGTCTGCTGGGTGTGGTAGCACTGCCCTATAATTCCAGCACTCTGGGAGGCCCAGGCAGGAGGACTCAAGTTCTGGGCCCAGCTTGAACAAATTAGCAATTTAGCGAGACTGTGTCCAAGAAAAAAAAAGATCTGGGGATGTAGCTCAGGGTGAAAAGCATTGATTTCAAGCCCTAGTAAGAAAAAGTTAAAATAAAAGTGTCTTATAAACTGTAAAGTGCTATCCCACTGGGCAGTTATCAAAAGAGAAGCCACCGTTCTCTATAGGTTTATAAAACAGTTAGCTTCCTAGAAACAAGATGGCAGGGAGTCCTGCAGGCAACCACACTGAGAATTCTGCCCTTTCCTGAACTGCCAACTCCCTGAGAACTGACCCTACAACAACGAAGAGCCCTGTGGAAAGCATGCTGCTGACTACATGAAATCTGGTCAGCTCTTTATTCTGGAACATACATTCTCCTTTATTTTGATTCTGTAAGTCTTGCCCTATGAACAAAATAAGATGGAAAAAACTGCACAGCTCTTAAAACTCAAGGAAGCATCATGGATCCATGATGCTCAAGAAAAAAACATCTGGATGCTAATCACAGACCCCACATATTCTTAAAAATTCAACTTACATGTTCAGCAATAATATAAAAATGCTATATAACTTATATAATATAAATTAGTATGGAAAAGGGTAAAGTTCCATTCTAATCATCTCCTAAAGGCCATACTTCCTGATACCATCACATTGGTGGTTAAATTTCAACACATGAATTTGAGGGATCACAAATATTCAAACCATAGCAGTCAGTCTCAATTAATGAAGAGTATGGGTTATTCACAGTTATTTGACTCAAGTGTTTGTAAAATTGAGGCAGAGAGGAAGTTATGTTTAGACGTCCAGAGTGATATACTGATCTAAGCTGGATAGGAGGATGATTACTATTCCTTCATCTTTAGAAACACAGGGAGACATTTACAGTTACTGCAAAAAGGCTAAATAACTACGCTTCCCACAAGTAGCACTCCAACATTCTTTGCCAGTTACAGTGCTATTTGTGGAACAAGTGGAAATTTGTTTTTCTCACTTTTTAAACACTAAATGCCTGACAGCTTTTGTTATAGTCATTTGTTAAGTGCTTACCATATGCCAGGCAGTATTCTAAGTTCTCTAACTGTATCAATTTATTTAATTGTCTTAATAAGCTTATGAGGAAGGTATTACTATTATCGTCACTTTTTGGATGAGACCATATCACAGAGCAGTTACCTATGACCATATATACCTCATTAGAGGAAAAGCCAATTGCAATTCAGTCATTCTGGAATCAGAGCTTTAACTAATATACTTTACTATCTTAAACCATTAAGCAGACTACACAGGATACCTAACTGTTTCAAAAAGCATCTACTAAAGAGCTAGTATGTGCTATGCTTTAAAGATATCAGATTTAAACTGAAATTCATGGGTCAGGGTATCAGTCCATTTGGGATACTATAACAAAATATCATAAAATGGGGGCTTACAAACAATGAAATTTATTTGTTACAGTTTTGGAGGCCAGGAAGTCCAAGATCATGACACTACTGGATTTCAGCTCTGATAAAGGCCTGCCTTCTTGTTCACAGACAGCGCCTTCTCACTGTGTCCTCACTCACGTGGTGGAAGGGCAAGGCAGCTCTCTGGCACCTCTTTGATAAGGATACCATTCTCAGGACTCAACTGTGACCTAATCATCTACCAAAGGCCCTACCTCCTGATACAGTCACCGTGGTGATTGGATAACACATAAATTGGGGTGGGGGGATAAACATTCAGTCTCAATTAGTAGTATCACACTTACTTGATTCAAGTGTCTATGGGGTTAGAGGCAGAGAGAAAACAAGGACTGGAAGAGCAATCCACTACTATCAAGAACAATGTTGCTCGTAAGGAAAAGGAGAGCTCTTCTGGGAAACATCTGACTAATCATTTTGGAAAATGAGTCCCAAGGAAATTCTCAAGGGGGACTAATTATGCAACACTCACTTAGAGTCAGTACTTACTACTTTGAATGGGGATTTCTTTCCATGGACACATGACAGACTCAGTTTAGACATAACTGGTTGAACAGTAACACAGTATCAGGACTTATCTCAAAGAAATTGCAATAAAAACTTTAGCACAGAGAATTGTTTTTCTGGGTTCTACAGATGCTGCTGTAAGGCTTCCCTTGATTTCTAGGGTATAAAGATGGGCAATTTGCTTAAGTAGCTGCACGAGATCTTTTTTAGATCTGCACTGGGCAGAATCCCAGCATTAACAAGAAAAAAATATCTACTATCTCTGGATTCTAAGGAAGGAAAGACAAATGGTACTAGGTGACAGGTCTCCCATCACCTCAGCAGCTATTATGTATAGTAGCTGCCCTCTTCCTATCCTGCCTTGACCCCTCCCCTGTGTGACGTCATGCCAAGATGGTTGCTCCCACCAAAGAACAAACCCTTCTTCCCAGTATGCCCCTGTTCCCGCCTAGAGAGTAACCCAATACTCGCTCACCTCCTACCACCTAGTGAGATCACCGGGTCCTCCATTCCCTAGTCACTACCTCACTCAACCCCACCTCAGCCCCTACAAACCCCACCCCAGTCTCTATAAAAGACTCTCCCTGCCCCAGCCATATGGCTTTTGTCTCTCCTTTGTTCAGAGACAGCCCTGCAGATCTATTCCCATAATAAAGGCTTGTTGTGGCCTGGTCTGGTCTTGGTCTTCGGCCCTTTTACCTGACACTAGGGTCCTTACAACACTAACAAATGACAAATGTATTTAGTGAGGAGCTACTTCTAGTCTCAAGTCTGAGCCTGACTAGTCTCCTTTTTATTCCCTAGTCCCCCTCTCCCACATTGTGGTATCTGGAAGTCCCTTATGCTGCTTCCTGGTTATGCAAAGCCCCCAACCCATCATTCTGTTCTCTCCAATCACTGCAATAGAACTTTTTAGCCCAGAAGCATTCTTTCTCTTCCTCCTACTCCTCAGACCAGTTTAAGTCACCTGGATATTAAAGGGAAAGGGTGATAATAGATTAAACTAAAGCATATTAAGTTAATCTCCAACTGGTAATATGAGAAGAGGTAGTTAGGGAAAGAGAGTTTTCCTACTATCTCCAAAAAGAGGAGTGTAAGGAGTGCTTACATTCTGTGGGTGCAACAGGTACCTTACTGTCCCAGTGGACAAGAAGGAAAGCCACCGCCTATGGAGAAGATATAATTAGTTCTATCTTCCTTTCTAATTCCTAATTTCTAATTTAATTTCTGACTAAAGCCCAAACCTTTGGTCGGTGCCTGATCAACTCTCCTATATGCAAGCCTGGAGAGGGAGAAAGCCTTTTGTCACCAGAGTTTCAGAATCTAGTCGGCCCTGCATGGAGGCCTCGAAATCGGGCACCGCAGGCACTGGAGCCCCAAGGGTAGTGAGAGTCTGAGGCCTCATGCTTACTCCAAAGCCACCACTCTTCCCATCATTGTATAAGAGACAATTTTACCCATCTTAAAACAAAAAACAAGACAGCTTTCTTCTGATCCCATTTCCCACAAGGCTACCCCCTCTTTTTTCTCTTTGCAGCAAAACTCCTTCAAAGTATTGCTTATACTGGCTGTCTTCATTTTCTTACCTTCCATTTTCTATCAAACTCACTCCTGCTAGGCTTTTACCCCCACCACTTAACCAAAACTCTCTCATCAAGGTCACCAATCACCTTCACATTGCTAAATATGAGACCATTTGTCCCTCCTTCCTTCTGATACCTTATACCTTTTATCTCCTGACTTCCAGGATACTGAATTTTTTTTGTTTCTTCCTATGTACTTTAGTGGATCCTTCTCAGTCTCCCCTTCTCTGTGCCTTTTTGGTGATACTAGGTCCCCATCACTTGTTCTGTCCTCTATTTATAAGTCCTTAACATTTATCATTGTCGTGACTTGTTGGTGAGCTTGGATTTCTTGGGAGTAAAGGGTGGAATTATTAAAGCTGACAGACAAGCCTTTTACATAATTTGAAGCCCTAGGACTGCTGCTATATAAAATCCATTTTGCAGCTAAAAAAAAAAAAAAGAAGATGGGAAACTATCAGTGTATAGGAAAGAACACTGGACTGACTGAAAAATCACAAGATCTGGGTTGTTATTTAGGCTCCGTGAACAGAGATATTCACCTATTCAACAGACCTTTATCTACTAGCTACATGCACCACCAGGAGGCATACAAATATTTTTTGACTCAGAAAAGAAGACCAGAAAGAGTGTAATCCATCTCCAACTATGTCTTGGTTTTTTCAGCCTCAGATTGGAATCTCCAAAATACTTCCCAAGGAAAAAAGGATTAGAATTCTATGTATGTGCTTGCAGCATGCTTTGGTGCAAAACTACAAACAGAGACAGGCTCTAATGGTACTAGAGAGCTCAGATGACATTACCTGTGTGACACTTTTATTTTTCAAATACAAATATAAATACTACTATATGAAATTATTTTATTAACAGTAAAAATCACAGCATTTCTATTTCTGATATAATAAAGATTAAGGGTACACACTCAAATGGTTCTTTGGAGAAAAATGGAATAGAAATGGCAATAAATATTATCCTGTTCTTCCCGAAAGCATTATTTGTTATACCAAAAAAAGGTGACCTTTAATAATTTTATCTCACACATAGTTTCCTTTCTTGACAAGCAAAATTTGCAAAGAGCTTACATACTAAAATTGCCTATCAGCTAGAGTAGCTCACAGAACATGGTGAAATGAATGGAGCAACATTCAATCAATGGCTGAACAGCACAGCCTTTGTTATGTATTTACATCTACTGTTTTAAATAAGAATATTTTTAAGTACTAGCGGCCTTTTGAAGAAATGAGGCTATGTTAAATGTTTAATTTCTTGAGATTATAATGAAATAAGAATAAAAGCATGAGAGATTTTTGTACTTAGAGATAAGGTATTCTTTAGGTAGAACTTTCTCTTTATCCTTCAATTAGAGCTTTACTTGTAAATAATTTTGATCCCTTTAATTAACTTAGGCCCACCCGGTGACCCTGCCAAAAAAGGTTATTTCTATCAAAATAGAAAAAGAATGCTGCTTTTACATGAGATACCTCAGGCCCAACCACACTAATATGCACATCCAGCTGCATTTGTTTTCCCCAAAGACACAACCTGCCTTCTCTTTCTAGGCTTTGCATATGCTACATCCTACATAAGTAGGCCTTACCACCACCTAAGAACCTCTCACTTCTGAATACCTGGCTGAAATGACTTCTACATGAAGCCTTCCTTCACTTCTGCACAGTTAAAGTAGCTTCCCATAGGGCCTTTTTCATTCCACAACTACAGAATTCCTGACATGACATTGATCATTTGCTACCTGTCTGTCCTCCACTTTCTACCCAGTAACTTGTCTTTTAAGCCTAAACACTGGGAAATACCAGATCTGAATGCAGACTTGCTAAGAAAGAGGACTATGGAAAAAAATGGTAAAAAAGACTTTGCTCCTTTTACAAAAGATCTAAACCTTGAGATATGTTACATCTTCCTGTTTAGTATTATTAGTAGAAGTTATTTACATGTAACAAGAAAACCATATCTGGTATGTATGTTACCAAGCAGTCAATCACTTTTCAAATCATTTTTCAAAGTCCAGGCAGAAGAAACCCACTTGGGCAGTTAAGGTATAAAACTAGTGTCTTTGATTCACACAAAATCTCTTTATAAAAATGTATATACAAATCCATACTTAAAACATTTACAAAACAGTTTTTCACCAATTTATACAACAACTTATCCAAATAATAGGAAGGCACAAATAAAGCATATCACAAAGGGGTAGTTTATAAGAAAACTGGGTGTATTAATGAACATGATGGTGCAGGGTGTGTCGTTTGGTATGCAGATGGCATTATAATGAAGGAAGAGATTGTCTGGTGGCCACAGTGGTGGCCATCTTAGATCCAACCAGTTTCATTTGGGCCACCCGAAGAGGGACTTCTGGCTTACAAAAGAAACTAAACTTGAAAGTTGCTTCAAGTGGTATATAATCAAATTTTATTTAAGATTAAAAGTGGTTTATTTGCAATGAACTGCATCTTTTTAAAGAGCAGGCCAGGATACTCCTTGTTGCTGGGAGTCATTTGACCACGCTCATCGCATTAGTTTATGTCCTGTGCTGAGAGAGGTCCGAGGCTGTGCCAGGGCAGCAGTCTGACATTAAGTCCAAAGTCAATTCGAGTCACCAAGGAGATAGAAATCTCTAGAAACCCATAAGCACCGCTAGGAAAAAGCCAAAACCACTGTAATAGCCACATTCAGGAAGAATACCATAAATATAAAGTAATACACTTTAAAGGCATAGTATCTCAATCTGGATATATTTCCTGAAAATTTCTTATATGTCTTGTCCAGATGGAATTGTTCATCAAAATTTGGAAATCAAAGGAGAGGAAGTGGACAAGTAAATAGTACACACTACTAGCTATGAAACTAACAACTGTCTTAATTACCTCATTTAATCCATAAAGACTTTTGTAAGTTTGATTTGATGTCACTGGCAATCAATATTTGATCATTTTGATCTAGAGTGTTTGCCTCTGGGACTGATTCATGGTGCAATGACAAACTCAAGGGAACTAGGATTAAGGGTGCTTATCAGTCCTAACTAGTCTGGATAGGATGAAGAGGCAGAAAGATGCTGTTAAGGTCGCTTGTTGGTTCTCTTGTTGCTTTGCTGCTGTTTGTCCACCACGAACTGTTGCCCTTATGCCTCCCTGCCTTGGAGACAGCCAATTACGGACTGAAATCTCTATGAATTGTAAGCCAGATAAATCCTTGAACTCTCAGTGTCGGGTATTTTGTCTAAGCAACACAAGAAAAGTAACTAAGTAAATAATCTTTTTTTTTCTACTGGATTAAATTTGCTAGTATTTTGCTAAGAATTTTTGCATCTGTATTCACCAGGGATTACTGATTGGTTGTCTGTTGTTATATCTTTGGTTCTGGTTACAGGACAATGCTGACCTCATAGAATGACCCCTTTTAACACTATGAAATAGTCTAGGAAGAACTGGTACTAGTTCTTTATTAAAGGCCTAGTAAAATTCAGCAGTGAAGCTAGCTGGTCCTGAGCTCTGCTTTGTTTGGAGGTTTGTTATTACTTGTATAATCTTGTTAGTTGTTTTTGGTCTGGTGAGATTTTCTGAGTTTCCTCACTGTTCAATTTTGGTTTTTAACTAACGTGCCCAGAAATTTATCTATTTCTTCTAAGTTTTCCAATTTGTTACAATACAAGCTGCTCTGAATAGTCTCTAATAATCTTTGGTATTTCTACAGTAATACGTGTAATGTCTCTTTTTTATTTGTGATTTTAATTTTTGAGTCTTCTCCCCTTTTTTCTTGCATACTTTAGCTAAAATTTTATCAATTTTATCTTTTCAAAAAATCAATTCCTTACTTCACTGACCTTTTGTCCTATTTCTTTGGCCTCTATTTTATTCATGTCTGCTCTTTGTTATTTTTCCTACTAATTTTGCATTTGTTTTGTTCTTACTATTCTTGTTCTTTGAGCTTCATTGAACGCCTTTTTCTACTTGCTTTGGTTGCATGTATGTACACATATAAGGCTATAAACATTCCTCTTAGTGTTGCTTTTGCTGTATTCCATTGGTTTGGATATGTTGTATTTTTGTTTTCCTTTGTTTCAAGAAAATTTTAAATTTCCTTTTGATTTTTCTTTATTGATCCATTGGTTGTTCAATAGAATGTTTAATTTTATTACCCGTGCAATGTCTAAAGTTCTTCATGTTGATTTATAGTTTTATTCCATGATGATCAGAGAAGATACATGCTATGATTTCAATTTTTTTTTCATCTGTTGGGGTTTGTCTTAGTGGTCCAATATATATGGTCTATCCTAGGAAATGTTGCATGAGCTGTTGAGAAGAATGTGTATTTTGCAGGTGTTGGATGAAATGCTCTGTATATGTCTGTTAGGTTCATTTGGTCTATAGAATAGTTTTAACTCAGATATTTATTTATTTATTTGTCTAGATGGTGGGTTCACTGATGAAAGTGGGATGCTCAGGTCCCAAACCATTACTATGTTAAAGTCCTTCTCTCCTTTAGATGCAATTATGTTACTTTACATAAATGGGTGCTACACTGTTATGTGCAGATATATTTATTTTTTTCTTATATAATTGACCCCTTTATCATTACTTTTTTTTACAGGTATTGACTTATATTTTTTTTATCCTATATAAGTATAGCTACTAGTCTTGATCGTCTCTGCTTCTTGCTTACACGGTATTTTCCATCCTTTCACTTCCAGACTATGTTTGTCTTAACTGGCTGAAGAAGTAAGTTTCCTTAGGCAGCATACTGATGGGTCTTACTGGTTTTTTTTTTTCCTTTTACCTCATTCAGCCAGGTTATATCTTCTATGAGAAACTTATTATCTGTTTACATTCAAGTCAACCTCAATTTGTTTTTAAAACAACCTATTTCCAAATTTATGGCCACAAATGTAATACAGATTTGTTTTATAGACTCTGGATGTTTTAAATGAAAATTGAAATTATTTTCCCGTGGCTCTACCATTTGGAGATAATCATCATCAATGCTTTGCTATATTTTCTCCTATAGTTTTGTGTATATAAATAGTTTAAATAATAAGGTTAGGTCAGGCATGGCAGCACACATCTATAATCCCAGTTCTCTGGAGGGCTGATGGAGGAGGACTACAAGTTTGAGCCCAGCCTAGACAACTTAGCAACTTAGTGAGACCCTGTCTCAAAATAAAAAATAAAAAGAGATGCAGTTCAGTGCAAAAGCCCTAGGTTCAACCCCCGGTATCATGGGGGAAAAAAAATCAGAATAAGGTGACAATTTACATTATGTCCTGGTATTGTACTTTTTAAGCTACTATTATTTTCCCATTTAATAAATAGTAAAAAAAATCCTTGGGTACGTAGATAGAAAATTATTTTATTGGCTGTATACTATCTTCTAGCTGCAACAGATGAGCATTCTGATCTTCTCTCACTGCCAACATCAAGGATTCACAGGGCTCCACATATTATATTTTATGTATAGGTTTTTAATATGTGTTTTCTACATGTTTTAAAATGTTATATGTCATATATATTTCTTTTTAATTATTTGGATTGAAATAAATCCCTAAGTCTACATTAGTTTGTATTTTTTTAAACTGTCTGGTAAGAGTCACAAACGATTTAATTGGGAATTATTTATTTTCTTATTGAGCTGAAATAACTATTTTTTCCTGACTTGAAATAACTACTTTTTAAGTGAAACATAAGTTGTACATATTTATGGGGCATCATGTGGTGTGCAGTAATACTTTATATAATAAAGGTATTAATTCTATTTGTTATATAATTCTACCATATATTTTATAATAAAAATTATATATTTTAATCTACCTATCACCCTGTGAATATGATATATAAATTGAATACTTTATCCATGTGACTGTTTTCCTTGTCATTTGATATATGCAAAATTTAATTATTTTTAATTGTAACTACATAATTGAATCATTTCCATGTTTCAACTTTTGCTTCTGTACTTTAGTACGTTTCCCCACACCCAAAATCAGATATTATAATGTCTCCTAGTATATTACCGCATTTTTTATATTCATTATTTGCAATGGTATTTTTTAGAAATTCACCATTCTTTTGAGTTTTTTTATGCAGTTACAAATATTTATCAGCATCATACTATTATGTATTTATTTGGGGGGTACTCTACCAGTGAAATATAGACTTTTTGTGGTCCTGGGAACCAAACCCAGGGCTTCGCATATCCTCTATTTAAAATTTAATACTTAGCATTACAACTTTCCCTTTATTATTCTTCTTAAGCATTTTTAGGTCTTATAAAAATGAAATTCAGAATCACTTATCTATGGAAAAATCTCTACTGAGATTTTTGATTTGCATTACATAAATATAAATAGATTAAGAATTGTTTTTGTAACCAGAAATGCTGTCTCTTCATCTTCAGAGTAGTTTGTTTCCTTCCTACAGGTCATTTGCATTTCTTGCACATGCGAAGTTTAATCCTTAACATATTTTCTTTTGCTATATGAAGGAACTCTTTTTCTCATATTTTCAAACTGATTATTACTATATCAAAATTATATTATTTATAATAAAAACTTACTATACTTTTACTTGACTGTCTTGGACATCTTTTATCTGGAAATAATTTGATCTTCCTTTCCAGTAGTTCTCTCATCCCTGTTTCTTTTCTGAACATGCTGCCTTGGCATTTTTAGATAGAAGTGATGACAGCATGGATGGCGCTAATGCGAACAGCATATAATTCTAGCATTTCACCACTATTAGTATTTCAGTTATTGACAGCTTAATCCCAATTTTGTATAAAATATAATTTTATAAAATTGTAGATACTTTCCATAAAATACTAACAGTGAAATATTTCTAGACAGTAAGGTAATTAATAAGTGATTTTATTTTCCTACTCATTTTCCCAATAAACACTTTTGTGTATTTTTTATTAATTATCTTGGCATGATCTTTTACATTTTTCCAAACTTCCTGAAATGAATGTACACATATGTACACATGAATGCATGTTCTCTCCCCTCCTCCCTCTCTTCATTTCTTCTACGGTTCCTTGCTTAAGAAGAATGTTTTCAAATCCAAATAATCTTCATTAGCAATTAATACCTTACAGAAGGCAAGAGAGAAGCAAATCCTAAGAAAAGCTTTTTCTGTAGAAACAACAGCCTATTTTGTAAGGGTACCTAAAAATAATACCTTGATACAGTTTCTCAAATTATACTTTATAGTATGTCTCATCCTTTTTACTAAAACTTTGTTCTTGGGCCGCAGTTTTAGCTCAGTGGTTCTGCCACCTGCCTCGCAAGCACAAGGTCCCAAGTTCGATTTTTGGTACCAAAAAAAAAACCCACTTTGTTCTTAATTAAGACTATACTATATGACATAAAAATATTAACAAGTTGACATTAAGAAAGTGGTAATATTCCTAATAAGTGCTCTATGAAAATCAGATTCTAGTACTCTTAATAGGAGTATTGCATGTCAACTAGTGGATGTAGCAACTTTGTCAATTCTTATCAAATCCTGTTTCTTTCATATTTCATTAACCATGATACTGAACCTATCTTGAAATGCTATGTGACACATGAGAAAACGTCCATCTCAAACATAAACAGCTATTATCTTTGCAGTTTTAGTCTACCAAGGAAGTTTCAAACTGCTAAAACAGGCAAACTGCTCCCTATGCTCTAAAAACAGAAATATAATAATTAGGTCACAATGGATAGCTCCTTTCTCGGCCAAAAAAGAAAAAAAAAGAGAAAGAATGATGAATGGAATTGGAATGTTTATTATCGGTGAAATTCTTTAGGCTTGGATTCCAAATAAGTATCCTGATGCAAGTTACTATGACAACTTAAATAACAGAAAATGCCCCCTACCCTTCTACCAAGCTGATTTCTCTGGCAGACTATTTCAAGCCTTCTAAAATCTGTGTGCACAAATTATCCGTAACAACAATAAACATCTCCTTACAAGTTTTACTCAAATATTCTCATCTAAACCCTTAAAACCAAGTATAAGCATAAAAAAGTATTTTCCATGAAATCAACATGAGACTGAAAACACACACACACACACACACACACACATTTAAATATAAAATACTTAAGAGTATTTCAAAACTACTTTTCATTAGCAGAGGTACAGTATATTGCCACCATATGCCTCATTCTAGAAACTATGTGAAATTACTTGCAGGGCAGTTCTGAAAGAAGATTATGGAGCTAAGTCCTGTTTATCATTATTTTTTCCCTCAGTAATGCTTTTTACAGGAAAGTATCAGAAAAGGGGCTGGGAGAAGATTGTAGTCTTATTTTGAACATAAAGAAAAGCAAACAAATAATCCATAAAATGTATTCTGTTGTACCAAATGTCTTTCCACACAAAATATAAGCTTTAAAATGTTTTCACAGTTTACATTTATAAACCTAACAAAGGTGCCTTGTGATAGAGTGTGAATTATTCTCTATCATTCTCTAAAAGAAAAATGGACTCAAGAAAACTGCATCTTCATGGAGAAAATATTAAGTAGAGATCTTCTGATTGTTGGACATTAAAAATTTAAAGTAGCCCAGGGCCGGCGGGGGGAGAGAATTTTACAGTGTAGCAATAACAAGACTTCAAAGCTGGTTTTGTTACCCACCAAAGTTAACATTACAGTACTGAAAGGCTTAGGGACTTCACCTTCTCTTGCAGGTTAAGCAGGGTTATTACTTCAGAATCCAACAGAGGCTAGAAAGTTTTTATGCATATCTACACCTTAGCCCTGGGCAGATCCTTCATTTACTTAAAACATGGGTTTCTCTTATGTGAGAAACCCAAATTATAAGTAAAGAGCAAAATAAAAGACAGATAACAGGAAACAGGGAGACAGATCTTTCTCAGATGGGAAGGGGCCCAAGAGATGGAGCAGGGGAGAGGGGAGAGAAAGGACGACGAAAAAAGGAACTAAGACGGGTTATGTGCATGTACCAACTCCACACAAAGAATGTAAACATTATGGCCTGCAAACATGTGCTGATAAAAATAAAACACATAAAAGCTCATTTGAAAAAGAAAACTCAGCAAGCTAACATAGTCTTTGCACTATAAGTCAAAAATCAAAGGCTGCTAATCTTGGGCACAAAAAGCATTTGAGAAGAAACAGCAAAAGATGGAAACTTCATCAGCAAAATCCAACCAATTCACAGGATCCCCACCTGCATAACTCTGAGTGACCCAGGGAAATCAAATAATTGAAATGTTCAAACCCAAATCCACAAAATCCTTAAACAACAAGCCCAAACCAGTTCTCCTTGATATAACTCACACATAAATCTTTCTAAGTAGAAAATAATTAACATATAAAAGAAAGCTTCACTGCATAGCTTCCTGGGAATGGAAGCTACAATTTAAGTGACTGCCCAATCACAAAGAGAATGTTAGTTAAACTCAAACATTTTTATGTTTTTCTTTTTCAAATCATATTATAAATAGCAGCACACTAAGAATAGGGCTTGAATTAAGACTTTAAAGTTCTCATACAGAAGTAACAAAATTGCCTTACTAGAATCACCATCTTTCACTCTCAATGCTTGTGGCCTTATAGACATAGTTTTTGGTAATGTCACAAAAAATGTACAGAAAGGTCTACATTAGAATTAAATCACTGAGGATATGGATTCATAGTTTTAGGAGCTAAGTCCCTTCACATAACCTAGCAATTATTAGAAGGCTTTAAAGGTTATGCTTTATTATTTCAGGGGGAGATTAATTTATGTGAGACCTTTGAGAGTCATCTAGTCAAAAATGCAAGCACATAACTTTTGCAAATGAACTAAGGAATTTATGAGACAGCACACTGGTTTGTGCCCTTCAAGAGTTTATTCACCTGTAAAATGTGAACAATTTATTCATAAGTAATTCACTTACTACAAACAAGGTCAAATTATTTTCTCTTTTGGGACCAATAAATCACTTACATGTTCAAGCAACAAAAAACATGCAAGCAAGCATACTAAAACCAAGTGAAACATAACCTGGTTGCATATACCCACTTTATGAGATTTTTCCCCACTTTTACTTAAGGAAGTCAATTATAGACATTATTGAAGAGATAGAAGCTCAAACTATAAGTCATTCCAGTCTTACCAAGACTATCACAAAGAACTGTCAAAAAATTCAGTTAACCATCAAGACTTTCTAAACCTTCTCTGCTTGAAAGACTTGTCCACTTTAAAAGAGATTCCTGGGCCAGGGATTTGGCTAAGAGGTGCTGTAGCCTGCCTCACAAGCACAAGGTCCCAAGTTTGATCATCGGTACCCCTTTCAGAATAAATAAATAAATAAGATCCCTGCTTTAAAAGAGTAACCCCCATCCCAATTCAAAGCATCAGAATAGTGCTCTTACAGAAAGCCCACGAGCAGTAATACATTACCCTAAAAACATTTGCTTCAGACTACAAATTTGTACCCTTAGCATTCTTTAAGATGCTTTTAGTGTCAACACAGATTTAGATATAGGAATTCTATTAGTGACAAAAGATTATCACTAACTTTACTTCTCTAAATATACATCTTAAATGATCCCCAATTCACGAGTGAATATATCTATAAATGTCTCTCCAAACTCCAGAAGTTCTTTTCAGTCACTGAGAGTAATACTATACTTCCAGGACGCAGGTCAGGAGTACAAGTGTTCTGACTCACCTCACTACACTGGAGTCTTCCCACCAGGGCCAGAATGAGGTAGTTTTGAGGATCAGATCCACGCAGCACCAGACAGGTATTCTAGGAGGATCCACAGCAGGCTCCTGGAAAGGCACACAACATTCTTACAGTCTGAGCTAATTTTTATCTTAGAAATGCTAAATCACTCACCTTAAACTTACAGTTTTCAAAGAGCAAATTCACTAGCTTGGGGTATCAGTTTGGCAAAGAGTAATTTCCCCCCACCTTCCCCCTCAGTTATTTGAGTTGCAACACTTGTGGATGAGTTTGTTTGGTTTGGTTTCAATTAGCATTTTTATGACTTTGAAAAGGGAATTTCAGTTGTTTTTTAAAAGGTCATCTGATGAGCCCTTCACATTCTAGGAAGGTTTCTTGCTTTCTGTTTCTATTAACCAAATCTCTCTGCAATACCACATTAATTTCTTGAAAGCAGTTAACAGATATTTGGAAAACTGCTTAAAGCCAGGGCTAAAAATGAAGTTGAATGAGAGATCTCAGGCTTTCAGATCTAAAAAGTAACAAAAACATACCAGTTTTCCTTGATTAGTACATATTACTACCACTGTCTGGCTTAACAAAGAGGGCAACTCAGTAACATTTCTTTTGAACACTTTATTGCCTAGTGCTGTGACCGTCTGAAGCTCTGCCATGTTAGTTATAAGGCAAGCCTAAGGAAGAAATCCTGGCCATGAGAGCATTGACGCAATTCATCTATCTGCCACATTCAGACTATGCCCTTCACAGATGTTTCCGCACTTATTTATAGAAAAGTTTACTTTAGTAACAAGACCAGCTTCTATCAAGCAGTTTTAAAAATATATCCAGACATTAAGCTATTATTATGAATAAAAAACATCACCCAAAAATGTTTCAGTTCTTAAATTTTTAGTCATGAAATATCAAATTAGAAATAGCATAAGGAAAAAAAAAAAAGGTGGACCCGCAAGCTTGATGAAATGGAAGAAAATATATAAATTTCAAACACAACTTAGGAAGGGGGCAGGGGTCTATTGCTTGCCCTTCCACAGTGCCTTTCTCCCTACACGGCTGCTGGTGCCCTGAATGGAGGCATTGTCTCCAATCCAGTTACTAGATTGACTAGACTAACACTTCAATAACTTAATATTGGTTACAAAAATGCCATTTGCTTTCTGATTATTTTTTGTACATAGTGTTACAGTTACAATGCAAAAGTGCTTCCTTCCAAATTTTAAGGGAAAAAGTGTAGTGGTAACATTTTTTTCTTGATGAAAATAAATAGGGTTTAAACCAACTAGGTATCACAGAATTCCTATTTCATCCTATTATACCAGATGCTGGGGGAGAGCTTCTGGCTTTAACTAGATCTATCTCCCTCCTAAGAAAACGAGAAGACATTCACCAATCTGAGTTTGAAGTGACTTGGTAAAAGAGTATGTCAAATGAAAGTGACATCCAAATGGCAAAGGCAGGTCACCTCTGCTGAAGACTTCAGTACCAAGTGACAAGAGGCTGCACAGGCTTAACTACACTACCTCCCATCCTTGGGCCTTGAAGTTACCTGGAATTTCAGTCTGGTTGGTAAAAATACTCAGTTACAAAGTCAAAATCTCTTCCTACTCATCTTTAAACACTCATCTCTCTTTTTAGTTGTTTTCAAGAAAACTTTTAAAGTGGAAAGTGAGCAGTTGAGAAGGAAAGTCTAAAATTGACATCTTTACCACCCTTCTGTTCACAAAATAAGGTTATTACCAGAACGAGACATTAAAGGCCAAGAGGATTAATATCTGTATTCCCTCATATATAGTACAAAATGTACTAGTTTACACATATGCTGAGATTAAAATCTCTCCTTTTCAGATTTTTATAACTGCAAAACTCTCAACAGGTCAAGGCTCTCTGAAGCAGGATGGGGCTACCCCAGTTCTGCCCAGGTCCTGTAATGTGCTTTAGGGATGTCCTTGAAAGTTCCAAACCTGACGGGAAACTGGGACCCTTGGGTTCTTACGTACCTGTCCCCTGCTCCCAGTTCTTTCAGGCATCGATTTTCTTCTTGATTGTAACACCTGCCCTAACTACTCAATGCAGTGTTCACTTAGCCAGGTCACTTTACAGAGACAAAACAAAGAGATCAAATCCTATCACATTTGACTGCTTTTTAAAGCCTTCAAAAAAAACCTCAAACTTTTGCTTTTTGCAACCTCTTTTGTAAACAGTAGTTATAAAATACATGTAAAATCTAGTAATTTTAAGAGTTCTTAAAGAAGTCATAAGATACCTGAAATTTAAGTAGGAATGATCTCAAAAAACCTATAAGGTACAGGATGTTCTGTTTGAGAGCTCAGGCACCTTCTCAGGCCACTGTCTTAAGCTCATCACCAGTTGGTCTCCCAAAGCCACCACCTGGCACGCCCCAGTCTCACCACTGCTCAACTTCCTGCCTCAAGCTCCACTTCAGGTTGGCACCCCATAACCAGGCCCAACAACTCTTTGTCCTGGCCAAACTCTTAACTCACTCTCCAAGAGAGCCCTGACATTTCTTCTCTTCACCCCTGGAACTTTTCCTCACTCAAATTAGTCACTCTAGGTATTCTCAAGTGGCTAACACTTAGTACTTACTGGCACTGTTTACTGAATCCTCACAACAACCTAATGGGGTACAAAAGCTGTAGCAAGGGAATAATCACAAGAGAAAGCTAAAGAATAGAAAGGCATATAGCTAACTAAGAGGGGAACCAGAAATTAAAGTCAAACAAATTGATGTCTGAGCCCATGATTTCAACAGCTGTAGCTGCATTATAATACTCAGCATAAATTATAATTACACATTTGCCTCTTCTTGATGGCAGAGACATTTTGCACTGATACATTCACAATATCTCACATATGAGAATTGTTCAAGAAATGTTCACTGATGGCTTGATGAACTTGAGAGTTTTACAGAATGTCAGTGGGCTGATCAGTGGTGCTGAGGTTATCCTCAGACAAGCCTTGCCTCTCTAATTAATCTCTTCTCCTAAGATGTAATTCTCCTATTACTATGTACCTGAAAATCAGATATGTGTTAGATAAATAAAAGTTGAAATAAACCAATAATAGATGCACAATTTGGGGGAAAGGAAGAGAAACTGGAAAACTTTATACCCCAATAATTATATTACTTTTAGGAAAATTTAAATTAAGGATATTTGAACATTAATTGGAACTTACAAAAACACACCAAAGATTAAACATTCTCCTATTTCAGTATCCAGACAGCTCTAAGACAGTTCCCAAAGATTCATGTCTTGTGGTATTCATACCCTTGTGTATCTTCCCACAACGAGCAGTTAACTTACACAGCCAGTAGGATATTGTGGAAATGTCAGAGAAGACATGGCAACTTCCATCATGTTCTCTTTATTTCATGCCATAAGATAACCCATCCCATGTTGTACAGAAGTTCAAGAAGCCTTATGGAGGGGTCTATATGGTAAGAAACAGGCCTCCTACCAACAACCAGCACAAATTTTCCAGGCAGGCAGGTGAACCACCTTGGAAGTGGACATTCCATCTCCAGCCAAACCTTCATATAGACTACACACAACCTGGTACGACACTTGAACTTAAACTTTGTATAAGATCCTGAGCCAGAATCATCCATCTAGGCCATCCTTGGATTCCTGACTGAAAGAAATGAGATGAGATTTTAAAAGTTACCGTTTTAAGACCCTAGGTTTGGGGCAACTTAGTATTTGGAAACAGATAAGTAATATACGTAATAACATCCACGCAACCTTCATTTAAGTTAAATAATGTATAAGAATGCAAACAGGAGTAACTGATGTTAATAAATACAATATTGGGATACTGCATTCCTAAACACTAAACGTAAGCAAAACAGAATGCTGAAGAACAATTCAAAAGCAAAATACTGTAAACTCTAAGGAGCTCTGCCTTTCTTGCTTTTTTTTTTTTTTTTTACAAATGAGATAAAAGATGCAAGCCCTTCATTTCCTGATGTCTTTTAATGACTGCTGATTAACTGCTGGGTATGTTCCCTTACTTCAAAGTAGGCCCATCAGGAGGGACAATCAATGAACAAAAGTGGCATTTCTATTACTATAGAAATGAGAAAAGGTTATTTCTCTGGTTGTTCAAGTATTCTAGGTCAGATATGAACAAGTCAACTAAGTTTTGAAGGAAATCAGCTTTTCTCTATTCTATGACACTCCAAGATGCCTGAAAAATTTAAAATGAAAAACAAAAAAGTACATTTTTTTTACTGGAAAGAGAGAATATATCTGAAATTCTAAATATTTCAGTACAGAAAAAATGTGGTAGTTCATTTCCATAAACGAATCTTTGTTTCTACAAAATAAATTAAAGCCACAAATATACAAGTCTGAAATACTCCTAAATGTCTGGTTTTTCTAACAGAGGAAAGGGTAAGAACACTCAGGTGCTTTTTTCCTTTTTTGACATCAAAACTTTACATAGTTTCAAATATAATGCCATTCTGCTAAAATCAAGATGCACTGTTAGAAAGTTTTCTAAGGTTTTACAAATTCCATATAAAATGTTAAAAAAATAAAACGACTCTAGAAATAAGGAAAACTTTTCATGAAAATAAGTCCATCATGATGCTATATGATATACTATTTGCAAAGCAGAAAGCAATAAAAAAATTAATTATATAACAAACATTTACCAAGCTTGTATACTTATTTTTTAAAGTTTTTATTTATTAGTACATGTTTGTAGCACATGATGTTTACTTTCCTTGTGTGGAGCTGGTGTACGTCATAACACATCTTCACACCCTTTTTCATCTCCTGTTCTTCTTCTCCCTTCCCCTCCGAGAAACTTATTGCCCTACTTCCCATTATCTTTTACTGTGTACCAAGCCCATGTATTTAAAATAGGGTAAAGATTTTAAAAATGAAGACATGGATTTCTTTCTACTATCTCTGCAATATTTATCAGACATAACTAGTATCTAGTAGCAAAAATGCCAAATAAACGTCTGGTAAACACCAAAAGGCTTGGAAAAAATTTATACAAGAAAGAAATTGCTTCTGGATGGTGAATATGCAGGAAAACTTCATGAAATAAGACTCTCATATTTGTATATGGCTATAAATTTTTCTAGTGTTTTCATATTAATGTATTAACAGCCTCATTATGCAGATGACAAAGCTGAGGATCAGAAAGATTGGGTGACTTGATTAGAATGCTCTTAACGGGTATTTAAAAGTAGTAAGTCACTTAAAAATAATCATAGTCACTTAAAAGTATTACTTGACAGCAAATTACAGCCAGGTATCACTGTATGCCATTCATACACTGTACACAACAGTCCTCATTTTGAGGATGTGGAAACTAAGATTTCAGAAAGATTTAGTATCTTTTCAGGTTCATATGGCTAATAAATAGTGGAACCCTAATAGAAACTCAGATTCCCATCTCAGGTTGTCCCCTATTGTTCTTAGTAATTGTTCACATTCTACTGCACACCTGCCAGCCTAACACTGTACATGGATCCATAGACCATAAGGAATAGAAATGCATCCTTGTAGCATTATGATCTAGTACTAAATGTCACTCAAAAAATCAGAAAAGCAGCAGGGGATAAGACAAGAAAGGGATATGATCAATTGTTTCTTAAAAAGTTGAGCAATCATTTTTGTTTAAACCAGCCTGAAACACTCAATTCATAAACTTTCCTAGATAATTACTTGGACAGGGTCTCCTTCCTCTGGCTAACACTGCAATATCCCATCTGTCAGACAGAGCTGTTTTCAGAAGATTAGCTTTAGAGTTTTGATCACTATTTATCAAATTATCTAGGCGTCTTCTGCTGATGATCTATTACCCCAATTTGAATCAGTAGAGAAGAAAGGGAGGGCAGGATACTGAATGGTGAGGGAAGGAGGGAGGGAGTACACACTGGTAAGTGCATATAGATTAAGACAAACATGATCACATGAGTAGAAACCAATTCATGATAGAACACACATGTGATCATGGGTCATATTAAAGGGTTATATTAAGCAAGCACTAAGAAAAAAAAGTGTGGTCAATGGTGTGGTCCAGTGATTAAAGAAAAAAATGAGTAGGACATAGTTACAAAAACAACATTCAAAGAGATGGAATATACAGTGACTAAGACACTTGAAGCATAGAAAAGTAGGATCTTTCTGTAAAGAAGACATCATAAAGCTGTTTAACTATTATTCAAAGTATAAGGGCTCTATTGGAGGCACAGTGTGAGTTTGCAGAGGGATTTGGGGGGACAGGTATGCTCACTCACAGAGTTACTTTCTAAAACCAGGAAAAAAAAGGCATTATGTAGTTTTTAACTTAAATGAAGTAAACCACAAAGGTAATTATGCAAATGAAGGTGTAAAGCATCCTCCAGCAATACAGTGTCTTTAAACAAACTAAAAGGATTCTGTGGAGGTTTCCATACTGTGCTGCCTTATTGCTTGGACCCAGTCCATACTGTACGAGGGAATCCTGCCTCACTTCTTCTTCATGGACACTGCATCTAGCATACAATCTTGCACCCTCAATAAATGAGAACCCAGGAAAGGTCAGGAGGAGCTTCCTGACAAGGCTGGAATCTAACATGCTCGGTCCTGAAAAGTCAGTGCCAGAGGCTAGCTGCTAAAAATCTCTTCTCCTTCTCCCCAACAAGGAAGGTCATTTGGGATGTGGGGTACTATTTTTTTAAATGACAGGAAAAAAATCTAATTGTATCAAAAAAATTTAAAAAAAGCTTATAGCTATATGTTGTATTTTTCAGTAACACAAATGAAATCCCAAATATTGACTACAGTCACCACTCCCCAATCAACAGGGAAATTTTTCTAAATACTACAGATTGCTCTAGTTAACCTCTTCTTAGCTCATCAGATCTAAGTATCCAGATTTATGATGAAAATTAATCATCTGTTCAGTAATACTGATATCAGATAACAAGAAAAATCCCAAGATTGCTTGTAAAGACCTGACAGTTTTGACTATTTTTATGTCCCAATGGGCTCAGAAACCTAATTTTAAAATTCACAGTGGGGAAAATTTATGTATTAAGGTTTCATTTTTAAAAACACCAATTAATTTTAAGTAACAAAAATTTCCATTCTCTTGTAAAATCAGAGCTGACAGAAAATCTTTAACATACATGTCATATATACATATATATGGCAAAGAATATTCTGCTAGTGAATAAAAAATTACTACAGTATGGGCCGGGGATTTAGCTCAGTGGTTCTGCCGCCTGCCTTGAAAGCACAAGGTCACAAGTTTGATCCCTGGTAACAAACAAAAATTACTACAGTATATTCAAGTATGTTTTGGACAATTACCTAATTCCTAAATTGAGCTGTTGTGTAATGTATATACATCAAGAATAAATGTCCTTATTTGGTTCAAGGAAGAGCATAAGCAATTAAATTACCTCATTTAAGAAAGGAATATCTTTAGGTTTAAATACCAGTTAAGCCCAGCACTGATACAGATTGTACTTTACATGTTTCTGAAACCTTACATTTCCTGCTGTACTGCCTGAATGGAAGTCCTTAGTCCTTAGTGATAGGTCTCCCACCACCTCAGCAGCTATTATGTATAGTAGCTGCCCTCTTCCTATCCTGCCTTGACCCCTCCCCTGTGTGACATCATGCCAAGATGGTTGCTCCCACCAAAGAATAAACCCTTCTTCCCAGTATGCCTCTGTTCCCGCCTAGAAAGTAACCTAATACTCGCTCACCTCCTACCACCTAGTGACATCATGGGCTCCTCCATTCCCTAGTCACTACCTCACTCAAACCCACCTCTGCCCCTACAAACCCCACCCCAGTCTCTATAAAAGACTCTCCCTGCCCCGGCCATATTGCTTTTTGTCTCTCCTTTGTTCAGAGACAGCCCGGCAGATCTATTCCCCTAATAAAGGCTTGTTGTGGCCTGGTCTGGTCTTGGTCTTTGGCCCTTTTACCTGACATTTCCATCATTTCTGGAGTTATAGTATCCCATAGTTTCAGGTTCAATTTTGGTGCACTCTTTCCCCTTGTTGAAATCATATGCTACTGACTGTAATGCTGTGCTGATAGTGCTCAGTTTGGCCCCAAGATACAGGCTATACTGTGGTTATGGTCAGTTTCTATCATGAATAGCCAACCCTGCCCCAGGCACAGGAAAAATGACAGAAACACACAGGGGCCAGCATATTAAAACCAACAAGGGAGGAGGGAAGGGAAAGGATGAAGGGAGGAAACAAAAGCAAACTGAAGAGCTGGAAGGTGAGAGGGGAGGGGAGGGGAGGCAATAAGCAGGACCCTTACCAGGGCCAAGAAAGGCAAGGATAGCTGGAAACAATAGGTCAGACTACAGGAAACATGTGTGGAAGAAGTGACCAGCTGTCTGAGCCTACATGCTTCAGAAAGAAACCGGATGAAAGCCAGCAACGGTGGCATACACCTGTAATCTCTGCACTCTGGGAGCTAAGGCAGAATTGCAGATTTAAGCTCCGTCTGGGCAACTTAGCAACTCTGTACGACTGTCTCAAAGAAAAAAAAATTGTAAAAAAGGGTTGGAAGTGGCAATGTAGTGAGATGGCCCTAGGTTCAATCCTCTGTTCTGGGGAGAAAAAAAGAAAGAAACAGCGAAGAGGAGCAGCCCACAGAGGTGCTCAGAGAAGTACACTGCCCTTCTGTGACTGGACATCACCAGCCCCAAAAGGAACAGGGAACCGGATCAGTGCTGAGAGTCCAGTGGACGCAAAAAACAAGGGTCCACCCACAGTGCATGACATCAGGCTCCAAGAAGAAAATGACCTTGACCTCTGATCGTTCTGTTGTGATGTGAATTTGGGGCAGGAGTAACTTCTTTGAGCCTCAGTTCTCTCATCTGCAGAGCAAGCTCTTGGGAATAAGTATACCTGCTGCATCTTTTATAAAGAGCCATCCCCACATCTCTTTGGCCCCTGGCCTGAGGAGATGCAGGACCTGGAGGAGGACCTGATGAATGTGAATCAAAGCCATGTCTACCTTCTGAGTGGGGAGAATCTAATTTGGGAGAATGAAAACCAGAATGGATTTAGTAATCTTACCACTTTATGACTGAGGGCAGCTCTGCTACAGGGTCAAAGAGATCAAGAGAATCACTCCCTACAAACCAGTGTTAAGAAAATCCCCAAAATTTCACTTGTATAGTTGTATGTGCCAAGCCACTGACTGAAGTACTTTATATTAATTCACTTATTTCTCCTAAACAATCCCATGAATTAGGGATGTTCCACTTTTTCTTTTTTTTTTTTTGTATTAAATTCTTTTATTGGTACATTGTAGGTATACAACACAATTACATTTCTCATTGGGAATTGTACCTTTAC
>NW_004624752.1:13136570-13199685 GCF_000247695.1 Heterocephalus glaber
CAGAAGCCCCTACACCTCTGGGCCGGGAACAGTGGGACTCAGTACCTTGGTCTGGTGGTCTGGTGTCCTCTGCGTCTTTGTAGTGTGGAACCAGGTGGCTGCCTGTCTGCAGCGGGGTGATTCGGTGTCTTCCGCACGACTCAAGACCTTGGTAGGGCGTGCACAGACCTTCCTGTGTGCAGCAGGCTGACTGGGCGTGTTCTGTGCGACTCAGGACCTCGGTAGGGCGTGCACAGACCTGCCTGTTTGCAGCGGGCTGATTCGGAGTGTTCTGAGACTCAGGACCTCAGTAGGGCATGGGCAGACCTGCCTGTCTGCAGCGGGGTGATCTGGCATCTTCCAAGCGACTCAGGACCTCCTCATTTTCTGATGAAGTAAGGCATAGGGTGTTTACATTACTTAGGGCCCACATCTCGCAGCAAGTAATTGGCATCTGTCTGTGGATGCAGCCCTGTCCACTGCTACTGACCACACCAGGGCTGCACAGGCCAGCACTACACAGGTGACAGCTTGCTCTCCTGCCCTTCTCTCCTCACCTACTGATTTTAGCTGCCTAGCCCCAAATTCCACAACTGAAGAGGATAAAACCACTCAGATAACTGCTGTCTTTAATCTGAATGCAGAAAGTCATATTCTAACTAGTTTTTTATATTTAAGCCATGTTTTAGGCTACTAAAATGTTTTCAGTCTCCCATTTTTAAATTATCTATATCTCAAAACATTTTCGTTCAAAACTAATTAATATACCTTCTGTATTTTTATTCCAACTTGAAAATGACATGAAGCATCATGTGAGTCATTTTAAAAGACAGTTCCAAAAACTAAAAGGATACATCTGGAAAGTAACACCCAGTATTTTCAATTTCATACCAAAAAACATATTGGTGTGGAAATGTGCTTTAAAAAATCTATGTTATATTATCTTTACCTAGGAGCAGTTTACAAATGCTTACGAAGACATTTTAGTTTACATCCTTGAAACAAGTATTGATATCCCTCTTTCACATACCACAAACTCAATTTGATACAGACATAAGAATAGGTTAACGTTAACAGGAGGATGGCTTTCGAAGCTATGACATAGAAATAATCAATCATGCTTTAAGTATTGCTGACAGGTTGAAACTATGACAGCAACAGCACAGACCTTTCAGAGAAGGCTGAGAGTTATTCTGAGGTTTATCTTAGTTTGAGTTTGACTTACAAGCAGTGAGAAGTCATTCGGCATACCCTCATTCCACCTCTAGGAGAAAAAGACCAGCAACTAAACAGCAGATTGACATTATATATGGTGACCATATAATTTGTCACCCAGGACAAAAGATCCTGTTATTATGTCAGAACAATAGGAGGGAAGCAGGACTGATTTAATAAACCAAGATATGGTTCACCCTGTAACATATCGCATCCCTCTTTTTAACAAAACAACTATGTCAACATCTTAGACTGCTCATAAAAGTACCCATCTCTGCCTACTTTCTACAGAAAGCATCTTTATAGGACAATATGCTAATAATGCCCCTCAACCCACAAAACATATTTGTTAAAGCAGATAGTCTGATGTACTTCATTCTTAAAGTGAAAGCCTGTAAGAAATTTAAAATTTCTTTAAAAGTTCAATGAATTAAAATCTTTTAATGAATTTTTTAGCTAGAGTGATTTTAAATTATTCTTGCAATGAGCCTATCTCAACACTCACCTAATACACAAAATAAAATAGGGCATTTATGACTATGGCCCTTGCCTTGACCAGATCTGTTCAGTAGGTGGCTAAAGATTCTGAGATAGGCAAGAAAGCCTCTTGGGCTGGGCATGGGAGCACATGTCTGTAATCACAGCGCTCAGGAAGCTGAGGCAGGAGGACTGCCACAAATTCTAGGCCAGCCTGGACTACATAGTGAGTTCAAAGCCTGCCTGAACTACAGAGTGAGACCTGGACTCAAAAAAACAAAAAAAAAACCAAAACAAAAAAAAGAAATTCTTTCTCATAGGCTTCACAGCTTAGTACTACCTTCACCCTAGTAGCTAACAGAAGACAATGATAGAACTATAACGCACAAATCCAGCTTTCATTAAGTGTTTTGTTTGGCAAACACAGTGCTTTGAAGTTTTTAAAGGGTGGAAATCACCTAAAAATTCAGATATATGACTTCTTTGAAAACAACCTGAAGATCTTCCAAGCCAGCCCAGTCCCATTTCCTATGGGCAATAATCGGCAGGAGTTGAGGGGGGACTGTCCCTTGAGGTAAGGCATGCACTCTAATTTGCCACCATCCTAACCACACTCGGTCATTTCATCCCTTAATGTGATCTACACCTGGCTACTGCATGAATTTGCAACCCCTGCCACAAAGCACTTGAAAACACCTCCCATTTCCCCCAGGGTATAGAGGGCTAACATCTCCAGGACAGGCCCCAGGGCTACTAGAACAAGAACCTCCAACACCACATCAGGTTAGTCTGCTGGTCAGTTGCTGGTTCTCTCTCACTCCCCAGGTCACCTGGACGTCTACCTCATCTCTGTCTTCTCTTCATGTCCTGGGCTCTTCTCTCAGACCTGCTTTTCCCACTGAGTGCTCAGTTGGGTTTCTGTAGTTCTAAAAATCTAACACCGCTATTTGTAAAATGAGTAAATGTGCCTTGCAGAGCTGTGAAGATTAAACAAAAATGTGGGTAAGGCACTTAGCACAGCCCTGCACATCTTATAAACACTCAATTAAATGTTTTTCCTATGACTTTAAGTCAACAAACATGGAAGTAAAATCAATAGTGAGCCAGCATGACAAAATAACTTTGTTTTATGGAATTTATATTGAGCTTAATGTAACTTGCTTGCTTTTAAAGAATACGTGACAAAATGTTATATCACATAAAGAAATAAACTCAGCTAAACCATATAACCACTTAATAGAGAGAGAGGGCACCTGTGTGCAGATGGGAGCCACTCAGAAGGAACCTGCAAGATCTGTAGAACTTCCTGCTCATTTCCATATTTGCTGGGTAATTCAAGGTAATGTATGATTTAGTGGCACATAATGGGTAAAGCAGATATTGAATTCTAAATCAAAAGAAATAAGGGAGATCATTATGAACCTCAGTCACAAAACACAAAAAGAATTTATATAATGCATACTAAATATTTTTAATGAGTAATTGAGAAGTTTTCTTAGTATCCTGTTCCAGTACAAAAATCTTGGAATAACTTCATTTATTGCAATTGTAATACAGTCTAGCTTCTTTGAAAATCAAGGCAAACTGATCAACAAATTTATTAGCTTCAAAAACTAAGTAAAAATTGGTAGTCACGATTTAGTTACTCCTATTACACTTTTTTTTCTTTCTACATTTTGGTAAAGAATTTCAGAAAACTTAAGAGTGGCCTAAATTTATATGGGCATAATAAAATATCAACTGAATATAACTGGAAGTTGAAGTCTATCAAAGAAAACACATTTAGGTAAAATAACCGACAAGAATGCTAGAAAAAGCAGTTACTTTACCTTTTCAATTTAAAATTCTATATGTGATCACAGCAAATGGTGAGATATTGATGAAAACAATTCTCCACTAGAGATAAAAAGGAAGGGAAGGGAGGGGGAATACTAGCCAGATACTCACAAGAAAAATAACCACATTTACCAAAAAGTATCGTAGCTCATAAAAATCATGAGTTAACTCGAAGCACTTGAGGTAGAGAATGAACTATGAGAAAGCAGAGCAGAACATTCAATGTATTTTATCTTTGAGAATGACTATGGATAACACTACCTGTAGGTAATTTAACTTAAAACTTAGAAATAGGGTGTGTATATGTGTATATATGCCACTCAGTGCCTCACATACAGTCAATAGTTAGAAATATTTAAATTTATTAATAAAATCATATATATTAAGTTTAACTACCAACCTGCATCTACCACATATTTGTACAGAGCTGTACACAGTATTCACTTGGCTGTAGCTTGGTGAAGTTTGGATGGATGGATGGCCAGCAGTCTGGCTGAGTGGGGCTTGAAAGGGGCGTGCCAAAACCTTAGCTTTCTCTCAGTTACGAAATTTTAAAAGTTTAGCCCTCATATCTTTCTAGAATAGTCAAACTGCACCTAAAATTCAAGATTTGGGCTATACAGGTTGATCCATATGCAAATATATATCCCACACTGATAGGGCACAGTTGACATCACCACAAATCCACTTCCTACATTTTGATAAGACCATTCCATTACCAAATTACTGTGCCTGTTAACAAGCACACCTCTCTAGTTTATTAAGGAAAATACACAGATAACAATGTAACCTTCTTGGATAAGTCAACAGCATAGGAGGCACATTTCTTTATCTTAATTTACTTTTTGAGCTATTTCAGCACAAACAGTCTGTGAATTACATAATGTTTGGATAAACTGCAAATCTAATGGTTCTAGGAGCACAATATCCAGGGTGGAATTGGTAGGCTCTGATCAAGGAGGCTGGACACCAGAAGTGGTTGCTTTAAATCCTTTAAGGACACTTTACTCATTAGCCTCTAGTATAGATCTTCTTTAGTGAAATCAACAGTTTGCTAATCAGCATGATGAATCTTGGAAAAGAGCTCACTTTATAAGTTTGCTAAAATGTTTAAGAGACATTCCTACCTCCTTCTGCTCTTACATAAACAGAATCTGGTGGCACCTGCATCCCTGATGGCAAGAAGATGGTCAAAAATATTGGTCAAAAGTATGTCCCCATCATGATTTTATACCTGCTTTGAGTAAATGCTCCTTGAAAGATGTGTCAAAACATCTGAAAACAGAAATCTGAGCCATCATCAAGTTTACAAATCAGCCTGCCATTCTGTGCTACTTGCTGGTGAATATTTATCTAAAAATCATCTGTATTTGCAGTGGTTTACTCTGAACTTGCTTACACTACAAACTGGCAATGAATCTGTGAGAATACCATTATCTACCTGCTCTCAGACCCCAGCCCCCCAAAAAGACACTGTGAGGGTTGATTGTGTCAACTTGGAAGTTGGTTAAGAGAAGCTTAACTAAACTGGCTCAGCAATTCCTTACCCTAGGGTGTGGAGGACCTACCCTAGGGTGGCTCCTTGCCTGGATGGTATAAAGGGGAAGGATGGATCTGCTTCTGTTCCTCTGGAGAGAGCTCCAGTCTTTTGTCTTCACCTTGGATGTCATCTCCTGGGTTCCAGCAGACTCTTCAGCTTCCAGTGCATATCTTTCAGCCTTACAGCACAGACTCTGCCTTCAGCCTTGCAGTGTATACTCTGCAGCCTTACATCCCATACCCATCGGCCTCCTTATATGGACTCGAATGGGACACTGCAGTGAGCTCCAGACCTTCAACTAAATCCTTCGGTCTCCAGGATGTCCAGAGGGTGCTTACAGATACTCTGGATTCTTCCTCATCTGACTCTGTGGGTGTCCATCGTAAGCCAATCTTGTAAATTCAAATATATTTGTATAACTTGTGTTATATCTGTTTGTCTAGTAAATACTGACTGATTCAGACACCTAGAAGTTGGGTATGACCAAATTTACTGTGGAAGAATAGCCTGAATTCCTGATATGTTACTAAAAGCACAATCGGTCACTTAGCATTGAGAATGTGAATGATGTCTAGTCTATCATTCTCACAGGCTTGCTGTAACAATCCCATTACTGAAAGAATGCAAAAATGGCCTAGAAATCATCAGTACAGTGTTATTTCAACCTTTTTTGGCTTATACTGTGAAATAGGTGAGTACTGGCCTTGTCCCACCTTTTTCTTAAGTGTTCGTTTTATCTATCTGTATAACTGCTTTTAAGGCCTGCATTCTATTGCTTCTGAAACCCCTCTGTAATTCTGAAATGCAAAAGCATGCTCCTGTCTAAAATCTAAAACGATCTAGGATAGAAATGTGAAAAGCAATAATTACTATAATAATAATTAACATGCTATCAGTATTAACATAGTTACATGTAGTATACATACAATTAACATAAAATTAAGTAAGAATTAATACAGATAAGAATGAAATAATGTGGAGATTTTTGAACCACCAAGGCAAGTACTCTGTTGGGAGTAATTCTACATAATTTGGGGGAAAAATCATTTCACAATCAAATTATGATTCGTCCTAGTTTCCCTGCCTACAGGCCAGCTATGGTATGTTGAGACAACTCCACTTTTGCCTCCGGTCACAGCTGAAACCTCATTGGTCCCACGATGCCATGACACTCCAGGGCAGGAATGCATCAGCTGAAGACATCCTGGTTCCTTGAGAACCAAGTAGTAAGAGAAAGGTTTCACCTGGGAAGGAACAAATTCCTACTCAACAAAAGTTCCTCCTCGATTTAGGATCTTCATTGGCATCAGTTCCTCATTTTCCTAGGATTATCTGCCCTCTGAGTCATCTGTCACTCCTGATGTTCCGAATAAAGTGATGCCAAGCTTGGGGTGCCTTCCTCTCTGCTTCCCAGAGCAGCACCGATCCAGGCCCAAAGCTCAGCTTCTTCTCTAAGTCCAATTTCTTGTCTTTATTCATTAATTTGCCTTGTGCTGTTGTGGCTCACAGGAATCCAGGACTCACTGCAGGGGTTCTGGTAATGTCCCCTTTCCCTGTTCCTTTCAGTACTCTAATTCTTAGACATGTAAAGTTGGCCAGACTGACTTACAGAATATGTAAGGTGGTTATATTTAGGCCAGTCCTAGTCATCTACAAGCTTAAAAATAACTTGATTTAACCTTAGAATTAAACAGTGCTCCAGAATGGCTCTCTAGATCAGAAGATCACAAGACACCTAGATTCTATTGTATTTTTTAGTATTGTTAGAAGAGTTTCATTGTTATTTCCATGAAAAGTGTTAAATGTTTTTTCATTAATACAATATCATAAACTGCATTTGCTCAATCTAATCAAGGGGACCAAAGGCCAAGCTGAAGACCCCAACAGAGACCAGCTGAAGATGCCACAGAAGTGGCACAGGATCAGAAGTGCCACAAATCCTAGTTCTCCATTCTACCACTAACTGCATGATTTTCTACATCTTCACTGGTGACCCTTGCTAGAGTCTCCCAGTGTCAAGACTATTGTTATGGTTTCTATCTAGAAGTCCTCTCAAAGCCTCATGTGGTCAAAGGTGAGGCTTTTCAGAGGTGGCTGGATCTAGAGTGTGTGGTGCTGGGATTAAGAGTGTGTAATTACTAAATTAGTCCACTGATCAGTCTGGCACAGTTCTGGGTGTGGATAATGGGAACGTGAGTGCTACTCACCCTAAAGGCATGTAGCCTGGATAGAATATAAGGGACAAAAAGAGGGCTGCTGTTGTCACCTACTGCCGTCACTTATCCCTTGTTACCTTGCTGCTTTGCTCCCTTCTGCCCGCTCTGCCACACCTTGGATTATTTTTCCTCTGTAATGCCCCTCTGCCATGCTACCCTGCCTTGGAGCCAGCTGATTATGGGTCTGAAACCTCTACAAACTGTGAGCTGAATTAAACCTTTCTTCCCTTAACCTCAGGTATTGGGTGTTTTGACTCAGCAAGGAGAAAAGTCACCAAGACAACTACCATGTCTCTATGAGAATCACACAGGCTATTTGATGTCAATGGTCCTTGGTTACAAACACCAGTATCTTTTTTTTAAAATTAATTTTATTGGTACATTTTAGGCATATAAGCTGCTATTCATTACTGGGAATTTGTACCTTTATATAACTTGGTTCTTATATTTTTTTCCCATTCCTCTGCCCTCACTTCAACCCCTCCACCCCTCCCTATTTACAAATATTTCCATTTTTTCCTTTCTCATATTTATTCCTTTTCCTTCTTTCCTTGCCCCTACCCCTCGCCCCCTTCTCCTTTGGGCCTTTTGTTCCTATTTCACATCATCTATTATACATTTTGATTCTTATTTACACTTACAGTTTCTCACACCAGAGAAACTACTCAGTATTTACACATGTGTGTTCCAGTTACTTAAGAGTATGGCTTCAATAAGCATCTATTTAGCTATAAATGTCCCTAGTTTCTCATTCTTTATGGCTGAGTAGTACTCCATTTTATAAAAAAACAAAACAAAACACATTTTCTTTATCCAGTCTCCAGTTGATGGGCTGTTTCCAAGTTTTAGCTATTACAAACTGTGCCTCTATGAACATGGGTGCACATATATCACTATGGTATGATTCTTTTAATTCTTCAGGGAAGATACCTAGCAGGGGAATAGCTGGGTCAAATGGGTCCTCTAATCCTAGTTTTTTGAGCTATCTCTATACTGATTTCCACAATAGTTGCACCAGTCTACACTCCCGCCAACAGTGGAAAAGTTCCCTTTTTTCACATATCCCCACCAGCATTTGTTATTGGTTGATTTCTTGACAGCAGCCATTCTTTCTGGGGTGAGGTGGAATCTCAGTGTTGCTTTCATTTGCATCTCTCGAATGACCAGTGATGCTGAACTTTTTTTTTTCATATGTTTATTTGCTGCTTCTTTGAGAAATGTCGGTTCATTTCAGATGCCCATTTTTGGATTGAGTTTTTAAATTTGGGAGGCCTGATTTTTTTTTTAAAGTTCTTTATATATTCTAGATAGTAGACCTTTGTATGAGGGACAGCTGGTAAAATTTTTTTTCCCCTCACATTGTGGGTTGTCTCTTCAGGCTGTTGATGGTTTCTCTTGCTGTGCAGAAGCTTTATTTTTTTTTGGTACTGGGGATCAAACTCAGGACCTTGCACTTGCCAGGCAGGCAGCAGCACCACTGAGCCAAATCCCCGGTACCTGAAGCTTTTCAAAAAGATGAGAACCCACTTGTTGATTTTTTTTGTGCTAGTTCACATGTGACTGAGGTTTCAAACACCAGTATCTTTGCTTTTACTATGCTTGTCTCACAACCCAATTGTTCTCAGTATGATTTTAAAAGGCTAACTTTTAAACTCAAAAGGTTTATTTATAGGGCCAGGGATTTAGCTCAGTGGTTTTGCCGCCTGCTGCATAAGTGCAAGGACCCAAGTTCGACCCCCAGTACCAAAAAAAAAAAAAAAAAGATTTATAAAGCAAATTTCTTTGTCTTATAAATATTTTAATTTGTGCACTTAAGTTCGCAAGTGACACCGTCAACTAAATTTATTAAATTAATACACACAATTTTGTTAGCTTCCTAAATATCAAAAAGGTGGAAAATAATTCTTCTGCTAAATATTGGTCAAGAAAACAAACTGAAATGATTTGGCTTGATTTTTCCAGAAAAAAAAAATCAAGTGATCAGCTGAATGAAAGATTTACTACAAAGTTAGGTTGTTTCACAAATAAGAAAATAACAAGATGGTTTATGGGCAAATTCCCATACAAGCTACTTACATTCTCTCTGTGCAATGGTCATGAATATATCCCATAGTTTCAGTCATTTCAATAGGAATGATCCCATGCAAATAACTCACCGACACCATAATAATACAATTGGGACATACTCATTGACAATAAGTCAGAATCACTCAAATGGAAGGATACTGTGTCTGACATCATGGAAGAAACCCTAACTAAACAGGGTCATCAAGACATCACTTCTAATCTCATCTGAAACATTCACAGGAGATGGCAGCAGCCTTCAAGAAAGAGAGATCAGTAGAATATTTGTTCACAAAAGCCCACAGTCTTGGAATGAAGTCCACATTCCTCAGGGCAGCACAGAAGACCCTCTACAGCTGGTTCTAGCCACATTTTCACCTCTATTTCTAGCAATATATCCCACATTGAGTGATTCTGGATACTGGGCTACCTCCCAGAGGTACCTTGAACATCCATACTCCTGGGTCAGCCTCCACCATGGCCTCAGGCAGTGGTGGCCTCTTCCCTGTTACTTCTTGCCCACCTTTGTACCACTGTCTACTGCTGATATTTCTTTTGACCCTTTGGTCCTTGATTGGCATATACTATCTTCTAACTACCTTTCTTTACTTCCCACAGTAGTAAATTCTTCCTAGTTTGTCTTCTTTCCTATTACACTGATCTTTAATTTTGTAATAGGATGTTTGTTTGTTTTCAGTGCTGGGGATTGAACATAGGGACTTGTGGTGTCCAGTATGTACTCTACTACTCAGGGCTTTTAAATTTCAGCTTTTGCTTTACTAGACTGTAAGCTAGTAAAGAAGCAGATACCATTCTTATCTTTGTTAAACCATCCACTACCCAGTACAGCTTCTTCAACATAACATGTGCTCCATAAATGTTTGTGGAGTGAATAAAAAACAAAGTGATTTCAATACAGAAGGCACTGAAAGACACTGAGAAATACTCCAAAGCCAAGTTCAAAGAAATGTAAAAACTGAATAATTCAAAACCATGACATTTAAAATAAAAACATGTTTCTCATAACCAATCTTACTATCAATCAAAAGCTAAATAAACTTTAGAACACAGTGATGTCCTTTACCTCCACAGGTAGAAAATTATTTTTCACCTCAGGTCCTGCAACCCCTCCAGTCCAATGAGCAGGTTTAACTTTAATGACACTGAAGCTACCTGTCATTCTCCACTAACCATGTTCTCTCTTACGTCCTGTGCCTTTGTGCCCAATGTTCTACTTATGGAGTATCCTCCCAGAAATATGCTTCTTCATCCTTAAGTGCTAGCTGAGGAGTGAACTTTCTTCTTAAAGGTCCCCTGACTTCCTCAGGCAGATGAAAAACATCTTTCCAGAAGTATTCATTCCAACCCCACCAACGGAACCTACACCTCCATTTTATTCATTAGCCCACTCCCAAAATTATTTAAATGCCTGACCCTTCACTTCAACAAATAATCTGGACAAGATTGGTTCTTTTTCTTTGTAGATCTAGCTCACAAGTACTTAATACACACTGTCTAAACAGATCAGGTAACAAGTAATGGCACTGCTCCGTCTACCAACATCAATGATCTACACACTGCTAACCTGCTTACATTCTTCAGGGTAGTGGACTCACCCAGCACTACATTTGGAAGAGGCATCCAAGCTCAGAGTGCAACTCCAGCAGTTTTCACTGTAGCTGAGTGTTCACCATCGTGTTCACCATCAATGAACAGAATTTCATTTATTCAGCCCAACTCAATTTGAAAGATCTAAAATACTGAAAACTGCCCTGAAAGAAATCAGAAGTTCTACTGTGGTGGATTAACTTAGAATGCCCAGCTGAACTGAGTCAGCGTCGTTCTGAGCCTGGAAGACCCACCTGAGAATTGTTGCCAATGGCATAAAAGGAGAACTGGAGGGGAAGATTGCATGCTGTTGATTTTCTTGGAGAAGCTTGCCAAGGCTGGTTTTCCTGGTGCAAACCTGGCTGTTCTCATTGTCAGAGAAGCATGGGTTGTTGCCACCGACCTTGGTGTTCTCGTCAAGGGAGTTCTGGACCTCGCCTTGAGGGCTGCTTCCTGGTTCCAGTGCAGACCTCTCAGCCTTGTGACACAAATCCTTCACCCTGCTGGCGCAAACTTTCTAGCTTCCACCACTGGCCTTTGGGCCTTCCCAGTGCAGATCCTTGATACAGACTTGCATTAAGATATTGCCTTGGGCTCTGGGCCTCTGGCTGGGCTCCTAGAGGACAGGGCCTTGGGCTCTAGGCCTTTAACTAGATTTGTACAGAACATTGCCTTGGGATCCAGGCCCTTGGCTGGATTCTTCGGGTCTCTAGTGTGTGGACAGATCTCTTGCACTCCTTTGCATTTGACTTTTTGGGAGAATATTATAAAATAATACTGTAAATCATGTGTCCTGTATTGAATCTATTACTTGCAAACCCTGACTACAACATCTACTAACTCAGATTTTACATTGGGAATGTTGGGATTGCTTTAAAATTAACTTGGGCTCACTCAGTGCCTTCCGATACAGTGTTATGTTTAGAAAATATATTATTAAAATGGTAAATAGTTCCCTGTCTGTTTTTTGGACTAAAGTTTTAGCCCTCCCTTTTAGGGTAAATATCTTTGGGAAATGTTCCAAATCACTGCAGACTTCCATGATGCTTCCATGTGGAATCAGAGGCTACTTGAAAAAAGCATTCTCCTCTTGGTCAATTTGCTATGGCATTGCTCAACACTCTGCTACACTTTCTTCCTCTTCCTGTTTTTACCTCCTCCACTCATACAAGCAGGGAAAATATTTTAATATTAGTCTAAAAGAAAAAGCAAATCTTCTGGGGGAAAATTACACACTGTATTAACATTTCTGCTCCAACCTCAGCTGGGCCCTCACACTGCCCTCCTTTCCTTGTCCTGGGATTCCCAAGTTCACTGAGCACTTAGGGTCTGCTTGCCCAAAAACTATTATGCCCAAACTCCAACCTCAATGCCTCCTGCTTTCACCTCTAGAAAACACCTTTTCCTCATCCTCTATTTGGCAGAGAAATTTGTGCCAAATGGACTTGGGTTTTGTTTTATTCAATGTGGGCTGCTATAACAAAATACTGTAAACTGGCTAGCTTATAAACAACAGAAGGCTGTATTTCCCAAGTCCTGGAAGCTGGGAATTCCATCGTTATCAAGGTGCCAAAAGACTCAATGTCTCTTAAGGGCCCACTTTCTGGTTCACATATAGCACCTTCACACTGTGTCCTCATAGCATTGTAGACGAAACTGTTCTCTTTCACAACAGCGTTAATCACATTCATGAGGGATCTGTTTTCATAACTTAATCACTACACAAAGGGCCCACAAGGGACTGGGATTTCAACATATGAATTTCAAGAGGACACTATCATTCAGACTTTAGGAGGTTTCCTCGCTGAGCAGCCATCCTCTTTGAACTCTAATCTTTAAATTCACTCACACTCACTGTGTGGCAGATTGTCACACAGACTCATTACCTGAAGTTAATCCTCATAATGAGTCTATAAGGAAGATACCTTTGCACCCAGTTGACCAATGGACAAGCAAACTAGCCATCAAGGGGAATGGAGGATGTGTCCAGAGTTCCCTGACTACTAAGTGACCAAAAAAAAAAAAAATAGAGAGAGAACCTAGTTTTCCTGACCCTGAGTCCACACTGTACTAAGCCACATTTGCTTCAGACACCCCTAATTTGCCTTCTCAATTCTCCTTTACCTCATCCCATGGTCTAGTCAAATTAGCCAACTGCACCTACTCAAGCACTTTAACAATAAACTTGCCTTTGTTTCTTTTAAAAAACAAATGCTGGTGGGGGTATAGCTCAGTGATAGAGGTTATGCTTAGCATTTGTTGGGTTCTGGATTTGATTCCCAGCAAACAACAACAATGATGATGACACTCACAAATGCTATCTTTTTATGATTATAAAATACATGCTTATTATAGAAAGTTTTGGAATACATAAAATTATGAAAGAGTAAGATTAAAAGTCATCCATAATAAATAAGAATGAACAGGTCACTCGAGGCCAGCACTGCCATCACAGACCAGGGCTGCACCATATCTGAATCTGCAGTGCAAGGGGGGGGGGTGTAAGGGTCATGGTTATGAGGTCCAGAAGATAGAGCAGAAGTGAACAACAGATAGAGGGCCTCTCTGAAGCTCCTCAATGAAACCTGAAGCCCACAGGGGAAGTGAAGAAAATCTCTGCAACAAAGGCACACTGGACTACCATGGTTACTAAGTTGGTGAGATCAGCATCTCCCATAGGAAACTGGACTCACTTTGGGGAAAAGGCAGCTGGAACCTACAGTAGAACCTTGCAGAGTTCAATCCTGCAGGAGGTCAGGAACCTCAACTTGGGCCTTGCAGCCAGAAATCAGCCTGAATCTCAGTGGACTATAGCCGGCTTGCTGAGACTAATCGACGTAGACCTGCACACTGCTACCCTCGTTGTCTACCATGACAGCAGAGACATACCCTGAAGGAGGGCCCCCTTTTTTTCAAATTTATATATATTTTATTTTTCTTTTTTTTTTCTCTCCCTTCATGTTCTGCATTTCTCTCCCTCTTTGTTCCTGTTCCTGTCCTATTTTGGATTGTTTTTCTCTCGCTTTCCTTCTCTCGATTGTCAATCTTACAGGAAGGTGAATACAATTTCTAGCTTCCCTATTGCTGTTAGTTTGTTCTGTTCTTGTCTTTGTTCCTTCACTCTGTGTTTTCCTCTTGTCTTCAACAGTTTTCCAAAATTTGCGTGATCCTTCTGTGTCCTCTAGCCTCACTTCTAACCTTTTCCTCTCCTTCTATCTCTCTATCCCTCCCTCCCAACTCCTTCTAAGTCCTCACCCCAAAGGGTAAAGCTGCTATATTGAATGGTTACTACAAACATACTTTGGGCTGGTCCTCCATTTTTATCTAGCTTACCTGGTCAAAGGTGACAAATTAGTAGCTACCACAGATTAATAGCTACAATAGTTTTTGTTGATGTTGATTGTATCACTTGGGCTAAGGTGTCATGATTGATCTAATTAGTTGTCCTCCTTGGTATACTGAAAATGAGAGATTGCCTAAGAGTCATTAGAAACTCAAAGCCTAAAGATGAGCTGTACCTGGAAAACACCTCTGAGAAGCAATCATTCCCTAAGGGTTCTAAATACAAGCAATAAAGATACTCACAATAAGCAATATTGAAGTATCAGCCCAGGAATTAAACCAAAAGCAGCACCAACAAAAAAATAGAAATACGAAGACACCTAAACAAGGTGCAAACCCAGACTTGCAACTCACCACAGGCAAATTCTGGGGGCAACAAAGTGGAAACATCTGATAATCAACCACCTAAACATCCTGAACTGGAAGTTAACAAAACAGATGAACAAGGCTCTAGAAAAATTCAAAACAAATAATTTCCCAGATAACTACAGAGATTGTGATCAGAATGAAAGACATGATTAGACTCTAGATCAAAAACAGATTGAAAAAAAAATAGATAAGCTCAGGACCATGATGGAAGCCATGAATGCCCAGCATAGGAAAGAAATGGAAACCATGAACACCCAACATAGGAAAGAAATGGAACCCATGAAACAGATTCAAACAGATATCCAGGAGATTAAAAACTCCATTGAAACTATTCACAGCAGAATGAGCCAATGTTAAGATAGAATATCAGATATAGAAGACATGATTGCAGTTAATGACCATGAAAGGAGAGATTTCTTAAAAATAGTAAGGGACCATGAGAAATCGATCCAGTAACTGCTAGATGATGCAAAGAATAATAACATAAGACTGATAGGAGTCCACGAGAAAGCAGGAGAAAGTACAAATGACATAAAAAAAACTGTTCACAGAAGTAATGGCAGAAAACTTCCCAAGCACAGGAAAAGGATTTGACATACAGATAAGTGAGGCATATAGGACTCCAAGTAGCCATGATCAAAAAAAAAATCTACACCTAGACATATAATAGTCGAGATCCCAGAAACCCAACTGAAGAACAAAATCCTACAGCCAGTTAGAGAAAAGGAACAAATCACCTACAAAGGAAAGCCCATCACAATCATGACAGACTTCTCAACACAAACCCTCAAGTTAGGGAGAGCCTGGAGCGAAGTATTTCAAGCCCTAAAAGAAAATAAACTCCAATCTAGACCATGTATCCTGCAAAATTTTCTTTCAAAATCGATGGGGAAATTAGATACTTCCACAACAAAGAATACCTGAGAAACTTTATGAATACCAAACCAGCACTCCGAAGAATTCTAAACAATATCCTAGAAAAAAACAATGAGAGTCACAACTCCATGAGGCCCAACAGAGCGAAGCCATCAGACAAGGCAAGAAATTAAAGAGAATAAGAAAAATAAAAAATAAAAGAGCCAACAACAGGAAAATATAACAAGAGTAAGTCAATATGTATCAATTATAACCATCAGTGTTAATGGCCTCAATTCACCAATCAAAAGAAATAGACTGGCAGAATGGATTAAGAAGTAAAATCCAACAATATACTATATATAAGAAACACACTTAATTCAATAAAAAATTCATAGCCTGAAAGTAAAAGGATGGAAAATAATTCTCCATGCAATAGGAACCCAGAAAAAAGCAGGGGTAGCTATTTTATTTGCAGACAAAGTAGATTTCAAACCAAAACTAATTAAGAAAGACAGAGAAAGTCACTACATCCTCGTAAAGGGAATAATCCAAGAGGAAGAGATGACAATTATAAATATATATGCACCAAATACTAGTGCTCCCAACTATATAAAACAAATATTAATGGATATGAAAAACCAAATAAGCACTAACACAATAGTAGTGGGGGACCTCAATACCCCACTGTCACAAATAGATCACCTAGACAGAAAATCAACAACGAAACACTAGAACTGAACCAAACTTTTGAACAAATGGACTTAATAGATTTCTACAGTGTCCCACCCCACAAAATCAAAATACACATTCTTTTCAGCTATACACACGTCATTCTCCAAAACAGACCACATGCTAGCTCATATAACATGTTTAAGTAAATGCAAAGGAACTGAAGTTATCCCCTGTATATTATCAGGCCATAGCGTAAGTAAATTGGAGATCAAAGGGCTGGGAGTTTAGCTCAGTGGTTCCGCCAACTGCCTCACAGGCACAAGGACCTGAGTTTGATTCCCAGTACCAAAAAAAACCCACAACAAACATATATATATATACATACACACACACACACACACACACACACACACACTTTAAATTGGAGATCAATAGCATAAGAAACCACAAGAACTTCAAATACACATGGAAATTGAATAATACTCTCCTGAACAACCAATGGGTCACAGAGGAAATTAAAGAAGAAATTAGACAGTTTCTACAATTAATTCATAATGCCAATACAACATACAGAAACCTATGGGACACAATAAAAGCCGTTCTACGAGGGAAATTGACAGCAGTGAATGCCCATAACAGAAAAATGAGTGAGCTCAAATAAACAATCTAATGCTGAACCTCAAGCTCCTAGAAAAATAAGAGTGAGACAAACTCAAAGCTCGTAGCGGAAGAAATTATAAAGATCAGAGCAGAAATCAATGCAATGGAGACTAAGAGAATGATACAAAAAAAATCAACGAATCGAAGTTGGTTCTTCAACAGAATAAATAAAATCAACAAAACCTTGGTAAACCTTATCAAAAAAAAGTAAAGAAAAGGCTCAAATCCACGCAATTAGGAACAAAAAGGGTTAAATTGCAACAGATCCAGCAGAAATCCAGAGGATCATCAATACTGACTTCAAGGGCTGGGGAATTTAGCTCAGTGGTTCCATCGTCTGCCTCACAAGCGCAAGGTCTCGAGTTTGATCTCCAGCACACAAAAATATAAAATAAAAATTAAAAAAAAGAAGAAGCCTATGAAATGATTAAAAACTCAACAAGGGCCAGGGATTTAGCTCAGTGGTTCTGCTGCCTGCCTTGCAAGGGCAAGGTCCTGGGTTCCATCCCTGGTACCAAAAACAAAACAAAACAAAAATTCAAGAATCTATACTCCAATAAAGTGGAAAACTCAATAAATGGATAGATTCCTAGATACATATGAATTACCAAAGCTGAACAAAGAAGATATAAAAATTCCAAACACCCCAATTTCAATCAGTGAAATTGAAAACATAATTAAAAATTTACCAACAAAGAAAAGCCCAGGTCCTGATGGCTTCACTGCTGAATTCCACAAGAAATTTAGCTAATCCCACTACTTCTCAAACTCTTTAATGAAACTGAAAGGGAAGCAATACTCCCAAATTCATTCCTGGAAACAGGTATTACTTTGATTCCAAAAGCAGAGAAAGACCCAATCAAAAAAGAGAACTATAGGCCAACCTCCCTAATGAACAGATGCAAAAATCTTCAATAAGATACTGGTAAACAGAATACAGAGGATCATCAAGAAGATCATACACCCTGACCAAGTGGGATTCACCTCAGGGATGCAAGGATGGCTCAACACAGGTAAATCAATAAATGTAATAACACTACATTAACAGACTTGAGGACAAAGACCATATGATCATCTCAATAGATGCAGAAAAAGTTTGGCAAAATCCAACACCCATTCATGATAAAAACCCTACAGGAAATTGGAAGAGAAGGTCTTTATCTCAATCTGATAAAGGCTAGCTATGAAAAACCAACAGCCAACATCATACTAAATGGTCAAAAACTGAAAGCTTTCATGCTAAAATCAAGAAGAACACAAGGATGTCCACTATCTCCACTCCTGTTCATTACAGTTCTGTAAACATTAGCCACAGCAATTAGACGAGAAGGAAATAAAATGAATAAAGATAGGAAAGGAAGAAGTTAAACTGTCATTATTTGCTGATGACGTGATACTCTAAATAGAAGACCCAAAAAACTCTGCTAAAACTCTTTTAGACTTAATTGACAGATTCAGTAGAGTAGCTGGACACAAGGTCAACAATCAAAACTCAATAGCCTTCTTGTACACAAATAACAGACTCACTGAGACAGAAATTGGGGAAACAATTCCTTTCATGATAGCATCCCCCCCCCAAATGAAATATCTAGGAGTCAATCTAACAAAGGAAGAAAAAGACCTCTACCTTGAAAACTACAGCACTTTGGAAAAAGAGATTGAAGAGGATACCAGAAAATGGAAAGACATCCCTTGCTCCTGGGCAGGAAGAACCAATATAGTAAAAATGGCCATACTTCCAAAACTGCTATAGAGATTCAATGTAATCCTGATTGAAATTCCAACAGTATATTTCACAGAACTAGAGAAAACAATCAAAAAATTCATTTGGAACCAGAAGAGACCTAGAATAGCAAAAGCAATTCTAGGCAACAAAGACATGACAGGGGGTATCACAATCCCTAACATGAAACTATACTACAGAGCTACTATGATAAAAACAGCATGGTACTGGCAAAGAAACAGATGTGAAGATCAGTGGAATACATTAAAAGATGCAGACACAACTCCAGACACACTCTGGCACCTTATCTTTGACAAAGGAGCCAACCACCCTCACTGAAGGAAAGATAGCCTCTTTAATAAATGGTGCTGGAAAAACTAGATTTCAACCTGCCACAGTTTAAAACTAGACCCATATCTTTCACCATATACTAAACTAAAATTGAAGTTAGATCAATGATCTAAACAGTAAAACAGAAACAGTAAACTTGCTGGAATATAGGTTAGGTAGAACTCTTGAAGAAATTGGCAAAGGAAGAGACCTTATGAACAAAACCTCAGTAGCATGGGAACTAGCACAGAGAATCAACAATAGGATCTCATCCTATTAAAAAGCTTCTGCACTGCAAGAGAAACCACCAATAGAGCTAAGAGACAACCGACAATATGGGAAAAAAATCTTTTGCCAACTGTTCCTCAGACAAAGGACTACTATCTAGAACGTATAAAGAACTTTAAAAAATCAGACCCCCAAAATTTAAAGACCCAATTCAAAAATGGGCATCTGAAATGAACAGACATTTCTCAGATAAAGAAGTAAAAGCAGCAAATAAACATGAAAAAAATGTTCAACATCACTGGTCATTCGAGAGATGCAGATGAAAACAACACTGAGATTCCACCTCACTCCAGAAACAATGTCTGCTATCAAGAAATCAACCAATAACAAATGCTGGCAGGGCTGTGGGGAGAAAGGAACCCTTCTCCATTGTTGGTGGGAGTGCAGACTGGTGCAACCACTGTGGAAAATAAATATGGAGATACCTCAGAAAACTAGGATTAGAGGACCCATTTGACCCAGCTATTCCTCTGTTGGTTATCTTCCCCCCAAAATTATACCACAGCGATATATGCACACCCATGTTTATAGTATCACAGTTTGTAATAGCTAAAACTTGGAAAAAGCCGAATTGCCAATCAACTGGAGACTGGATAAAGAAAATGTGGGTTTTTAAAAAATAAAATGAGAGTACTACTCAGCCATAAAGAATGAGAAACTAGAGACATTTATAGCTAAATGGAGGTACACTGAGGCCATACTCTTAAGTGAAAGAAATAGGACACACATGTGTAAATATAGAATAGTCTCTCTGGTGTGAGAAACTGAAAGTGTAAATAAGAATCAAAATGTATAATAGATAATATGAAACAGGAAGAAAAGGTCTAAAGGGGAAGAGGAAATAGGAGGGCTAGGGGAAAGGAAAGGGAAAGGAAAAAAATATGAGAAAAGGAAAAAATGGAAACAAAGTCTTTGTAAATAGGGAGGTGTGGAGGGGCTGAAGGGAGGGCAGGGGAATGGGGAAAAAATAAGAGCCAAGATACATCATGTAAAGGTACAAATTCCCAATGATGAATGTCATCATATTGTACACCTAAAATATACCAATAAACTTAATAAAAAAAAAGAACGAACAATTTACAATTGTACATAGCATGAATTACAGAACTTTGAGAGTGAGAAATTAGACACAAAAGAGTACATGCTGTAAGATTTCATTTATATAAAGAAAAAAAACAGTTAAAAGTACGGAATGCCATTAGAAGATGGTGTACAGTGGCTTCTGGAGATGCTGCTAACTTTCTATTCCCTGACCTGGCATTTCCTCCATGGCTAAATCCAGTATGTAAAAAGTCAGTGAATTGTATATTTATGCATATGTGGATATGTACACACATATCTGTAGACACACACACATATAACATACCCAAAGCCAAAAGCAATGTCAATATTTTGGTGTGTTTTTATTCTGGTGCCTTTCTTCCCTTTTGCTATTACTATTTAAAAATGAAAGTTATGAACACCATATATGTAATTTTGCATTCTGTCACTGCACCTAATAAAAAAGTATAAACATTTACCCAAATTATTGTAAGTTTTTCCTAACTACTTTTAAGGGCTGTGTAATAAACAGCCCATTCAGGCCTGTATCAAAATTTAACCAGTGCTCTAACATCAACCATTTAAGTGTTTCCCATGTTTGCTATCATAAATATTGCTGTAATGAATATCCTTACCCTTTAAGGTTTTTAACCACACTCTTTTTACTCTGTCTTTTACAAATCATCTATTATAGTCTCATGAAATTATATATGTACTTACCACATCCTCATCGCTCAATAATAAATTTCCCCAAAGTCAGAACACATCACCCTCACATCCCCTACAGAACTTTCGGTCAGTCTCCAGAATATCATCAAGTATTTACTTGGTTGAAGTGTTTTCAAAAGCTAATTAAAACCTCTATTCCACCAATCTAGATTTCAGTATCACCTTAGTCGTCCATGGAACATGAATGTTTTAGTCATTTATGTCCCAAATTTTGTTTAGCCTGCACAGCTAAATGCTTATAGGCAGTTTACAGTAGTTCTGTTTGAGGGTATTCACTAGGTAGAATAGTGAATTTATTCAACATCTGCCTATGGCAAGCCCCAAGAATCCAATGAGAATCCAACAACCACCCACCATGAAAGAGATCACAGTCAGGAGATAAATATGGATGCTCCTCTCAAGAAGACCCACCATCTAGCAGGGAAGGTAACTTGAAACAAATCTAGTGGAATCCTCACTCCTGAGCTTTCAAATCACAACCGCACAGACAGGAACAGATAACACATTCCAGAGACAACTGAAAACTTGAACTGAGTGGATACTTTCAATGCATTAGTTTCAATCCATTGTGAATGCGTAGGTCTGGCATGTTTAAAATATGTTTTGAAGGGTTTACAAACATTACTAACCCCCCACCCCTGCAGCCAGCAATACAAAAATCACAGTACGTTTTCTGAAAGTGCTAATAAAAAGAGAGATAATTATAACAGAAACAAAGAGACCTAAAAAAAAAGCTGAATGGTAAAAAATGTATTTTTCTTTCTCTCCTTTCCTTTCCTTCCTCCTTCCCTACTTTTCTTTCACCTAAGGAATAAAGATCTGTTGGGAAGACCCCTGAGGTGGCAAGGATGAAATATAAGCAGGAAGGATGAGCTAAAACATAACGGAGAGCTTCAGAAGTTTTTGTTTTGAATATGCAACAGGATAATCACTGCCAAAGGTGGTGCCACTCGGCCCAGTGTTCATTCAGGAGGCCAGGAAACTGTCTGAGAACAGAGAGGCTGAGCACAGCCAGGGTGGAGCCCACCAAGGCTCCTGCAATTCAAGAGGTGAAGGGTGAATCTGAACATTGAAGGCTGCTGAGGGGCTGCCCAGGATCCCACTGAAATCATGAAGACACCACAGGCCTCAAAAATTTTTTAATGTAGACGAAATTACTCCACTTTAGAAAAAGATGCCCCATAGAACATCCAGCAGCAAGGGTACAACTGGTTACAAAGCTTCAAAGAACCAATTTAGACTCCTTGAACTGTATCAGGGGACTGTGAGTTTAAAGCCTTCTTAGTCACTTTGAACTTGTGAACAAATGAACTTAAGCAGAGCCCCTCGGAAGCTCAACTATTTGAAGAAGAGAGCTTCTAAAATTACAACGCAAAGGAGGAAGAGCACTAGCTGCGCACAAGGCTTAGAAAGAAGGCAGGACCAGCTCCCAAGGCGGTGAGCTTCTTTAGGAGAAAAGGACAGGTTTGAGGACTATGGAGTATGGCAGTAGGTAAAGGAGAAGTGGAAGCATTTTGGTATGTGATCAAACAGCATGTTCAGACATTTCGGCATCAACCTATAGAAGGCAAGTTAATTTAGTCCTGCTAGAGCTGGGCACCTGAGGGTGAGCAGACAGGGAGGGAGGCAGGATGGCCACCGGGCCAGCAAAGGGCAGGAGACTACAGGTGCTATGTGCATCAGAGTCTGAATTCAACCCTGAAGGCATGGTCAGAGCTGAACTTTTATTAGCCAGTCAGTGACACAGTGAGATCTGTGTAATACAAGAGGGTCTCTGGTGAGGAGAGCAGTTAAGAGGCAATACTGTAAAAAGGAAATGGTAAATTGGGGTAGTGAATCATGAGAGGCAGAGAAAATGTTCTCAGCTTTCCAGAAGGTAAAATGAGAAGGACGAGATGAATTAGTCAAGGTGAGCGGCACGGAAAAGGAAGATTAGAGTAAGATAGATGGTCATTCAACAATCTCAGGCAGGAAATAGGGAAGAAGTTGAGACATGCCCATCCTGAGGCCCTGACATGCAGTGCAGTAGGCTGGGTCTGGAACCCAGGGCAGAACACTAGAGGAACACAGATTTGGATGTCCATCACCATACAGACAAGGTTGGGGTAAAAACAATAAAAGTGGGTGAGAGCCCTCATAACAGAATTCTTACTTTCCTAGGCTAAGGACTCCTTTCAGAGATTGATGAATTCTGTAACCTTTCATGGGAAGAGAGGGGAAGGGGAGGGAAGGGAAGGGCACATAAACAGGCGTCTTGAGAAAAAGTATCAGAAACACCCTTAAGTTCCCTGCTAACCACACAGAGTCCAAAGGTTAAGTAATTGTGGGCCTGGGGGTGGAAGGTGTTGGGGGTGCTGAAGGCTGGAAACAATATTTCAACAAGGATGCTACTAGCGAATTGTGAGGGACAAGTCTCCACCACATAGGATGCTGAGGCTCTGACCACTAAAACACCAGAAATACCAAAATCTCAGTCTCTGTGATAACTAAAAATGCCCCAATACGCTTCCATATGGTACCAACTCACTTGAGAAACCCTGCTGAAGAGGGAAAGGAGAAGGTAGCAAAGAAGAGTTGATGAGAAAGACCAGAGACAGGAAGAAATGCAGATCCAATCCTTTAGGCAACAGGTTACCTCTTATCCAAAATGCACCACAAGCAGCCCTGCTCTTTACTGTCCCACCCACCTCCACCACTACTATCTCATCTAAGCCATCAGTTGGATGGATTACCACATTCAACTTGTAACAGGCCTTTCTGCTCCAATCCTGACTTTCCACTCATTTTTAAATGACAGCAGAACAGGCTTTTAAATTTATCCAATTTTATTTAACAAGCACTTTTATAATACTACCTGCCATACTCTGTTCTTTATTAAAATTGACTTCTTGGTCCTCATAACAGCACTATATGTATCATCACTATTTCCATGTTACTGATGAGACACAGAGAAACTATGGAACTGATCCATGGTTAAGCGCAGGCCTGGGATTTTTGCCCAGGTGGCCAAGTCCAGACTCTGTGCTCCTGCCCACTACTCCAGGCTGTTCCCTAGTTCATTCATTCCTCTGTTCAAGACCCTCAACTGTCTTGTTGCTCAGAATAAAAACAAAGATCCTCATCATAGGCAATAAGGGCCTAGTAGAGGGTACCACACTACCTCTTCCACTCGCTCCCTTTCAGCCTCACTCCTCTGGTTCCTATGACATGGGCACACCTGTAGGCACCTGCTCCAGGGCCTCTGCACTCACTGTGTCCTCCCTCTGGACTTTTCCTTCCTGGCAACTACAGAGGGGTGCCTTCAGTTCACTAAGGTCTTCACTCAACTATGCACACCTTTGTGGGGCTGTCCTGCCCATCCAATATCAAGTACACACATATCAGCCCTATCTCCAATCCCATTTTTCTCAATTCCCCTCCTTGCTAGATGTTTTCCTTTAAAGCATTTATCATCACATAAATATGCAAAAGTGCATATAACTTCCCCATTAGAGTGTACTCTCCAAGGACACAGGCACTTTGCATTTTTCTCTGCTAAAACCCCAAGCATGAAAGGCTGAGAAGTTCAATTTTAAGTGAACGACTAAATGTCAGAATGTACAAAGAAAGAGCCATGCTAAGGAAGAGATGTTGCCAGACAGGGGAGGTAGGCCAAAATGAAAATATGTTGCAAAAAAGTCAGGTTCACTGGACTAGAAAGTTTTCATTGACAATGATTTGGTGCTAAATTATTGGTGCTTGGAAATGTATCTAAGAACGGGTACAGTACCTGGCTGAAGAGTGACTGGGTAAGAGAGCCAGAGGAAGAAATCAGCAAGCATAGAAAACTCCTGTAGACATTTGGCTAAGAAAGGAAACAGCCAGAAGGAACAGCAGTGCACAGAGATGAGCATACTGTTTGCAGGCTCAGAGTGAGGAGCCAAAGGAAGGTGAGGCTGGAACTCTAGTGCTCCTCAGAACCATTGGACTGGACAGACTGCAGAAGGTCAGCACCTGTCCTCCTCAATGAGCACTGAGGCCTGTGCCTCAGACAGGACGTGGGGGAGTGGGAAGGCATCGGCTCTCCAGGGAGGTACTTGGTAAGATGCATTTCCATGGATGGACACATATAAATATCCCTTATGTCAAAACAACACTGAGTGATAAATTAGTAGCCCAATTTAAAGACTGGGAACAATATACCTCCTAACTTCTCCAAGACTACCCAAGCAAGCCACGTTTTAAACTTAAGTAGGCACTCTTAAGCCCTGAGGAAGAGACAAGACTAGAGATATTATAGTGAAGGGAGTGAACTATGTTGAGAGATTTTCAAAGAGAGAAAATAGTGGTGATAACAAAAAGTGAAAGTGGTTAGAGGGGCAATGTGTGCGTATGTGACCCCATCACTGACTTTATTATTAAAATAGCAGAGCAAATAACAAAAAGAAAAAGGAAGCAAGGGAGAAGGAATGTTTGAGTCAGGAAGGTTTTCATAAAGGCTACAGTAAGGAAACTGAAAAATTTTTTAAAGCAAATGTGACAAAAACATATTATCAAGAATTAGAGTTAGTTGCTTTTCATTTACTTTGTGTTATCCAGCCATGAATATCAATTGACACAATAAAAAAGGGATACAATAGACAACTGATTTTAAAGATGAGGCAAAAGCAATTCAGTGGAGACAAATGCACTCTTTTTAACAAATAGGGCTGGATCAACTGGATTTCACTATGCAGAAAATGAACATTGATCCATAAGTCATATCATATAAAATGAGTACAAAGTAGATCATACATCTAAATTTAAAGATATAAAACCTGTAGAAGAAAACACAAGAAAAAAATCTTTGTGTCCTGGGGTTAGGCAAAGACTTCTTAAATATCACACCAGAAGCACAATCTATGTAAGGGCAAATTCATAAGATGAACTTTATCAAAATTTAAAATTCCTGCTTTTCAAAATTCACCATCAGTGGGTTACATGGTAGATTAAAGGCTAGTCTGAACTATATATCAAGACTCTGTCTCAAAAATTAAAAAAAAAAAAAAATCACCATCAAGAGTGTGACTAAACAAGCTACAACAACTGGGACAAACTCTTTACAAAGCACATATTTGATTAACAATTTATATGCAGAATACACAAAACTCAAAATTCAATCTAAGAAAACAATGAACCCAATGAAAATATCAACGAAATACCTGAACAGACAATTCACAAACAATACAGACAGCAAAATATACATTAAAAAGAGCTCAATATCATTAGTCATTAGACAAATGTAAATTTAATTTAAAAATACCATAAATGACTAAAATTAAATTGACTGATTATTCTAATGTTTGCAAGGAAGCAGAAGAATTAGCACAGATACACTGCTATAAAAAATGGGAACTAGTCCCTGGTTTCAAAATAGTTTGGCAAGTTCTTAAAAAGCTAAGCATACACAGGATTCCGCCATTCCACTCCTAAGCACTTACTGAAGTTAAAGTATTCACAAGAGCTCTATTTATAATACTCAAAATTAGAACCAACCCAAATGTTCATCTATTGATGAATATTGACAAATTGTTGTATATTTATACAATGAGAAGTTTCTTTTCTTTTTTTTGGTACCGGGGATCAAATTTAGGACCTTGTGCTTGTGAGGCAGGCACCAGAACCACTGGGCTAAATCCTGGCCCTATATTTATACAATGGAATACTACTGAGCAACAAAAGGAAATAAACTATTGCCACATATATCAACATGAATGAATCATCAACTAATTATTCTAAGTGAAAGAAGCAAGATAAAAAAATACATGTTACATGATTCCATTAATATCAATGGAAAATGCAAGCTACTCTATGGTGACAGAAGGCAAAACACATGTTTTGAAGGAGAGAAAAGAATGCAAGAGAGAGAAATTACAAAGGAAAATGAAAAAATTTAGGGGTGTAATGGATATGTTCATTATCTTGATTGTGGTGATGATTTCATGTGTGTATATATGTTAAAACTTGTAAAATTGTACAGCTAAGTACGTACAGTGTACTGCATGTATACGGGAAGGAAGTCATTATATACTTAGAAAATAAGGAAAATAAATCACAAATAAACTACTTTAAGGTTTTCTAACATGTAATACATTAGATATTAGAACCTTTTGGACAAAGGCCAGATTTTACCTTACAGATTACAAAATATTCTCTACCTATTTCTCAGTGGTATTTCTATAGAATTTTATAAATTATAAACTTATTCAAATAATTTAAGCAAAAATATGAATGAATTCTTACTTCTCAGCCCAAAGCTAACCATTAGAACTCTAATTGTTTCAACATATATTACAAAGAATAATCATAAGTAATTTTCCAAGAATAAAATGCTATCATTAAGGAAAACACAATATAGCACTCACATGCCAATGACAGTTAACAAGAATGACAAAATTATCACCTACATGAGTAAAACCTGGTGGGAAATGATCACAGCTCTCTCGTTATAACCTACATTTACACCTGATCTATTTTCAAAACAAAGAGTAAAACATATGCTAGTAAATAAGAAAGCGTTTTTCTTAATGCAAAAAACTTGGACAGCCCAAGGCTTAATCATAATGAGCTTTGTGATATATCTGAATGTGATTTAAAAAAAAACTTTATAAAAATAATTCCTCTACATCCTACACCAAGCCTGTGAAATCAACAGGTAATAAGTAAGAAGACACAAATAAAGGCAGGGGATTTAGGCACCGCACCTGCCTTGCAAGCGCAAGGTCCTGAGTTTGATCCCCGGTACCAAAAAAAATATTATTGGTGCTAAGAAGCTCCAGGCAATTTGTTCAAGGTCACCCACCTAACCAGTAGGCATCTATACATGAGACAACAAGGGCTCCCAAGCATAACTTTCCTCTACAAGGTGACTACTTATGATGCAAATATCCTGAGGGTATAGAGGCCCTGCACAAAGCAAATGACATAGTTTACCCCTCTGCAGCCACATTCCTGGTATTTTTATACAGGTAAAATTGTGTCTACACAAGCACTAAAGTAAAGAGTTTGGCTAAAGGGGGACTATCTGTATCTTCCTGGCTAGAAACTACGGATTGGGAAAATGAGAGTACTAAAGCTACCTGAAGTGGAGTTAGATGTATGAAAGCTAGACTCCTTTTTTTATGATCACGACCAGGTGAAATGCACACCCCTCTTTGGCAAGAACTCCCAGGACAGGGCTTGGTGTATCAAAGGATCTCAAAAACGCAGCTCTCATCTTCCCTGCTCTCCAATCCAACAGCACTCAAGCTGGCCAAAGCTTGGGGTCCAGACCACTCATGGTATCACAGTTCAGGAAAACCTGGTGGTTGAGGGCTGAGGAATAAGTTCTGAAGACACTAGAATTAACTGTAATCCCCCTGTATACTTAGTGATCGGACAAAGTACAAAGCCACACAAGAGAACTGGACTTACATATACTCTAAGGATGTAAGAAGAAAATTGAAGGAAAACTATAGTCCCCAAAACTAAATCAAGAGAAAACACATGATTATATAAGATACAAGAATTAATAATAAAGACAAGTACAGTACCTCAGAGTTATAGGACATCAAAAGGCAGCCACATGACCGAAACACCTGAACAGAACTTTAGCCTTCCTTTGACTAGGGAGGTACAAGACCTTTTTTTGGCTAAAACAAGGAATGGTTTGGTGAGAGAGGAAAAAGAACTTCCCCTCTAGATGGCTCCTATTTTTAAATACCTACTCCTCTCAACTGTCTGGTTGAAGGATGTCTAGTGATGCAAGACAAGTCATCTTCTGGTCAGTAGTGAACATCCTTAGAACTCTTATTTTTCTACTGGAGATTTCCCAGCCTTCTTTGGCACTAGCAGTTACCAGCAGCTGATAGCATCTTACCATGTGACATTGTGTAAAATCGTGTGGCACAGTCAGATTTTTCTTTTCCTTACAGTAATCCTGTGCTGGTGAAAAAAAAGTATAATTATTTTAATTATGTACTTAGAAAAAGGATTATCTCAAACAAAGAATCACAGGGTTATACTAATTAGAAAGCACCTCAATTTATTACTATGAATTTTTCAGGGCCCAAATACTTTACTTTTACCTGGCAAATGCAAAGGCTGTTTCTTACTGTCCACACAATCATCAAAAGGAGAAAGTTGGTTTGACCTTTCTAGGATGAAAAGCAAATTCAACAGGGAAAAGAAGGCAATTAAGATACAAATACAAAACTGGTATTACTGCCTTATTCGTTACATCAACAAATATTTATTGAGCAACTAATACATGTACCAGGCACTGGTGAATAAACCAGACATTATTGTTGCCCTCAAGGGCAAGAAAGCAGTACTAACCAGTAAAACAATATATAATTACAAATTATGGTAAATATTAAGAAGGAAAAGATTATTATACTTTGAGGGACAAAATAAAGTTACATGGTAAGGAGTGGCCTTCTCAGAGAAAACCTCCTAAGAAATGATACTTGAGCTGGCACTGAAAGATGGGAAGTTACTCCTGGAGAAGGTCCTAAACGAGAAGAACCACATGAGCAAGGGCCCTAAGGCAAGACTGCTGGAGAACTGGCCAAGATGCTGGCCAGAGATGGAGGTCAGAGGACAAGGGCCAAATCACACAGGATCCAGAAGACAGAACTTTGATAACTTTGTATCTCACCCAAAGAATAAATGTGTTTCCTGGGAGCCCTGAAGACTTAAAAACAGCAAGTGAGAGCAGGATGTGGTGTCCCACCTCTGTAATCCCAGCTGTCTGGAAAAACTGAGGCAGGAGAATCACTTTAAACCCAAGCTGGGCAATTTAGCAAGATCCTGTTTCATTAAAAAAAAAAAAAAAGGCTGAGGATGTAGCTCGGTGTGAAGGCCCTGGATTCATTCCCCAGTACCATAAAACAAGTAAACAAAAACCAAACCAAAATAAACAAAAAAAGCAAACAGCAAGTGACTTTGTATTTTATTTTTCAGGGTGCTTGTGGGAAAACGGACTGGAAGGAGCAGGACGTTAGCAGGATACTATTTAATCAGAGAAAGCTAAATGGCTTGAACTAGGAGCGTAGCATAGTAGAAACTGAAAATCAGATAGGTTTGAAAGAGATTTGGCAGGTAAAATGGACAGGACTTTGTGACAGTAGGTTTGAGGGCCTGAAAGACCAGAAAAGTGTGAATTAAGGGACGCCTTGGATGAATGAGTTCAAAGATAGAAGAGCAACTTTGAAAAACTGGTCACAAGTTCAGTTCTGGAAAAAACTGAGATGCGACCATTTATTTATTTGTTATCTAAAGTGTGCCAGGCACTATATGAGGTGTTCTAATCATCACAGCACCCTTTCTAATAGTAGTGTTGCCATTTTACAGAGGACAAATTGTAGATCACAGAGGCTGAGCAGGGTGGTCAACCTTATTCACCTTGGGAGTGATATACCCAAGTCTGGCTGGCTGGCTGGCTGTAGGGTAAATATTCTTTCCAGTACACAGAGTACTTGGAAACTATCTCAATATTTTGAATTTTGAAATCTATTTAGGGTTGGAACAAGCTAGTATCTAAGGAGATTAAAGTTATACATTATTTTTTAAATCTGAGTAGATTTATGATGCAGAATGTTTCCCTATCCAAATCCAGTCCCCATTACACTGTTTTTGTAGTATTCTGAACATGAGCAAGATATCTAAGATCTTAACATTTATAATAAATTAGCAGAGCCATTATGCCAAGTTAATTAACCATAATGAAAAGAGCAACAATATCCTGTAGCAAACAATAGTTTTACTCCCAAATCATTATATGCATCAACATAAGAAAAATCAAATAATGAGTAAGAAACTGAAGAACTAATCATTTCTCAAAATGCAAATTATTCAAATTAAAATGGTGCAAGCCATCAATTACAGAAGGCTACAAAAAAGCCAAACATTCAAATTTAAAAGCTGCACCTTTAAAAAACAGAAATGAGTGGCAAAAATAAATGACATCACAGATGTGTAGTTTAAATCTCCAATTTCCAAATATCTCAACCAAATGCCAAATTCAGGAAACACGCACCCTAAGTGACTTAAACATCCTCTCTTCTACAACTGTTTTTCCTTTCAGCACACTGAGACTTTTGCAAACTGAAATGTCTTTTCTATTTGGACAGTCCCAGGATTTGCTCCCTCTAGGGGATCTCTAATGTCCCCTTGAGCTACTGAAGCCCAGAAATAAAGTTTGATCGATGAGCCCACAAAGAATTCAATGTATTACTGCCAATTGTATCTATTATGGAAAGTACCATCTTAAGGGCGGGGGGGGGGTGAGAGAGGGGAGATTTTTGAGAAGTTTAATCACCTGCACTACAAATTATATTTGGTTGCACCTGACTCTTCCAAAGAATAATCACCAAATTATCTTCAGTCTTCTTAAAGTGGGGGGGGGGTATGGTCACGTGTAATTTGGATGGTGTGGAAGAGTTCCCCATGGAAATGAATAAAAGTAAAAGTACCATTAAAATGCTCACTAAAAAAATAAATAAATAAATAACACACAAATCACTTCCCAACTAACAGTGCTGTGTCCTGTGTCCTAATTCCTGTGTGTCCCCGTACTGCTCCCTGAAGAGGACTGGCTGGCATTATATCACTACTGCCTCACTCAGGCAAGGGACAGAATGTTGGAAATTCATTAAGAAAGCTTCCCAGTTTCTGTTCCTTCATAACACGATCGCACCTCCTTAAACTACAAGACGACTTTTTTTTTTTAAATGAAAGAAGGAAAACTACCTAGACCTTCTACCAGAAAAAAGTGCACAAAAGAGCAGAGATCTATACATATTTAAAGATGCTTCCTGGGGATAAAACAGACCTAATGAGGAATCGCTGAGCCACAACCTACTGAAAAATTCATAAATATTTCTCCCTCCTGTCACCAAGCTGGGGAGATTTTTAAAAAAATGCAATGTTTTGATGTATTGACAAGGGCTAACCTGATAAGGTTAAGTCAGCTAGGAAACGTGCCCTGCATCTATTTCCCTTCCAAATCCCTAAAGATCAGAGGCAATACTGACCTACAATTACATCCTAAGATTTCTCTGCAAAAGATGCCATTTGACGCTGAGAAAGTAGTGATTTAGCAACACCAGGACGCTCCACAACGCTAAAACAACAACGCAACACTGGATTATGAACCTAGGTTTCGGCTTATAAAACCCAGGGCCCTATGAGGATCCGCATTCAAAGCTCCCATCCCTTAAAGACTGAATCTTTCCAGGCTTCCTACGATGTGACTCTCAAAGTTTCTAGTGTGCAGAACGGAATTACTTTCAAAGTCCTCTCTTACCAACTCCCCTCCTCAGAGGGGCTGGCGACCAGAAAGAATAGCGATGTTGGATAGTCACCGTTCAAACACAGTTTTAAAACCTATAATCCAATCACTGCTTTTTAAGAGAGAAAAAAATGAGCGTTTCCCCAACCGCCACCCAGCAGGCGAGCATCCGACTTCCATCTGTAGAAAAAAAATACATGTATTAAAGAAGCCAGACATACGTTTTCCTTGCCCACAAAAGTGGCCTCTAAACTCCCTTGCCAAGGACACCGGGAAGTAGTCGGGCCAGGAGCACTTTTTGGTGCGGGGCGCGCGGGTGCCGCGGGGAGCAGCGCGCAGGGTGACACCGGGGGAGGCGATGCGGTGGAAGCCGGCCGGGCGGAGGCCGGGGCGCGGGCGAGGGTCCCCGGCGGCCCAGGAAAGTTAATACTCACTCAGTTCCGCGAGGGCGCCGCCCCGCGGGCCTCCGGCGGCTCTGCCTGGCGCCGGGGACGCTGTGGCGGTGCAGGCGCCCGAGTCCGTCCCAGCGCCGCCCTCTCCCCCGGCGGGAGGCCCGGCTCCGCGGCGGGCGCGGGTGAGTGCGGACGCCCGGCTGGGGCTCCGGGGAGTCCGGGGGTTCTGAGGGTGCCGGGCGCGCCGGCCTCAGCCCAGCCCAACGCCGTGGCGGCGCTGCGCACGGCCGGGCGGACCAGCGAGGAGCGGCGAGATGGCGAGGCTGGAGAGGAGGGCGGGCGGCCGATGGGCGGCCGATTGGCGTCCGGCTAGCTCCCGCGGAAGGTGCCTCGGGGCTGGGGCCGGGCTGGGGGCCGGCCGGGGGCCGGGCGGCTCCGCCCCTTCGCGGGTCTCGGGAGGGCGGGCGGAGCGCGCGGGAGCAGCGGCGCGGGGGCGCCCCCCGCGGCCGGCGCTCGGGTTACAGCGCGCTCCCGCCCGCCCGCGCGCTGACGGACCTGGTAACGGAACCGGCCGCGGCGCTGCATTGTGGGAGCAGCAAGCGGCCGGGGGCGCGGGGCGTCTCGGCCCGGGAACAGCCGGGTTCGCGAAGCGGGGCGAGGACGGGGTCTTCGGAGGCTGGAGGCCAGCGAAATCTGTCACAGCCCGGGCCGAGACTGTAAAACTGCCCGCCCTCAGCGGTCACCACCGAGTGGCAGGTTTTTTCCTCAGACAGAAAAGGGGGTGAAAAAAGAAAAAAAAAAGCCTTTCTGTCCCCGAGGACTGGTTTGAATTGCTTTTCATCTGGAGTAGCTGTGATTCAGCGTCCCCCTTAGCAGCAAGTATGACCGAGGCAGAAGACGAGGGGGAAAAAACGCTAATGAATCAGATGTGAGTAACAAAAGTTTAGAAAGAGCTGGGCTCAGATTCAAATCCCCCCCCCTTAAAAATAGCATATAATCAACGAAGGAAATCGCTACTTTCATCGGGAAATGCAGATGTCTGTTGTTTTTCACTTTTCATTTTTTTTTCTTTTAATGTCATGCAATTACTCTAGCCACTGGACAGAGTTCAGGTTTTGGTCCAGGCTTGTGCCCACACATGCCCACAACTCAGCAGCAGCTATTAATTTGAAGGGAGATGGGGTGCAGATAATGGATGAGATGGAAGAAAGCATTCCAATTATAAAATGCCCCCCCCTTAATTCTCAGGCACTTGCTTATTAACCAAACAAGGATATTAAATTTGACCTGCAACTTGTTACAGCTCATCTGACTCAGGACCGGCTTTGTTTTGAGTTTAGTTTAAATTTTTCTTGTTGGACCCTTCGTTTCTTCTTGCTTTTTGACCTTTTAGTTATTCCACAGCTCTGTTATTTCCTCCTCCTCACAGGTAGTCTGAGGAGAGTATAGTAAAACTTAACCTGGCAAGTTAACGTTTGGAAGATGTGTGGAAAAAAGTTCTCTATGCAGATGCAAAACCTAAGGGACTGTGATTTAAAGGTGAATCTGTAGGCCGTCCCTCCCTTAAACTACTAGAATCTTCTCAAAGGGATTTCCTAGCCTAATGTGAATGTGTCCTGATTTCTCATTCCCTGTCAGCCTTTTGCTACACTGAACATCTTTCACTACCTGGTTGCCAAATATAATGGAAAAATTTAATCTCCATCTTCTTCTGTCCTTTGTGGTATTTGCTAATACTGACCTCTCCTTTTTTCTTCGAACTTACTTCCATTTGTTTGCTGTGATAGTTACTCCTCTGTGGAGTTCCTGAAACAAGGGTGAGTGATAGCAGGGCACACTGGCGCTATTGTTAAACAATGACTGGAGATCATCCTGAGTAGTTTGGCCTTAATCTAGCTTCTGTCATTTATCAAGAAGATCCCCACCTCCATTTTATCTCAAATCCAGAAGTAAACAAGTTGTGACTCATGACAGCCAACACTCATTTGACCAGCATTTAATAGGATTAAATTTATTATGATTGACTAACCATGGCCACTGCTTAAGAGAATCCCTTCCCGAGATCCAGGTTCCTGGTGATCCAGGTTCCTCATCTCCAAGCCAGAATATGCTTTACTGGTGGTTGCCAAAGTCAGTGAATTTACCTCCATCTGTGCTGGATAAACAGGAAAATCTCTTGCTTGCATCAGCCCCATTTACTTAATGCATTCTTTCTTCTCAGTATAGTGTAATTTGTTTTACATTTTCTTAGCCATAATCATGTCCCTGTTAAGCCTTTGTGAGATTATACCAAATGTCCTTGATGGAATTTGTAAAGGACCCTTACTTCATTTTTGTACTTAACATTCCTGGGAAAGCACCTAACTAGAGTGGGTGACTATTCATACCCGTTAAAGCCTGTGATATAATCAGATTTCATTTTTAAGAAAAAGACCTTGAGAGGATGGATTCAAAAGGCAGATAAGTCCAAAAGAGAGATCAATGTGGAGAGCAGCCGAGACAAACCGGAAGTGACTGTACCTGAAGATGAGTTACCATGTAAGCCATAGTTTCCTCCTGTACAAATTACCACAAACTTGGTGGTTAAAGCCAGAAGTTACTATCTTACAGTCCTGAGGTTGGAAATCTAAAATCAAGGTGTGGGCTATGTTCCTTCTGGAAATTGGAGGGGGAAATCTGTTTCCTTACCTTTCCAGCTTCTATATGCCACCTGCATCCCTTGGCTTGTGGCCCCTTCCTCAAGGCCAACAGCAGAATACCTCTCTGTCTCTTTCCCTGTTTCCCTTTCTGTCTCACTGAAAGTGAGACTGTAAGCGGGACATCTCTCAGAGAGTAGAAATTGATGTGGATATAGTTCTAGCCATGTATTAAAGGCTGAATGGTATTGCAGTACTTGTAGGAAAAGATGACAGGTGGCTTTATCACTTGCTAAATCATCAGTGGGATTACTGGTTTGATGTAAGATGGCTGAAATGGTGACTTGTTACCTTAGCTAAATCTACATTCATCCCATAACCCGTGCAATACTAAGACCCAGGGTGCTAATACTAAGAAAGCCTAACTTAGATCTGCAGTTCTTGGGGATAAATCCCTGTCTTTGAAATCCCTGGCCACTTATTATGTCCAGTGGAATCATTTTACCAAGTTTGAGAAATATATGCCTAGACTAGCATTTCCCAAACTGCCCAACTAAGGAACACCAACTTGTTAGAGAGGATGCTGAGAGGACAGCTGTACCTTATGCTCAGCAAGGCCCGTGGAACACAGTTGTGACTACATACTAGACTAGCCGAGGTGCTCGTGCCCAGAAACGGATCATGAGTAAGTCAGAATCTGTCAGGGCACAGTACTGGCAAATTCTCATGAGGAAGTCTGGGGTGGAGGTAGAAATGGAAGTTTGTTATGACTGATAGGTGTGTAGTACTGGCAGGACAATTATGAGCTTCTGAGTATAATTTATAAGGCCCTTTATTATGTATCTCTCCCTACCTGTCCTCCTCTCCCTCACTTCTCATGGTCTGTGTTTTACCTATAATAAACGTAAACTTCCTGACTTCAAATGGTGATCCAGGTCTTTTGTAACTTTTTGCTGAAATTGGTGTCTATATGCAGAACCCCTACTCTCCTGCCTCAGCCTTGGCCTGTCCTCTTCTTCAAGCCTTGATCTACATTGCCTGAGTCAGACTAGGACCTCAACTGGTATTATTGAAATAAAAGTTAGATGAATGAATAACAATATAAATTGAATAATGCTACCTACTCCTCTTTATACTTTTCTTTACTCTTCTTCCTTCTATTATAACAAACTGAGATTTCCATTCTTTCAATTAATAACATAATTTTTAAAAATAATAACAATTTTAAAAATAAACTGGGATTGCAAAAATGAACATGACATAATCTTGACCTTCAGTGAGCTCACAGTCACTCTAAAGAAACATGCTTTAAGAATGGAAAATGAGGCAAGTTATGTCTATTCAATTCCTTTTCTCCCCTCTTTCTTAGTAACGGAAACTGATTTTGTGCCCAGTCAAAAAGTTTCGTTTTATAACCTTCTTTGCAGATGGTAGTGTAACTAAATAGGCCAATGGTTTGTGAATAGAATTTGTGTGTTGTGTGAAACTCCCAGAAAAGCTCCTTTGTGCGCTGATATTGGGGTGCTGACAAGACTGATTCAAGCTCTATTCCTGCCTGGTACATGGGTGTGATAACTGGAGCAATAGTAACTGTCTTGTGGCATCAAAATTATCTTGAAGCCCAAAGTCATATGCTAAGGAAGGCAGCAGAAACATGAAAACAGCCATCCTAAAAACTCAGAAATACTAGGGGCCGGGGATTTAGCTCAGTAGTTTCGTCGCCTGCCGCGACGGCCCAAGTTCAATCCCTGGTACCAAAAAAAACCCCAAACAAACAAAAAAACCCTCAGAAATATTTATCTTTGAATTTTTTTTATGTGAGAGAAAAATAGTACCTCAATGAAATTCAAACACAGTGGCCAACTGATACAAATTTACGCAAAGGTTGAATTTTGCCTGAGGAAATGATCTCACAGAGAAGATGACAAAGATGAGTAGCTATTCACTAGCCTGGGAAAGAGATTTCAGATCTGATATCCAGTCATTTTCATTTGTAGTGAAGGTGATGTCTCTGGAAGATAGATGATAGTCTTAAAAGAATTTTTGGTTTTTTCTCTTTTTTTTAAAAAAAGAAAGATCATGTGATGTTAAGTATGAAAATGATAGATGCCCTTAAGGTCAATGGCAGTAAGAATTTGAAGATAGGTTAGATATATATATATATATATATCATATATATAATATATATTATATGAAGGCATGTATATATATGGCATGCATATATTTTTGAGAAGAAGATAATACATATTTTCTCCTCTTTTAATTCTGTTAACTCTGAATTTTTTTTTTCATTTTGTCCAAATGGGGTCATTTAGAGATCCTCAGCCTGAATTACCAAGCCTTTGTTTACTATAAGTTTGGAAGGAACAAGAAAAGAACCCCGTCTCCTTTCCTCATCAGTGTATGTGTGTATTAATCAATAATTATGGTATTCTTTCCCCTTCCTAATGAAAATCTTGTTCATATACTGACACACTGAAATGATCTATAAATAATTGTGCTGTAGTAACCAATATAAAGGGTCTTTTGAGAAGCAACCAAAAGTTTTCAGGCCTGGAAGAATTTTTAATGTAATGATAGTTTCTTCTTAAAAATCAGATTATACCCTTTAAAGGAACCTCCAGTAAATGAAGAGGTCAGGAAGATGATGACCAATATATTTTGTTAAGCAATAAATTACAACATGGGAAAGAAAATATAGTATAAGGTATAAATGGAAACCATGGCATTTTATACCAAAAAGAATATATCCAAATATATTCAGAAATAGGATTTAAATATGATTGGATCCTTCTTTCAGTAGAAGATATTAAAGAGGATAATCCCATGAAAATTAAAAAGACTTGATTCTTGGGCTAGGGATTTATCTCAGTGGCACCTCGCCTGCCTCGCAAGTGCAAGGTCCTGGGTTCGATCCCCAGTACCAAAAAAAAAAGCTTGATTCTTTTATTGTTGGCTGGAAAAATAGATTTAGTTAAATGAGATTAATGTGGGGGACTCTACTAGAACCTACTGTAGATAAGAATATTGTAGAGAAAACAGTGGAGAAGGTACCAGATGTTATGAAGTTGCATCCTTGTAAATACAGGCAGTAAAATCTAGTCTGTCCAACATTCTTTCAAGCTGAATGGCACTCACCAATCTTTCTACACTTCTGCAGTACTATAATTGAGGTTTATAGTGATGACCTTGATATGACTTCTGAATCATAGCAGAAAGATCAAATTATGTTCTGCTTTGTCTTCGTGTATTTAATTACATTTTTATTAGTTGCATACTGGGAAATCTGATCTATTTTATAGCACTGCTAGATTGACCAGAGCTTCCTTATCAGGGATCCAGACATTCTCAGTAGCAAAGTTTGCAGTTCATGGAGGAAAAAACAAAAACAGAAAAAAAAAAAACCTAAAACAACAGATTTCCAAGTGTGAGATTTATACTATCATAACCAGAATAATTATTATGAAAAAATTTATACTCACCCAGCCACATTCTTAAGAATTGTAACAAATGTGTTGCTAATAATAAATGTCATGAAGTTAATTCTTTTAATAAGTGTAATAACTCATAATCTGTAGTAAAAAATAGCTTAGAGTATTATGAAATCATTCTTCATTTTGAGTTTGATAGAATGTGGTCCGTTTCTGTCAGCAAGGATCAAATACAGGTATCAACGCAGTCATTTTATAAATTGAGTTGGGTCATATGTCCAAATTTGACTTAGGGTTGTTGTGGTTTGTATCTGGACTGTCCTTCCAAAGCCTCGTGTACTCAGAAATGGGGCTTGTGGCAGATGATTGGACCACGGGAGCTATACACCTGACTTGCTGTGAGGAGGTAGGGCCTAGTCCGAAGAGGCAGGTCACCGCCTTCCTCCCTGGCTCTTCTCTTCTCTCTCTGTCACTTGGTTCCCTTGACATGAGCAGCTTTTCCTCATCCGTGTCCGTCTGTCATGCCATTTTCTGCTTTGGAGCCAGCCAACCATGGACTCTAACCATGAGGCAAAATAAAATCTCTTCTTTCCTGAAGTTATGGGTGCCAGATACTGTGTCCCAGGAACAAGAAAGGGGTCCTGGCCAACCCTTCTCATTTCATCCTTGCTTTCCCCGTAGATACATTTGATAGCTCTGGTGACAACAAGAGGCTTTTAATGCACATATGGAATAACGATGTATTGGTCAGGATCCCTGGAAACAGAGCGCAAGACAGGGATTTGGAAGAGGGGAATAAAGGAGGTAGCATGGATCAGGGGGATAAAGCAGAACAAGGACATAATCCCTGCCAGAGACCAGTTCAGGCCTGATCCTGAAAGAAACTATAGAGCAGGAATTGAACTATATAAAGTTGGTTCCCTTGAGGTAAGGAGGCCAGCCTTTTGCACGTCCATTGTCAGTCACTCATTGGCAGTGGATTTGTGGTGACCAAAAAGCTTCTGTTGCCCCCAAGGGCAAAGGAAGATCTCAGAGAACAACCAACACTCACTGCAGCTAGGGATGTGTGCTCTAGCAGGGCAACAACAGTACCCACTTCACAAGGCCACACTCATATATTGATTAGAGCGTGTCCTAATCCTGTAACAACTGTCGTCTCATACTAAAAAGTACTGCAGAGGCCAAATGTGTACGACCTTGTATCTAAGGGAAAATATATTCGGAGTACAACTGGATATGCAAGGAACATGTTTTCTCCCTAGCAGGCAACTTGGGAACCCTGTCTCCCTGCGCCTATCTGTAATTCATGGCAAGTGGCGGCAGCTGGTGGTAGCTCCTGGGACTGAGGAAAGGTGCCCAGCAGGTAAGAAAGTAAGGATATTAGAAAAATTGAAGGTAGATCTAGAGAGTCTGGACTGGGACAAGGGCCCCTTGGGTTAAGGCTTATGTTCTCAGATGCACAAGCCAGTCTCCCACTGGCTCTTGAAATGAACTTGTCTGCTTGTCTTTGCTCTGCCAACACTGCTGTATCCTGGATTTCTATCTCCCCTGGCCTCCTCTGCAGTCATACTCCTGTCTCTTCAGACAGCTCTTCTACCACTCCACCTAACAAGCATCTATCTCCAGTTTCCCTGGCATTTTCTAATAGTTTGACACCTAAATGTGATGGTGAGTTCGGTGAGGGAAATAAGGGGCTAGTTGAGTAGAAGTCCCTTCCCACCCTTCCCCTTCCTAAATTCAGCGCAGTGAGGTGTCCCTACAGAGGTGCTTCTGGTGTGGAAACAGAGGCCATACTGTATCGTGGATTGACTGCATTTCAAGGGAGTTCCCTGGAATGCATGGGGTGCAGTGTAGAGGTGAAGGAAGCAGCAGAGGAGCTCCAAGGTGGTATAGGAGCACGGACAAAGCAGTGCATGGGGAAGCTTCAGCAAATGCAGGACTTCCTTCTCAAGGCTGTTCACCAGCCCTAGACCTTCTGCTGAAGATACCGTTTTAGACTAATGGACAACTGAGAATGGGTGGATGCAGAGCAACTGGAGAAAGATACTACTGGCAACCGTAGACTGAAGGAAGAGAGGAAAGTCTGTGTGTGCAAGTGTGTGTGTGTGTGTGTGTGTGTGTGTATTTATACTTATATTTTACTCTGAGACTGGAAGAGAAGCTCCCTTTGCCTTAAAGTTGGGGCAAAAATTAATAACCCCAGGAACTACTCATATGGAAATGATTAATACTACCACTTTGGAAACAGCAGCTATGCTCACCAGTGTACTGCCAAAGCAGGCAATACTACCACTTTGGCTGGTATTAGAACCACATCTCTTGACATGACATTCAGCTAACCAGGGCTCAGGTGTGGCCTCCAGCAATACCATACATGGGCCCCACGTGGCATGGTGGACTTCAGGGGTGACTTGGTTAAGACACTGATTACTGTCCTTGTCCCAACCTTGTCCCCTCCTGCTGCTCTTCAGCTTCTGAGAGATCCCACCTTTCCTGGCCTGTATGGGAGTTCAGCCAAGTAATTAAAGACAACAACTTTAAGAGAACTAAGGCCCTTTTCTAGGACAGCTTGGAAAGACAGCAGGATAGATCTTGGTTCAAATCTTGGCTCTGCTTTTTACTGCCTGGATAACCACAAGCAAGCAAGTTGGTTAAGCTCTCTAACTTTAATTTTCTTGTCTGTAAAACAAAAGAGGAGAAGTGCAGGATAATATAGCACAAAAAGATAATATTAATGTGAAGAACAAATGAAATAATGTGTGTTAAAATGTAACAGTACCTGGTACATAAATACTGTTGTTATACTAATGCTCATAATTATTATGTGGAGGCTCTTAGGTGCGAAGATACTTTCGTCAAAACAAGTAATTACAGTGTTCTATTTCAGTATACTCTGCACCAGGCATTGTTCTAAATGCTCATGTATTAACTCTTTTAATCCTTACGACAACCTTATGAAGTAAGTTCTATTCTTTTACCCATGTTATAGATTAGGAAATCAAGGCATAGAGAGATTAAGTAATTTGCTCAAGATTCCTGTTAGATGTAGCAGAGCTGGTATTCAAACCTAGGAAATCTAACTTCAAAATCTGCACACTACCATTGTGATAAAGAGTGAGACAGTCAAAAAGCAGAGAGGGAGAGGGAAGCATAGAATTGGTGTGGTTTAAGATGAAAAGGTCAAATAGAATTTCAGATTGAGAGTTTGGATTAGGCTAGTTGCTCTGATGGTGCACAGAGTGTGCTGAGGAGAGTGAAGGGTGAAGACTGGGCAGGTTCAGTGGCAACAATGCTTCATCATGGATTGCTCCCCTAGCAAAATAGGTTAGTGTCCTATTTTATCTCGGAAGGGTTGGTATGTTTCCAAGTCAATTTCTAAGCAAATTAGGGGAAAAGGTGACTATGACTTGAAAACTATAAGCGTCTTAAAGGACATTTCTAGCCTTTGGGGTCTTTTATCAGGTAAGGCACCATCAAGGAAAATGACCTGATGAGTTCTAGTTCACAAATTAGCTTTGTGATCTTGGGCAAGTCCCTTTCCTTCCTGCACATCCCTCAGCTGGACCACTGATATGAACAATTGTGTCTTTCCTTTGAAGCCCAGCATTGACTGGCTGATCCTGCTGGGTCGTGGAAGTCTCTTTCCTTTCCCCTTCCCTGTCTGATATCCCTCAAGGATGTGTGATTATTCCAGGAGGACAGCATTACCAGTTAGGGGTGCATTGTGCTTACAAGGACTTACACAATTGCCTAAACTGTTGTACCTAGCTATGACATTCTGAAACTGAATAACAAATTAGAAAAATTTGTGCCATCTGAAAAGAAGAGACACAGCAAAAACAGTTTCCTTTCAGCTTCTAAAAATGACCTATACAACTAAAAAATGTTAGGAAAGCTGTAGGATAGATAATATGCAGTGAATATAATTCTGTTATATTTTATAATCCATTCTGTGACTTCACTCCTAACATTTAATTCATATTCAAGGTGAGTATCCTATATCTGTATTACTTGAGAATGCAAGTGTTTTGGGTTTTGGATTTTTTTGGATTTGGAAATATTTGCATATACATAATAAAGTATCTTGGGGAAGTGACCCAAGTCTAAACATAAAATTCAGTTACGTTTCATATCTACTTTTTATGAAGTAGATATGAAGATAATCATATCTTCATTAGCATGAAGATAATTTTATACAATATTTTAAAATAATTTTGTGCATGAAACAAAGTTTGTATAATTGAACCATCAGAATGGATCTTTTGTGGTATCATATTGGTGCTTTAAAAAATTTTTGGATTTGGGGCACTTTTGGACTCCAGATTTTTACATAAGGGATACTCAGCCTATATTTCTGAGCATTGGTTTTTTGTTTTTTTTTTTGGTACCAGGGATCGAACTCTGGTCCTTGTTCTTGCAAGGCAGGCGGTGGAACCACTGAGCTAAATTCCTGGCCCCTGAGCATTGATATTTTTTAAAAAATCTGATGAGCTATACTAGTCACTAGAGCCTTATAACAAATGAACAAACAAAACAATTGATACCCTAAGAGGAAATGGCCCAATGTTGCTTGTTGCCCTTGGCATTCAAAACTGGGAAGTCTACACACTAATTGGGGTCATGACATCACATCAGACTGAGAACAAAGGCTGAGCACTTCTCCAGTGATTCAAGGAGGAAGTAGATAATCAATTCAGTTTTGGGGAGTTTCAGAGAGAAATCTGAGGAAAAGAAATCTCTTCTCCTCAGGGCAGAGGTGTTTTTTGTTTTTGTTGTTGCTTTAATATTAGCACTTGATAATCCCTAGGGAAATGGTGGTTAAAACAGAAGCACTATTTATGAGAATCCAAGTGTCAGAAATTAAAGAAAGGGTAGTATGTCATTCTCTCCCCTCTTTTGTAATATAAGAACAGTGATGATTTTACCCTGGAAGTCCTTCTAGGTAAGAGATCTTATCCTGCCTGGACATATTATGCAGGAACAAATAAAAAGATAAAAGGAAGTTTTTAGAAAAATATTGTAAGTTTAAAAAGCAAGATAATATGAAATATGGTAGCTAAAATACCACATCTTGGCAATCAACACCCAAGCCCGATGCTGTGCAGAAAAAAACCAATGGAGACCCAATGACAGAATTGGTTAAAGCAGATGATTTTAGTTATCATTTCTAGTAGTTTAGAGGTGAAAAGGGAAGAAATGGTGACTTCAGATTTGAACTAATTTGCACATAAATATTTTCTTATGAAAGTTTTAGGACATCTTTAGGATAATTTTATACAGTGATTAGTATGAGTGATTACAATTTAAATCTCTAAAAATGATCTGTTTTGATAATGTAGTCTATTTGTTAATAGTCTATTTTGTTAACAAAACAGGTGGATATATAGACAGAAAACCGTGCATGGGAAGTACAATGAGTTTGGAAGAGAATTGAAAAGCCATAGGTACCGGATCATAATCCTCCTAGGACATGGACAACATTGGAGGTATTTTCTGTGATTTCAGACCTGTTCTGCAATAGCCAGAGAGGTGCTATGCATGAGAGATACTTGAGTTTTTTTGTTAGATAAATGAAAAGCAATTTAATGCACTTTTCAGAGCTCTCTTCAGAGACCTCAACCTGAGCAAGACGGCTGTCAAAAGGACAGAAGATTTGAGAATGTAATGTACTGAGTTAGAAGATGCTGTTTGTCACTTTTATCCCCTTCTTCATCCTCCCAGCCACCTTAACACTACCCTTAGAGGCAAGAGAACAGAGCACTCTGGATGGGCCTAGGCAGGCTGTGAAGTACAAGTGCCTGGCATCAGTATCTGTCTTTAGTGGTGGCACTGGTGCTGACTTTGGGCAGTTTAATGTTTCCACAAGTGTTAAAGGGAACGATGATATGGAATACTTACCACATGGGGTTGTTGAAATACTTGCTGTGTTTGGCATGTAGTAGACCTACATCGTGTTAACTGTTAGCCTCAGTACACCTACTGGAACCAGAAGCTTCAGGTTAGAGGCCTGATTTTTAGTGAGGGGCATTTGTTTATATGGTGGCTTGTGGTAGAACATTGAGTTGATTATGAGACCAGAAATCCAGCCTTTCCCTTAGGAGCATGAAAAGAAGGGACTTGATGTCTTGGCGATGATTCCGAGTACCAGTGCCAGAGGTAGCTGTTAGTCCCCAGGTGGTGAGTATTAGACAGAACCATTTCCTTCCTATATGCGTTTGACTTTGTATTTATTTTTGGGTTTTGTTCATTCTGCTGATAAATATCCTAACTCAAATATTACTGCAAATGAAAATACTCAAAGCCAGGCCCCTGATGTGTCATTGTTAAAAGAAAGTGAGTGGGTTTTTTTTCAGAATTTTAGTCCAGACTTGGCATTATTGTTCTGAATGAGAGTTCTGGATAGCAGGGCAGGGTTGAGCAAAAGAGTAATATTTAGAGAATGTTTTGGTGTTGACTGCAAATGCATTTGTCACTTTGTCTGGTTGGCTTAGCATCCCAGATTGGGTAGAAAAAATTTCTTACAAGTCATATGGCAGCTTTCCAAAAAGTCTTTAGAGCTAGGCACAAATTATCAAGCTGCTTACCCCAACCTAAGCCCTCTAACTGAGGAATCTGAACAGTTGTGAGATGCCTGTTCAGTGCAATGTTGCATAGGCATGAAACAGTGTGCTCCATCCATAAAATCAGAGGCTGCCAATAAAGTTCCTTGTCATTGCAAAACCTAAGCTGAACACATGATAACCAGAGCCAGTTGAGCTGAAAGGAGTCATAGAACTCACGTCATCCAATCCCTTCATTTTCCACTCAAGGAATCAAATCTTCAGATGTCGTCTAGTGACCTGCTCAAGATAATGCAACTAATTGGGGTCAGAGTTAAGACTTGAGACAGAATACAAACAATTATTCTTAAAAACCTCCTCTACCATTTTTTAAAATTTTATTAAACTTCACACCATTTCTACCGTTTGTCTCACCAGCTTTTACCTCTTTGCAAAACAATTAATGTTGCAATAAGCTAGAATAGCAGAAATTGGTGAGAAATATTATGCCAACATATTTGGTGTTGTCTTAGTGTCTCTCAAACTTCCAAAACCATTTGATTAAATAGTTTGCAGCCAATGGGGGAATTCGTTTATTTTCAGAGGGGCATTTTTACATTCAGCAGTTAAAGAAATCTTTGTTCCAGGTCTGGGCTGTAAAGGTTGGCTTCTCTATACCCATGTTGAGGTCTGTGGCTGCCTATGCCACTGTTAGACCAAGTATGGCTTTTAAGCAATTTGAGACCATTTTAGAGGAGCCCAAATGTCATATGTCTGTGAATATAGAATGTGCAGTTGTCAAGTGAGAGAAACCAGCATCCCTTGGTGAGCTCCACAGTCAATAATCTGTGAGCATTCAGTCAGGGTTGCAAAGAACAGCCCTCCATGGTATTTAAGATGCAACTCACCCCCAGATCAAGCTGCTCAAAATTGTCTTTTTACTCAAGATCAAGCATCCTTAGAAGTCATGTTGTAAGCAGTAGGGAAACTATCAAGTTGAACTAAAACATAACAGCTAGAAAGAAGAAAATAAATATATATTTAAAAGACCCAACATGGCTGGGCATATTGATTAGAGACTATTGCAAGGTACCTTTTGTTTCCCCTAGACTAATTTAGGAATCTTCTGCTGTAAAGATTCCTCTAGTTTACATTTTGATATATTTTCTTCCCTTAATGTTAGACCATGATCTTTCTATGTGCCAATTAAAGAAAAACGAAACGAGTCAGTATCTCCCTGAATTCCTCTCTGTAAGGGGTTACTTGCACACTGCTGCTTCGAATCTGAGTCCCTCATTGCAGGCAGTAATGAAATAAATTTTAAGTGGTCAGACCAGGAAAAGCTCAATTCAAAGTTATTCTCATCCATTCCCAAAGAAATAGTGCCTCTATCTTTGTCCCTTCCACAACCCTCAAAGTCATCCTTCCCTTCTGCTTCTCTCCTTCTTTGCATGTACATGTAGACAGAGATGTATATGTGACACTTTTCCCTTCCCTTCTCTTTCCTATTTACTCTATAGAATCCCCACTCCTACACTTGTAGTCATTACTTTCTCCCTTCGATTTTGTTTCCCATATCTACCTGCAGTGTATGACTAATAAGCTTTCATGTTTGGCTTTTGATAAACTTTGAAGGAGGAAGAGGCAAAGTCACACATTGTGGTGTGTGTTTAAATTAGAGAACTCTGTCCTGATGTTCTTGACTCTACAGTTTGACTCCACACTAAATATTCATTTCATCCTCACACCCCAGCATATCCTTCTTCAGTTAAATTTCACTTCCTTATTAAAACTATACCTTAAAATTTTTAGTAATCAACAGTTTTCCCATTTTGAGTACTGTAGTCCAGCATTGTCTTCCAGCCACTTCTTCAGTGCGGATGTATCACATAAGGTAAACAAGGCCTTTTGAAATAATTTTGGAACCTGGCCATTTTCAGGACATTGTTTCTATGAGAAAATGAATTCCCAGCTTTTAGAACATGATTTATTTTCACTTAGCTATTTCCTCTGTGTGTTTGGTAACACAAATCTTTTTGATGTGGTGACAAAATTGGAGAGGCCTGCCTTGGTTTTTACCTTGATGAATATTTTCATAATAGAAGCAGATTAACTTGTTTATTTCTTACATTTTATTGTGTTTGTATGACAGTCTAAAGACCTTGCATTGCACACTGTTAGTTGTTTATAGTTTTTCCAATCAGAGCGTATGGACAGTACAGTTTCTCATTATTTCTATTCCCTCTTTCTGAGCTCATGGAGAGACTGCTTTTTCCAGTCTCCCTTGTGATTTGGTGTGTTAGATTTCCATCACTATGGCAAAATACCTGGGAATATTAGAATAAGAAGGAAAGATTTATTTCTTCTCACAGTTTCAGAAGGTTCCGTCCATGGTTGTGTGGTTTCATTGTTTCTCGGCCTGAGGTGTATGAATCATGGTGGAGAGGGTATGGTAGAGCAGCCAGGAAGCAGAGAAAGAAGGGAGGATCTGGGGATGAGACTACACCCTTTCAAATCATGCCTCCATTTACCTGCCCTTTCCAAGTAGGCCCCATCTCTGAACATGAGCCTTTTGGGGGATATTTTAGAACTGTCATAGCAGCAAAGGACAAGATGTAGCCTTCAAAGGCAATCTTCCAGTGACCTACTTCCTTTGCCTCATCTCCTAATAACCCATTCAGCCATAACTCATCAATCAGTTAATCGATTGATGATGATAGTGTCTTCATGATCCAGTCACCTCTGCAGGCCTCATATCTGAACACTGCTGCATTGAGGATCAAGCCCCCAATACATGAGTTTTGGGGGATACTTTATATTGAAACCATATCACTCGGTGTGTCCATGTGACCTGATATTTGCCAGTGGAATATGAGTATGAGTGATTTGAGGAGCTTCTTCCTCATCTGTCCAGAGATGTTCTCCATTTTCTCCATCCAACCAGCTGGAATGGTGACCACCAGAGCAACCCTAGAAACCAACTGTAGGTGGCAGGGCAGCCGTCACACCAGATCAACAATGATGGTGGGATCAGCTTCCTATCAAGATGAAATATTTGTCTTGGACTATTGCCTGAAAGACAGATAACTTCTATTTAGAAAATGTCTTATTTTAATTTGACACAGAGTTATTCTACATATACAGTATATGGGGTACAGTATGGTATTTTGATACCTGTGTACAACATGTAAAGATCAAATCTTGGTAATTAGCATAACCATCACCTCAAGCATTTATAATTTTTTTTTATGGTGAGAACATTCAGAATCCTTTCTTCTAGTTATTTTGAAATATACAATAAATTACTATTAATATAGTCAACCCATTATGCTATAGAACAGTAGAACTTACTCTTCCTATCCACTTCTTAACCAAATTCTCCCCAATTTCTCCTCTTTGCCATTTTTCTCAGCCTTTACTAAGCCCTGATTTAGTCCCTACATATATGAGATCAACTTTTTGCCTCTCACATGTGAGTGAGATGTGGTATTTGTTTAACTTCATTATTCTTTGAGCCATTGAATTTTAGGGGTCTTTTTCTTACAGCACCTTATGAAACTAGTTTACAAGGTATCTTATTGTAAACTATTTTATCTCACTATACTGAATGATCAAACTATAGAAGCAAAAAGCACTTTTTTTTTTAAAAAGAAAACAGACCTCTAGACATGCTGAACTACTTTACTTTGGTTCTGACAGTGAATTTCTCTAAACATTCAAAAATGCATAGTACTAATTTAATCTTTCATTCAAACATAGAAATCTATTTACCAAAGCTAGACATATTTTCCAAAGAGCTGTTATTTGAAAGGGATAATATGTTCGGCCCTTCATTATGTCTATTTAAAAAATATGTAATGGAATACCCGTCTCAGAAGCTCATTTCTTGGATATAATACCCCATGATAATCCCATTTTAATTAGGACCAAATTCTGCTTATGATGAAGTACACACTCAAGAAACAAAACTATTAAAGGGTTTCTTGTTAATATAGTAACAAAAGAAGCATAAGCAAGGTCAACATCATTGTGTTTAAAAAGTATAACTTGGCATGAGGGTAGAATCATAATACCTGTTCATGATTTTATATTCGCAATTGGTGTCCTACCTAATGCAACTTTCTACAAATGCTGAACATTTTCCTTTGTATATTTGTTGATTTGTTCTGTTTTTTCACAAAGCAAAATAGCATTTATAATTTAGGTTTTTATAAAGTTCTTTCATTAAAATAGATATTAAAAATAATATAAAATAGGAATATTAAAATACACCATGCCAAATTGGCCCATGACTAAAAAACACATGTAGTTTCTGAACAAAGTAAGGATTAATACATTTCTCACAGTCCTAAAATTTAAGAAGTAGAAAAAAGAACCTGTGACCTTAATAACCTCATAAAAACAAAGTGAATACTATAATATTCTTAAAGCAATTCTGAATTCTGAATGAGTTCTAAAAGAACTCTAAGAAATACATTTAAGAGGATAAAATAAGTGTTAGCTACAAAAAAAATCCACTCTCTTTTGATACACTAGCAAATGTATCTTGCTTTTTAATCCAATAAAGGACTTTAGCTCTCTTTCTGTGCCAACATTCCTGTGATAGTTGTCATCTAGATTTTCATTATGCATAGGAAAATTTGTACTTCAGGATAGGTGTGACGTTGCATATCTGTAATTTCAGCATTCTGGGAGACTGAGGCAGCCTGGGCAATTTAGTGACTTAGCAAGACCCTCTCAAAATAAAAAATGAGCTAGGAATGTAGCTCAGTACTTAGGCCTGGGTTCAATCCCTAGCATCCTTCCACACCCACGAAAAGATTTTTACTTCTCCCTTAACCTGAATCTGTTGAACTTTGCCCATGCTTCATTAAACTTTCCTTCCTCTCATCCACTAGTCCTTTGCTGCTAACCTAAGAACTAAGAGTCGCAACCGGGCATCAAACCAGGAAGAAAACAAGCATGTTTTCAAGGATGCAATATAATATAGATTGTAGATCTAAAAAGAACCATGATATTTTCTATTTCTTTCTGTGTTGAAAGATAATAAACCATACATTGTAGGCAGTTGACTTCATTGTGGCAATCCGTCTAGAATTTTGGTCTGAAAACTCTAGAAAATTGAGTTCTAGTGCTGCCTTCAGCATGGCTTAACTCCTTGAAAAATCCCAAGTTGGACCTTACCTTCCTTATCTGAAAATGAGAGTGCTGTATCCATATTTGTTTTCCACAAATTCATGCTAGACAAAATCTTACCTGTAGGAAATCACACAAAACACAACTCTTATTTTTAAAATAGCAATATGCTAAACAGGAAGCAAAATCCCAGTGGAGAAGAAGGAATAAATAATTGAGGGGCATACCTGTAAAACAGTGGTTGGTTAATGGCCCAAGGGCCAAATACAGCCTGCCAACTGTTTTTCCCAAGAGCTAAGAATTATTTTTGTATTTAATTTTTTTGAGTCCAGAGAAGATACATTATGATACATGAAAATTATATGAAATTTAAATGATCAGCAAATAATTTATAAATGCAGCTATACTCGTATGTTTGGTTGCTTTTGCGCCCCATCAGTAGAGTTGAGTAGTTGTGACAGAGACCATATGGCCTGCAGGGCCTAAATTACTTACGATCTGTCCTTTATAGAGAAGTTTGCCAGCCCTTTCCCTAGAACATCTGAGATAAAAATAAGCAGTAGGCAGTTAGAATTTAAACTTTGGAACTCTCCGTGAAAAATAATAGTTGTGGGAGCTGATGAAGTCAAGGAAGATATTAGAGACAAGATGTTTGGAGAAAGCACCTGGTGGAAGGCCCTTCTGCTAAGTTGGTAGAGAAGACTCCCTGAAGGAGACAGAAAAAGCGCAGTAAGAGTGGTGCGTCTCCCAAAAGCCAAGCAGTAGTGAGTTCAAGATGAGTTGGGGTATAAAAGCAAACATTTCAGAGATAGTATTATAGCTAGATAAACTAGGTAGAAATATTGTAGGCAGTCAACTGCAGATAGATCTTGGAGACGGCCAGGACAAAGGTGAAACACACTACAGCAGTGACTGGAGACAAATCAGCTGAAAACCAGGCCTCAAGATAAATACAAGATGACCAGACCTACATATTTCCTCAAAGAACAAACACTGGGCCTATGAATTCTAGACAGACATCAACCACCCTGCTGGGTGTCCAGAGACCTCTGGACACACTGCTTCCTAGGAAAATCTTTGTTCTTTCCATCCATGCTTGTTACGTGACTTTTTTCCCAATTGGACCACCATTACCTAAGTGACTATATTTGTAACCTTATTGGATGATCATGACTGTGGCTCACATTGTACCCACATGGGTTTCACCCTATAAAATTCCTCTGTAAAATGGAGTTCCCTGGCTACCCACTTGGGCCCCCTCCTACCCCTCAGGAACTTTCCTATCAATAAATATCTTTCTACTCTTAGCCTCCGTTCTTCCTAGGACTCATTCTTTGATTTCTAGAGAACAAGAACTTGGCATATCATACAATTAACAAGTTGGGAGATATAATATTTCATATTTCATCTCCAGTATTATTTCCTGTAACAATAGGAGATAAATCTAATAATAAAAGAGTTATGTGATTGGATAAGGTAGTTAGAAGTCATTGGTGGACTCTAGGAAATCAATTTCTGTGACATAATGGGGCATTTGCCATTTTCAAGAGATCCAGGAGTGAGCAGGGTTAGCTTAGAAAAGAAACAGAAGCAATAATCTAATGGGATTACAAAGGAAGTTGAATTCTATTTGCTTGCTTTAGTGTTATTTTTCATAGGAAGTATTAGGTCTTACAGGAGCATTCAAGAGATGGAAATGCAAAGAAAAGATAGGGCAAAGAAAACGTCAGGGACAAGAATGGGGAAGAGGTTGGTGGGATGACTAAGTTGAACATAGAAGGGACACTGATCCCTCTGGAACCATAAAGAGAAAGGAAAAGGGTGATGTGCAAAGAAAGCTTGTGGGAGTATGGAGAAGGGTATAATGACAGAAAGTGGCTGGTCTGTCATAGAATAATGGAGCTGGGACTGTGATGGGGCACATCAAGAGGGTTAGCAAATGCCCATTCTTTGTGAAGCTTTGTGAAGTTGTACCTCATCCTGTGGAGTATCTGATTGAAACAACTGCTGAAGAAGAGCATTGGAAATTATGCTCAACCTTTCCCAAAATTTAGTAGTGTGGAGATGAAAAAGAAAGTTGAGATGTTCAAGGGCTGGAATTAATACAGAAGACTAAAGAAAGTTAGAGTAGAGTGAATATTTAAAAAGGCTGTCAAAATAACTTGTCTGGGAGACTTGGCAGTGGAAAGGAAATGAAAAAAAATGTGATTGGGTCAAATTAGGAAAAAGACTAAAGAATTAAATGAGGCCAAAGTGCTATTTTTATAAGGAAGTACAAAAGTTAGAAATCAATGAAGATAAAAGCAGGAAAGAGAACCTCTGACATCATCACCACCAAATTTAAAATCTTGGAGTATTGACAAAATAAGGTACAAGGCCATTCTGGTGGGTACCATGTGAATCTCAGGAATAACCTGAGGGTGCAACTCTGAGAGTATCTGCTTGATCCTGGAAGGCCTTCATTCCTCAGGGAGGCTCCTTGCTCCTTTGATGTCTCCAAGGTCCTGCAGGTGGAAAGTGATCAGAGAGCAGAGAAGTGATGTCTGATCTGTTGTCAGTGGGAATAAATCACAAAGAAAAGCCTTTGGCAGAGAAACTTAAATTGAACCTAAGAGGTTTAGTTGAAACTGAGTAGTCCTTTGGAATGAAGCTGAACAATGACTCAACTCATTGACTTTGGCTCACTAGGCTCCCTTTCCCTCCCTCCCAGGGAAACAGATTGAATGAATAATAACTGTGAAATACTCCCTTGAGAACAAGGCCTCCTACACACTAATAAAAACTAAATGCTTTTCATTATGATTTAAGTGAGTGACTTGCTTCCCCCCAATGTACCTCGTCATGAATGACACAAAGAATGACATTTTGACATAATATTAATTTTTAGTACAATCATGAATGCTTACAAATTTTGTTGATTAAAAATTAATTTGCATAAACATTTGGGGAACTCTGGTAGGGAAGTTAATAAACACCTGAACTATTCAATTATTTGAAGTACCACAGTGCTAGCTAACATTTACTGAAGGATAATTTGAAAGTATATTGAAAAAATGGGGGGGGAAGGTATATTGACCAACTTACATAATTAGCAATATTTAGGGGTTCTATTTCTGTTAGGTCCAATTTCATCTCCTCCCCAATTCCTCAGACCAAACTCCCAGTTCTCCCCATCCTCATTTCTGTCTAAGATTCAGCAAAAATAGGGGAAAATTCATGTATTCCAGAAAGCAGCTAATTTCCTGGTCTTCCTGACGTAAGAATACTAGCTCTCCCACAGAGAAACAAATTGGATGACAATTTTAGAATAATTGAATTGCTTGATGTTTTTCAAGTTGTTAGGAAATCAGTGCTGTGAAAATCCATTTTTTTTAGCACTACCTGTAGTGTCCTGTGATAGAAGATATTGTTTACCCACTAGAAACAAAACACAGAGCAAAGATTTGCAGATTTGTGTTTTGTGTTATATGATGGCTGTGAAAATGAACACCTGTTAAATTAAACAAACCAAGTTGCCTAGATTTTCAATAAATCAGATTTAATTAGGAAGGGATGAAAAATCTGTACAGACCTGTAGATCCTAATTTCAAATCCTTTAAAAATTGAATAATTGCTCATTTTGTCGTTAAACAGTTGATAATGAGACCTAATCAAATGATTGGTAATTACAGAAGAGACTAAAACAGGAGTAGCTGGGCAGTAACCCATGGAACTCCTGATTTAAATCACTGCTTCTGAAACTTGAATATGCATCAGAATCACCTGGAGGGCTTGTTTAACCACAAATTGCTGGGCTCCACCCCCAGAGTTTCTTATTCAGAGGATCTAGGGTGGGGCCTGGAGTTTCCATTTCTAACTTGTTCCCAGAAGATGCTGGTTCTAGTACTATACTTGAAGAACTATTGATTTAGGCCAATATCTAGAGACAGAAGGGGTTAATAAAGTGTTGAAAGCAGTGAAGAGAGATAGAAGAAGATAACTTACTGGAAGGAAATAAAGAGAAAGGAATGAAGATAATCACTAAATTAAAAATAAAGTAATAGGGAAGATAAACTTTAATTGAATTCCAAATCCTATGCTAGACACTTTACATTTACAATCCTTCCTGGTTGATAAAATGGTAACATCCAGAAAAGGAACCAGAAGATGCTCAAAAGTTTGACAAATATGAATGGAAATAGTGTCTGTAGTTAAATAACTTTTGAAGGTCAACACAGCTAAAAAGTGATCTCCAGTTCTAAGCTACTTAAGAGATACACAAAGAGTAGGACAGATGGAGATCAGAGCACAATACTTACTACTGATTAAGACTGGAGGGATAATGTGGCTTAGGAGAGGAGCACAGCAACTGTGAGCTTCCTAATAAGTACTGCATCTCAGAAATAGGCAGACTTATCCATCGCTCCTGCCATATGGCACATCTTCCCTGCTGTGGGTGCTTCCCCTTGTAAAACTTCTAGTGTGCAAGAGATGATGGGAACATGTGCTTTACTGTAGTCATGGTTCAAGCAAGGAGAGGTTGGCAGGGCTGATATCTGCAAATCTATTTACTCCTCCTTAATTTACCAATAGAGTGTTTTAGTCTCCTTCTCTGAGATAGAGTGGTGAAGGGATGAATTGTTACTTGATTTAAATTGTTCTGCCTTAAAATGTGTATGTAGGTAATGACATTATTGCTTTTTTAATACAGATGTTATTTATCTGGGCACGAAACTCTACTTTTCTGAAGTTTGAGTCTACTTAAGAATAGAGTATCTAGGGCTGGGATTTAGCTCCGTGGTTCCACCCCCTGCATCGAAAAGCGCAAGGTCTCGAGTTTGATCCCCAGCACCAAAAAAAAAAAAAAAGAATAGAGTATCTAATTTTATAGATAATTTCCTATTTCTGTCCTATTTCAGTTAATTTTTCTCCTTATATTAGTTTTTTAAAATTACATGAAGTGTTTTAAGAAATGTCACTCTAAGATTTACAAAACATTTTTTGGCACTATTTAAAAGTATAGCATTTCAAAGTACTGCAACAACAAGTATAACTATGAAAAATGATTATATAATTTCCTATATTTATCTTCCTTGCTTGCTTCCTGATCAAGTTTGCTGATTAGTTTTATAAATAATATTTTTAATTGCACCCATTGGTGCCAATTTTGTTGGGCTATCAAAGCTTTTTCTGTCTTATGTCTTATAAAGATTTTGTAAAGATAATTCATATGACTGTAATGGTGATTTTTGAACCAAACTTTGGTTAGGCTAATTTCCCCTCATCAGTGGGGAGTGGAGTAGAGTTGAATCATTTCAGTGATATTAGAAGATATAAAGGCAGAAAGATAGCATAATTAGTTTTGGGTTTATTTTGGATAATTTTACTAAATCAAAGAAAATTTCCCTTTGTAATTAATACATAAAGAGATACTTTGAGACTAGATAAATAATTCTATTTCTCATTAGCTTTACCCACTAGTTTTAGTATCCATTGATTTCTTATCTCCATTATTTTTTTTCCATATTTAATCAGTTGGCATTCTACAGTCAGGAAGCACTTTCCCTTTGGATTTACTTATTTATATGATTATCAACTTTTGGATTCTTCTTTCATTTAGTAGAATAGGTCTATTGCTACTGTCATTTAATTTGGTGCTCAGGTTATCTTAGATTTGGCCAGTGGTAGAGCCTTCAAGATGATTCCTTTGTGTCATTTTGCTGTACTCCCTCATTTTTTTCCAGCAAATTCCCCACTTTCTTGTGAAATGAGGTGCTCTAGGCTCATCCTGTGCTGTTCCTGCCCTGTCTCTGAAATCAGCCGTTTCTCCTAGCATGTCTGTTTCCTTTCAGTGGAGAATGATGCCAAGATCTGGATGGTGGTAAGCCTGTTGCTACTGGTACCTCATCATTTCCAGGACCTTTCAGAGAAAGATGATAGACATATAGATAGATCTATGAGTTCACATATTGAAATATGATATCTCCAATTCCAAACCAATGTCACAAAGCTGCATTATAATCCAACACTGTCCAGTGGACACAAATATGAACAATGTATGTAATTATAAACTCTCTAGTTGCCATGTTGAAAAAAGTAATAAGAAACAGTTGGGATCCATTGTTATAATGTATTTATATAACCCAGTATACCCCAAATGTTATCATTTTAACATATAATCAAGGTAAAAGTATTACTGGAATAGTTTTTTTGTACTAAGCCTTAATAATTTAGTATTTGACACTTACTAGCACATCCTCAATTTGGTGTAGAACATTTCCAGGGTCCAGTAACCATGTGTGATTAATGACTATTGGACTACATGGCTCTGGCTTCTTCCTTTTGTATTTCTTACTGCATTCTCCAAAAATAAGAAACCTGTCTTCCATTATTTTTCTCAAGCCTACAACATACAGATGATGGACTAATTATACCACCCTAAGAATTTCCCCTGTGCTCCTTCCTAGTTAGTTCCCTGTCTCCATCAGAGAGAACAACTTAACTGACCTCTTTTCATGGCATAGATTTTCTTCACAAATGTAATCGCTGTGTTCTTTATGTGCATCTTTGGCTTTTTTCTCAGTAGAAAGTCCTGAGATTCATCTGTATTATTATATGTAGCAATCGTTTATTCCTTTTTATCACTGAAAAGTGTTGCATTGAATAAATGTACATAATTTATTTCCCTGTTAATAGACATTTGAGCTGATTTGAGTTTGGGCTACTGTGAATGAAGCTTCTAAGAACACCTTTATTGTAGACTCTCTGTGGATATGTGTTTTCACTTGTCCTGGGTAAATAACTAGCAGCAAAATTACTAGGTCATAGGATAGACATACTTTTTTTTTTTTGGCTAAATATTGTTAACATTTAAATGTTATCAACAATTCTATACTTAAACCAACAGAAGTATTTTTATCTACAGTTAGACTATGAAAGCTAATTAATGTCATTTATATTATTATGTCAGTTTTTCATGCTGGGTCACGTAGTGTGCTAGGTTAACAATTTTTTTCTTTCCAAATCCATTATCATTTCACCCTTTCCTCGTCCCCCCTCCCTTTGGCCTCTCCCTTCCCCACCTCCTGCTTCTGCCTCTTCCTCTTCTTCTCCCCTCTTTCCCTCTTGAATTAGTTGTATCCTACTCGTCCTTCAGACTTTGTCTCTGACTTGCTTCCTCGTAGAAGCCCACTGTGACCCTTTCTCTCTGAATAATCTCAAAGCTATCTCATATATAATCCTCTATGTGCCCCCTCATTTCCTTCAGTTTTGGTCAGTGTCACCAAACATTGTGAACACTGATAAGTGTATGCATCTTCCCTTTTCTATTGTGAGCACTGTAAAAATCAGAAATGCTTCTCATTTTTCTCTGCATACCTGTTGCCTAAGAATGTTTAGTCCAGTAAGACCTCTGCAAACATTGGTTGAAAGAATAATGGTTGATAATTGACTCCAGGTCCATAGTCACTTGAAAATAGAATAAGAATTTGAGTTGAGTTTTATTTTAAAACTCATCCTTTGCTCTTAATTTTCTCATGTAAGCAGTTTTCTTTTTGGTTTTGAGATGCGATCTTGCTGTGTTGTCCAGGCCAAGCTTTAATTTGAGATCCCCGGCCTCAGTTTCCCAGTTAGCTGGGATTACAATTATGAACCACTGTGCCTGGTTTGTGTAAAGATTTTTCTTAAGCCAAAGCAAAACTCAAAGAGATTTTTTTCATACTTAGAATGGATAAAAAGAGAAATGAGTCAATTCCCAGAGATCAGAGAGATTATGCTAAGGCAAACAGCTGGGGGCAACAATGGTGTCATGGATTCTGGTACGGATGGACAAGAGAGCCAGCAGATTCGGGACCTCGAGAGAGCCTGTGCAGCAGGGGCCGGTGAGGTGTGAGCGCAGGACCCATGGAGCTGGGGATCAATGGGGATACCTGCCCCTTCCCTGCAGCTGCCTTTCCTAATGAGAAGGCTGCAGCACTGGCATCGTCACGGGATACTAATATAATTTTATCCACAATCAAAATCTATACTTTGGTCATTTGGTTAGATTTTTCAGTATCCATAGTGACAGGTTGATCTATTACCATGCCAGGGTTATACTCCAGGGGAAAGGGATGCAAGATGCACCGCAGTATTTCTAGACATACATAAATGAACAATAATATCATTGTCAGTTACTGTCAAACTAAACAAACTCCCAGCTTTTTTTTTAAGGTAGAATCTTGCTATGTAGTTCATACTGGCCTTGAACTCACAGTGTAACTCAGGCTGACCTGGAACTCACAGTACCCTCTTGCCTCAGCCCCTCCAGTACTGGGATTATAGGCACGTGCCACCACACCCCGAGCAGTCCAGGCTTCTTTTCAAAAGCTGAGACACTGTAGGGTTCAATATTCTCTAATTGCTGTGAAGAGTGAAGTGGAATTCTAGCTGTTGAATTGCAGAAGGGGACAAAACATGAAACAGAACCCCTGCCCCCCCCCCCAAATCCTCAGGTAAATATGGCATCAAAGCTCACGATCAGTTTATGCTGTTTTATCATCCAATACATAGAATTTTTATCTTGTGTTACTCAGATTGAAGAAAGGCTGACTGAGGCACATTAGTGATAATGCCCCTTGGGGTAGACCCAGTATTCCCGGGCCTAATCCCAGACTGATTTCGTCTTCCTTGGAGCAGCCGCAGTACAGTCTGTGGACAGATGGCCAGCAAGGCAAGTGGCAAGTTTTTCTTTCTTTTTTTATTTGATCTCTCTGCCAGGTTGATAATAAACAACCACAGGTTTTGATTATAGGGCTTTTGTCCTACCTAATAGGTAAAACCTCAACCTCTAGCCTTCTGTTTGCTTTCCTTTTCCCTTCGATTTCTTTTTTTTTTTTTTTTTGGTACCGGGGATCGAACTCGGGTCCTTGTTCTTGCACAGGAGGCAGCGAAACCACTGAGCTAAATCCCCTGCCCCACCTTTTTATTTTTCTGGCTCAGCTGAGTTTTCTGAGTCATATTGTTTATAAAATGAAATCTGATTTTATCTCAGGCATGGATTTTGTCATTTATAAATATTTTTAACCAAGTGTTCATAAACTCTTAACACAGTGTAATCAATTTTCTTTCAACTAATGATACTAGATAGCTTCACAGCATTAACCCACAAAAGCAAATTATATTATTGGTCACCTTCTTTAGCATCTCAAGTTCATTTACTGATTTAAAAAATCTTTTATTACAAAAATCCTAATGGAAATATCTGGCACCTTTATAGTACATTTCATCAAATTTTGCAGACATGAACTATGCTAGTTTAAACCATTTGCATACAATTATTTATATTAACGTATTAATGCATAATGTTATAAAAGTAGATATTACAAATAAGTAAGGACCCCATGATAGGTGGGAAGCTCAGAAGGGTCAACTTAATGTAGGCCCCAGTTTGGCCTGTAATCAGATTACATGACATCTTTGAGTTTTAAGTTCCTGTTTAAACATCTCCTATAATTATTGATTGACTCTAAATGTCACAGAGAGGATATATTTCTTAATATGTTGCTTCCATGAAGATCAATCACAGCTTTACTCAAATTATGAGAAGTTTTGTGAATTGACCTATTTATGTATTATTACATGACTCGCCTAAAGACTATATGTAAAGGATATAGACAGAAGAGCCTATTTGTTTGAACTATTTTTCTACATGTATGGATAAATTAACAAATACTATCATGTGCTTTTCATTTTAGATTAATTGAAAAATTCTCTGTCAATAGAGTAATTGCATTTTAATTTTTATACATCTGTCATTTTACCTATAGATATGCCAGTATGTATCTCAAAAATAATAAGGGCCTTAAAAATATTTTTCATATTTTAATTCTCATATCTAATTCATTATTAATATGAATTTAAGCTGTGAATGTTGGGAAATAATTTAGGCTGCATTGATCATAATTTTAATTAATAAATTAATATTATCTGGATGCCAGAGGATGTGTGAATGACAGATGTAATCACTGATAAAGAATGGAGTTTACATCTTTTCCAAGCTCAATCACATTCTCTGTTGTGACTCTGCTATCAAAGAGAATACCTAATTCACATACATCTTTTGCTACCTGCACTGAGAAGCAAATGGGAAGATAAGTGCAGAAATGTGGGGTTATATTGTGATGCTACCAGCTCTGTTAATTCTCAAGTTGGTGCAAAATCCTATTATACATCTTCAGTGCCCCAGTCCTGAGTTACAGAGAATTTCTAAAGCCATTCACTCTACTCTGTGCGTTATTTAGTGACTTCCAAATCCTTAATGCACTTTGGCAATCTTTTAATTAATCTCCATTTGATTTACTCTCAAATTTAACATTGTTGGTGCTCCCTCTATCAGAACAGGTAGAAGATAGGGTATCAGATATATCTGATGAGTGTCATGAAGACTGCTGGAGGACAAGAGAATAGGGAATGAAGCAGGAGGGCACGTTTCAGGGCTCAGATACCAAAAGGGCTCACCTTCAAAGCCTAGAGAGGAAGATCAAAGTCATAACTTCAAACCCAGGATTAATTGGAGAGCATGAACTGAATCAATAACAAAATGACCTGAAAACCCCTCAAATATTTGGAATTTAAGTAATGTATTCTAAACGATCTGAGTCAAAGAAGAAATCATGAGAAAAATTAGAAAATATTTTGGAAGAGGAAGCCAAAGGAATACTTAAAGAAATTTATAACACTAAATGCTTATTTTGGAAGAGAAGAAATGATCTCAAAACTAGAAAAATGAGAGTAAATTTAACCTAAAAACAGTAGAACGAAGGACGTAAGAGCAGAAAACAATGGAAGACTAAACAGAAAAATTATTTTAAAAATCAGTGAAACTAAACATGCTTCTTTGAAAAGAGCAATGAAATTGTTAAACTTTAGCTGAACAAAGCACATGAGAGGGAGGAAGGAGGAGAGGAGAGATACTGATTGCTAATATTATAGATGTGAGGGCCGGGGATTTAGCTCAGTGGCACCGTGACTGCCTTGCAAGTGCAAGGTCCTGAGTTTGATCTCCAGTACCAAAACAAAAAAAACACACCAATATTACAGATGCAAAAGGAAACATCATTAGATAGTCCATGAGTCTATCCTTAATTTTCATTTCTATTGCCACTAACATTTAAAGAATAATAAGGGTATATTATCAATTTATATGAAATTAACAAATTGCTAAAGAGGTAAACACTACCCAGGCTGACTCAGGAAGAAATAGAGTATATAAATTGCCCTATATCTATAAAAACAATTAAATTTGTATTAATCAAACTGGGCTACTCTAGTTTTTTCTGACCTCCAAACAACTGTGCAATGAAGAATTCAAGAAAGTTCAACAAAACTCTCTTACTGTCCTATCTATTCACCTTAAAATGCCTCTATAAGCCCAACCATCCATTTTCTATCCCTTTTGAGGCTGAGAATGAAGGGTTCCTAATGACGGATTCCCAAATATTCTGGATTTCGCTCATACAATTAGGATGGATGAATTCTCAAATAAGAATAGGATGACACATAGAAAACTTCACTGAGAAGATGAAACTGGATATTGAAGGGTAAGGACCAATTAATGTGTCATGGAGAAAGGAAAGGAAAGATTTCCAAATCATAATGCTGTGCTAGAGCATCCTCTGTCCATTGGAAGAGCTCCAGAGGAAACTATGGAAACTACAGCCTAAGGTGCTTCCTTTCTACACCTGGAAAGCTGATGGAAACTAAGATTAAGTAGAGAGTGCTTTTTAAAATGTTAACAGGGATTGGAGAACAGTTCTGTCTTAGATATAAGACTAGCTTGGACACCTGAAAGAAAACGTGAATACATAAGTATTTTCTAAAAAATAGAGAAGTGCAAGCAGTGGGATTAGCTGGGATCACTACTAGAATTTGGTTGATTTAAAACTTTTATGGGTGAATTAAAACTTCAAAAATTATAAAACATTTTTAGGTGAAAAGATGACTTACACAAAGAAAAGCTGAAACTGGGCTAAAGGATAGGGATGTGGCAGATGAATTTCTTTTTATTTTTTAAAATGCTTTTATTGGTACATTTTAGGTATATAATACAATTACATTCATCATTGGGTGCTTGTACCTGTACATGATGGATCTTGGTTCTTATTTTTTCCTCCATTACCTGTGTGCCCTTCACCCCCTCCACCCTTGTCTATTTACATAGATTTTTGGTTCCATTTTTTTCTTTTCTCATAATTTTTCCTTTCCTTTCTTCCCTTTCCCCTTCCCCTGCCACCACCCCTACACCTTTGAACCTTTTCCTATTTCAAATTATCAATTATTTATTTTAATCATTTTAATCCTTATTTACACTTTCAGTTTCTCACATTAGAGAAACTATTCGGTATATACACATGTGTGTCCTATTTATTTCACTTAAGAGTATGGCCTCAATATGTATCCATTTAGCTATAAATGTCTTTAGTTTCTCATTCTTTATGGCTAAGTAGTACTCCATTTTATAAAAAAACAGACATCTTTATCCAGTTTCCAGTTGATGGGCACTTGGGCTGTTCCCAAGATTTACCTATTACAAACTGTGCTGCTATAAACATGGGTGCACATATATCGCTGTGGTATGATTCTTTTAATTCTCTGAGGAAGATACCCAGCAGAAAAATAGCTGGGTGAAACGGGACCTCTAGTCCTAGTTCTTTGAGGTATCTCCATACTGATTTCCACAGTGGTTGCACCAGTCTGCATTCCCACCAGCAGTGGAGAAGGGTTCCT
>NW_004624752.1:13199785-13226846 GCF_000247695.1 Heterocephalus glaber
TCTCCATACTGATTTCCACAGTGGTTGCACCAGTCTGCATTCCCACCAACAATGGAGAAGGGTTCCTTTCTCCCCACACCCCCTCCAGCATTTGTTACTGGTTGATTTCTTGATGGCAGCCATTCTTTCTGGGGTGAGGTGAAATCTCAGTGTTGTTTTCATCTGTATCTCTCAAATGACCAGTGATGTTGAAGATTTTTTTCCGATGTTTATTTGCTGCTTTCACTTCTTTGGCAGATGAATTTCTTTTTGACAACTATCAATTATTCATTTAGGTAAAAATGATTCAAGTTGTATTTATAAAATGAGTTTTCAACACTCAGTCACACTTCTGAAAAGGAATCCAGGAGTTTTTGTAGAGTAGTGTTATTTGCCTGTTTTTAGAAGGGAACAAAATGAATAGAAATTTGTGTGTGTGCTTATGAAAATATTTAAATCTAATTAGAAACTTTCCTCAAGTTCCAACCAAAGTCACTAACCTTCCTTAATTGCCTAGGAATGCAGTAGTGTTCCATTTTACTCACGATTCCATTAAATTACAGAAGTAAGGAATCATCATTTTAAGAAACCTAGGAAGAGTATCTCTGAGTCAATGGCAGTGATGAGGTATAGGTTGTAATTTGTAATTACATCTGTGAGTAGAGTCACATATTTACTTCTTGACTTCAGTCAGCATGAAGTAATTATGTGTTCCAGATTGAATTGCATTAAAAAGTCTGCTTAAAATCTTCATACAGATTTCCCACTTTTCTCTAAAACAATCTACTCCTAATGTTGTGCTCCCCTCCAGCATGGCATAAATGGACACCCTAGAGATCAGGATAGGTAATAAGTAGAACAATTTAAGAATAGTGTGGCACAAATCACACTGGAACAAATGTGAGATCCACATAGCAGTAACCAAATATATACCTCCCCAAATCATATATTTAAACTCTGCATGTATCACATTCACAAATTCATATTTGATATTCTTTGTGGGTTTTAGTAATGCAGAATCTAAAAACTGAAAATGGCTTATGAGTTTAAGAAAATGAAGCAGAATATTCAACAAACAAGGAATTTAACCCACATTTCCCTCAAGGAATATGGTAGCCATAACTTTGGTTTAGGACTCCTCTGCCACAATGCAGATTCAGGCAAGCACAGAATCCTTTGTAGATTGGCTTTGAGCTCTTTTTTTTCTGTACACTGTATATGCATAGGATTGTAAAAAATTATGATTGAAGGTCACTGTCATGGCTGCCTCTTCAGAGAGGTCCATGCTTAGGGCAGGCAGTAAAAATATCTAGTGCTCAGAGGGCAGGGTGGGCTGCAGGGAAATTGAATCATGAAAGAGATTTCAGCTGATAAAATCCTTCTGTTTTCCTACTTACAATTCTAGTTCAAATCCTTTAACTTCTCTTTCAGGGAAAGTTCTTGAAGAAAGAATCTAAGTGAACTTTATCTCACAGGAAACAAAAGCTGAATTTATTAAGCATAAGAGCACAAAATTTCCTTAACTATACCCTAAATGCTCTGTAGACCATTAACTTAAATCGGATTGTCTCTGAAGAATTTCTTTTGTGATCCTTCACACATCCCCATAAAACGTCTCTGATACTAAATGAGTGACCTTGACCTTGTTCTGGGCAGAGAGATAATCTATCTGTGTGAAGTAAGTGTTTCCCATTTTGGACTTCACTTGTGACCTACCTTATGTACTAAATTGTGATGAAAGATCTCAGCAGAGACCATCAAACTAAGGTATTGTGGTGATAAGCAGCTCTGAATAGCAGCCGTGTCCAGAGCTTGGAGTACTCAGGTATGAGCTTCCTGGTTCAGATTTGTGATCTGGAGAAATTCTCTTAGCCAATCTAAATCTATTCATTGGGAGACAGAAGCAGTAATAATAACAACAAGCCTACTCATCTGGTGGTTTTCCATCATAAGGATGGAAAGAACTGTATTTGAAAATGCTTTGTAATCTGTAAAGCATCCTACTAATGTTCATTATTGTTATTGTTCCTTGTTTTGGATAACAATGATTATACCATTGTCATTTCCCAAGCCAGTTTTTCAGCTATACTATGATGGGTTCTGAGTTGTTTGACATGGACAATGACTGGCATTTTATTCCCCCTGTTTTCTATGCACATCTAGTCCAGAAATACACAATGCAAAACTCTTGGTGAGTGTCCAGTCATTCTTTCAAGTGCTGGAGCTGATTTCTCTTTTGCATCCTACAGACCACTGTAAGCTCAGATTTCCTCTGGACTCTCTACAGTCCTACCTTAAATTAAGTCATTCAAGATGTATGCAAGTAATTAAGTATTGTAGTGTATTTACCAGATGTTTGTTTTATCCTCAGAACTTCATAAAACATTTAAAAATTCTATATGACCATGAAGGAGTCACTTTATCTTTCCAAGTCTTGGTTTCCTTGTTTATAAAGTGAAGGAAGCTGGGTATGTGGCACTTATGTAATCCTAGCACTCTAGGGGGCGGAGAATTTTAAGTTTATGCCTGGTCTGGGCAATTTAGTGGCTTAGTGAGACACAGTTTCAAAATATAGAAAGAGCTGAGGATAGAGCACAGAGGAGAAAAGGCCCTGGGTTCAATCCCCAGTACTGCAAAAAATAAAAATAAAGTGAAGGAGTTCTAAGGTCTTCTCCAACTTTAAATTTTTATGTTGTTTCTGTAATGTCCCTTTTAAAGAGTTAAAAAAAAAAAGTACCCATAGAGACGCTGTGTGTAACAGGGATATCATATTTTTCTAATGGGTGAATATTTTTTAGAAATGACTTGTTAACTTATGTTTATCCACCAACTTGGTGATTTCAGGCAGTTTATGTAAATATTAAGGAAAGATTAAATTTTGATATCCAGCAGGCATTATTATCTCTGTTTCAGTCCTTTCATGAATATAACATGTCAGAGTTACTACCCTGCAAGACAACAGGGTAATTCTTTTTTTTGTTTTGTTTTGAGAGAAGCTGTCTCAAAGTCAAGGATCAGAGCTGGCAGGGAGAGAACAGAACACTGGTGAGCTCAGCAGGCCACTGCTTGTCCTTTCCAGCTGCTGTGTCCAGGGTCATTACAATTTCAGCATCTCTCCCTAAGGTATCCGTGAACAAAAAGAGCTTTAGACAGCTTGACACAATTTTCTAATACACCTATACATTTACAATTACACAGATGTACACAAATGTACGAATGTATAGATTAGGGTTTATGTAATCATTAAGTATATTACCTTTTTTCTCAAGGAATTTACTTCTTGAAGAATGCAGATTAAAATGTGCAACTGATATAAGTGCTCTGATTAACTGGGTGTTCCTGAATATACAACGTTGTGCTTTGAGTGTGGTTTAATTATTTAATTAGTCTTCCAAGGGTCCTTATGCTAAGTACTTGGTCCATAGAGTGGTGGTCTTAGGAAGGGACACTTAAAAGGTGGGGTCTTATGGGAGATCCTTAGGTCACTGGAGTTGTGTCCTTGAAAGGGACTGTGCAACCCTGCCTATCCTTTCTGGTCTGGTTTGAGATGTAATTTCTTGCCCTGCATATGCTCCTGCTAGGAAATGTCATTATCCTCCATCCTCACTAGAGGCCAGACCAATGGAATGACTAATCTTGGACTTTAAATTTCAAACCTATGAGCTAAATACACCCTTTTTCATAATAAACTAACTGCCTTGGGTGTTTTGTTATAGTACCCAAAAGCTAACTATTATACACACATACACATTGTCCAGCCTAGTATATACTGAATGTATGCCGTGTGATAAAACTAATTTAAATGTTTTACACATGTTGACTTAGTTCATTCTCCCAACAAGTTTATGAGATAGGGACTATAATTCTTAATATATAGAGGAGGATGCTTAATCACATAGAAGTTAAGGGACTCACCCAAGGTGTTACAACCAGCAAGAGACAAAGAGGCAGAATTCTTCCCAGGCAGTCAGCTCCAGAGCCCAGGTGCTTAATCTACCCAATAGGCTGTCTCTATGAGAAGTGCTGGTTTCCCATCAAACTTGAGCAATAGGTACTCCCAGACCTCTCCTCCTTACCCTTCAAAGTCCTTGCTGAAGAGCTGTGCACATGATTAATGGGCTGTCATGAGCTTTACTAGCACAATACTACCAGATTCTGCCTCCTATTGGCCAAAGCTACTGTCATAAACTGTTTACTTAGGTTCTTAGATGGAGATTTGCACACAGGAAGTTAACTGGGGAAATCTCTCTGGAACACTTATGAGAATATGCAGGAAGCAGGGAAGAACCAGCATCCATTCAGAGGAGACAGAGGACTTCAACTGTGATGCAGTTGCAACACAGGCCTCAGCAGATCCCTTGGGTTTACCCAGAGCTAGAATAGCCCTTCTGAATTAGAGGAAGGATGCAGGGCCTCTGTCCCTGCATCTCCAGGAGTCGGTGGATCTGGGCTGCCCTAGGAGAGGGAGGCAGAGCCCTTGGACTGATGGCAGTACAGGAGAATGAATTGACAGTGAGTCCTTACCAGGCAACTCTTCCAGCAACAGAGGAAACAGTAGCTCAGATCTAAAATGAGGGAACTAGACAGTGCACCATATATCCACACTAGTCCCTCAAAGTCATGTTGAAACGACAAGCATCAAAGACAGTACATTAAGAAGGGAGATCTCTATTTTGTTCTCAGCAATATTTCTTGCCTTGGAAAAACTAATAATGTCATGTAGAATGGGATGTAGTGTGGAATGAGGGAGAAAACATTTGCCTGCTCCCCCTGCTTCACAGGTTCTACTTCTTTCCACTCTATAGCTGGATTACCAAACCTCTTGCAAACATTTTCAGCAGTAGCTCAGCCAAGGAAACTCAGACTGGTCAGTCTTTCAGAGCAAATATGACTGATGGACAATCAACCTCTGTCTCCCTGGAAGAAAAGATCATGTCCATTCTCTGCTAAGTTAAAGCAATGTGTCCCTCTGAATTCAAGCTGATTCCTGATATAAAAACCATAGCTCAGGTACATTTTATATTATATCTGGAATGACAAAACAATAATGCATTAAAAATCTGTTTCTATAGGTCTCTTACTCAACAACATAGACTCATTACATCATTTTCTTCATCTGTTTGTCTCTCTTTATACCACTCCCTTCCCTCACACACATGCACATGCACACATGTATGTGTGTGGATGTGTGTATGCATGTGTGTGTGTGTGTGTGTGTGTGTGTGTGTTTGGGGAAAAACATGGTGATTAGCTTTATTTTTAGCAATATTGATCATGTTTTGAGGGCTATAATTTCTAAAAATCTTGACCACAGAGTTCATGTGAATTGCCCATGATCTATAGCCAAGGAATGAGAAAACGGGGATTTGAAACACTGTCAACATTCAAAATTCACATAGACTTCCTGTGAAAATATTTGAAAAGGGATTGAAATTCCTTGGTCTCATTTGGGGTGTTTTGGGTCAAATGTTAGTTTTGAAAGGCAATAAAATGAGTTTAGGTATGGACAAATACGATTTTACTTAAGTACCTGCCCACATTTCTCCTGAGATAAGACTTATGTGCTTGGTGTGGTGGCAGGTGCTAATTGCTTACACATCCACAGTAACACAGTCTTTATTTAACTAGAAAACTTTAATGACTGGTTTTTGCCTTGCTAGAAACAGCCTCTAATCTTCCTGGTAGAAAGTGGTGAATTTTCCTCTCACAGCTGGTAGGGGCTCCAATTACAATAGAATAGCTTACTTTTCATGTATTGTACGTTCCCAGATAAGAACATGTATTATACAGCTGCATAATGTCATTGTCCAAACTCCAGTGAGATCGCCTTTAAATATTCCTCATAGGATTTTTACATCACACCTAAAATTGCAGCTAGTAAACTTATCTGAAGATTTAAGAACCCTTCATGTCTGTGTTTTGATGGATGCCATTATTTAAATGTTTGCCGTTCACAGCAAAAACATTAGGCTTGGTGCCTGAAAATTAGAGAAAGATTCTAGTCTTTGCCACCAGTGCCAAGAGAGGGGCAAAACAAAGTGAATGCAAGGACAGTATGCTCTTATCTTGAAACAGAAATGAATAAAAGTGCACTTTCTCCCATCTCCCAAGAGCCTCCCCCAAAAAACATCCTTCCATAGATTGTGTAAGTTTGGTCTTGGCCGCACTCAGCAGTATGATTTTTGTCTTTTTAAAAAGCAGTACCAAGTTTTAGAAAGTTATGTTGAAACCAAAAAAGGGTAACATATTTGTGCAGGTTAAGGCCTTTTTTCAAAGAATTGAGTTACTGAAAGATTAGCCTTATACCGAAATACTAAATGGCTGTGGAAGAAATCCGAGTAACACAATTTAATATTATTAAAGACTCGAAGAGACAGGAACTGAGTCATGGGAAAAGAAAGTATTGAGAAGAATCAGTTAACCAAAGGCTCAGAGACATGTTAGGATCTGTATGGGACACAAAAGGGACAAGTAGAAATGCCTTAGTTTTTAATATAGGCAGTTTTTTTTCTTTCTTACACAAGTGATTAAATATTGCTTGTGGGCAGCTTAAGAGACTGAACAACCAGTGTAAATTCTGAACTGTGACCATGGGAAGATGAGTGTATTCCGTTTACAACATTGTTTCATAAAATATTACAACAAAACCTTTTGTGACAACATGATACATTAGCCAGTACAACACAATAGGGCAAAAACATAGTGAGACACAGTCACTGAACAAAGCAAGCCACAGGCTCTTCCCACCAGGTCCAGGAAAACCCAATAAAGTGCATCATGAAGAGTCATTTCATTCAACAAAGATGCTATAGGCATTAGCAGACAACTTGGGGTGTGAAGACAAAGGGCTGTGAAACCTTATTTCCATAGGAAGTTATTATTCTTCTAACATCTCATGAAGGAAGGCTGATGTACCATAATCAAACTCCAGTGTCACTGATGGTGTTTTAGAGTTCAGCTAACAATCTCCAACCCGGCTGTAAACAAGTGGTGATTTTGAAAGAGGAAATCTTCAGAACAGAGAGGCTGTCTAACAGGAGGATGAGTACAGTCAGGCTTTAGTCTGTAATACTGCCTGTACTTAAGATTTTAATTTTCCTCTCACCCATTGGTTATGATTTTTCTCCCACAGGAGAAGCAACCTTGCTGCAACTGTGTGCTGGAACTGTTCTTGTTGAGGTTCAGTTTCAACTCAAGCCCTGTCACTTTCTTTCCCAATCATTAAATCCTCCTTTTTACCTCTGCCGTCTTTGATAACCCATAGTGTATATTGGCTGTAACTTTTATTGTATCTGGGAAAAGAATCATCGATTTTTGTGAAGTCCTTTGTAATTCTTTTTAAATATGGATCTCCTAATGTAATGGTAACTGAATAGGCAACCAGCAAATGCTTGGTAGTGAATGAATGAATGAAATTGAATATCTGTGAGAAATTGCCCAGTTTTTAGTGGTATGACATCAATGACAATGACATGATATCAGTGATTAAAAGAGATGTTTTTATTTCTTCCTCATATATGTTTTTTTAAAAGTTGAGGGAAGGGGATATAGCACAGTGGTAGAGTGCTTGCCTAATATGCATAGGTCCCTGGGTTCAATCCCTCATGCAACAACAATGACAAATGTCTGCAAGTAGGAAGTCCCAAGCTATGTAGTAATTGTGCAATGTTGTCAATAACCCACACTCTTTATAGGTGTCTGCTTCACTGTTCTTAGTATGCAGAGACCTGTTAATATTTCCTCATAGTAATAAAATTGCTGCTACTGCTCCAGCCTTCATACCTCAGCTAAAGATGAATCAATTCCCTGTAAAGACGTTATTAAAAAACACACCCACATAACCACTGCATGTATTTCTTTGGTCACTTCAATTTATAAGGGACTTTGAGAAATGTAACCTTTAGTTATATACATTATAATGCTGAAAAAATTGGATTAGGTGAATAAGGAAAGATATAGGATAGACTATTACCAATCTCTACTATAAGTAGGTGTCAAAGGTGCATTCTAAGTGGGATTCTCTTAATTTACCTACAAGATTGGAAGTTCTCCAGATATAATTGGGGAGAAAAAAAATCAATGATTTGGAATTTAAATAAGAAATATTAAAAAGAATTTATATCAACCATCCTAGATAGGATTGATGAGGCAAGGATCTGGAGATGTCAAAGTTAAAGAGAAAGACATGGTACTAGTAATAAAATGAGACTGTGAAGGGATTGGAACTCTCAGTGGTGTCGAAAAGCAAGCACTGTGGTAAAGGTAAAAAAGAATGGAAAGATCTCCAGTAGTTGTGGGCTCATGATGGAATGTGAGGCACAAGATTCCAGAGGCCCAGCTGCTCCAGAGAGGACAAAGTTTAGAACCTGGCTTTCTAAGTGGAATGGAGATGAAGGTGCTTACAGTGGAGATTCACAAGCTCTCACAGTATAGAAGCATATGCATTGAAAGTGCTTTACATATATCCTAGCAGTGCCAAGCACAGATGGGTTTTCTCTTTGTTGTAAAAACAATATAACTACATTTTGGAAAACGGGGAGAATTACTCATGTTCCCACCACCTACATAACTCATGTTCTCAGTTGGTTGTATTGCCTCCCACATGATGCACACAGTTGCAGCCATGTCCTAAATATCTCTGTCTAACCTTTTGTTTTAAATGATAACATAAGCATTTTTTCATGTTATACTATAGCTTTTATAATTAATTTATGGGTTTCTGCTAAGGGTTCTAAGCAACAATTTTGGAATACTCCAGATCATAGATGAAGACCCTAATTTTTGTGAAACCAAAAAGGACTGTTATCAGGAGTAAAATTATCAGGAGTAAACAAGGACATTACTCATTTTTTTGTCTTACTGTTAAAGAGACCCATGGCCTGATTTTTTTTATGTTGATATTGCAAATGTCACTCTTCTCTTTCAAACAACTTCATTCTTCATCCCTTTGAAACCAGGGATATCACAAAGTTGTTCAGAATTAAAAATCATGGTCTGTAGTTGGGCAAGAATGACCAGTAGATGGGTCTCTCCTTCTGGTCCTCCCACTAAAAAGTGATGGCTTCCCTTTAGAAGTGTGAAAAAAATATGCTCTATATCCTTACCTGAGGTGCAAAATAAGAAAGTGAGGGTACTTTATTGCATTCTCATTTTTCTACCTGGGGCCAAAGGACATCACTTTTCTTCTCTCATGTTGGAAGAGATTTAAGTTTTCTAAAACCCCATTTGGATTTACCCCATTGTTGAACTCCTACAGTCTTCTTTGCAAGAATGAATCCAAAGACACATGAAAAAGGAATTCTCATTAAGTTAGAATTAAAGGTGAAACAAATCTGAAAAAAAATAAACATATAGGAATCTTGGAACAGTTTCCAATAGTGAATGTTGTGCTAATAAGAATCTTTTGAAACATGATCTTGTTCTGTGACCTGGAGTATCCCAAAGTTGTTATTTGGAGCACTTACCAGGAACCCATAAATTAACTATAAAAGCTACGTTATAACCTGAACAGTGCTTATAATGTTAAAATAAAAGGATAGACAATCATACATAAATCATGACTCCAACTGTGTGCATCACGTGGGAGGCAACACAACCAGCTGAGAACATGAGTTATGTAGGTGGTGGGAATATGAGTAATTCTCCCCCTCTGTTTTCCAAAATGTAGTTATATTGTTTTTACAACAAAGAGAAAACCCATCTGTGCTTGGCACTGCTAGGAAATATGTAAAGCACTTTCAATGCATATGCTTCTATACTGTGAGAGCTTGTGAATCTCCACTGTAAGCACCTTCATCTCCATTCCACTTAGAAAGCCAGGTTCTAAACTTTGTCCTCTCTGGAGCAGCTGAGCTTCTGGAATCTTGTGCTTCATATTCCATCATGAGCCCACAGCTACTGGACATCTTTCCATTCTTTTTTACCTTTACCACAGTGCTTGCTTTTCAACACCATTGAGAATTTCAATCCCTTGGCAGTTTCATTTTATTACTAGAATACCCATTTTTCCCACTTTGATATCCTCCTTTCTGCAATCTAAACTCAACTGCTTCCTCACTTGCACCCTTAAACTTCTTGACACTTCTTCCTGCTGATTCTAAGCAGCAAACCTGTCATCATGGTTCAGTGCACTTATCCCTCTGGATCACTTAATATTTCTAGATACATTCATTGCCACTCTATGGGCAGAGCACCTACAAAAGTGTTTTCTACCATATGCCTGTTTCAATGCCACTTAATGATCCTATACTTTCCACTGGCCATTTCTGCCTCTTCTTTCTCACATTGGCAGTCCAAAAACTATCTGCTTCTGCAGCCCCTTAAATGCGTATTCTCCAAGGTTTTTAGTACATCCTCCTCCCTGTGTTTTTTCTTTTCCAACTACCATCAGTTGAATGTCCACCCCCGACCAGTACCACCCTTCCTCTGACCCCTACACATGCATATTGTGGTGAGTATTTGGCTACTTTTATTCTTGGATTCTACACAAGCATCTCAAGACCAAACTCATTATATTTTAACCAGAAAACTTTGTTGTTTTAGGTTCTATATTTTGATTAATTTTAGCAGCACCTGTTCAGCTACCAATTCAGAAATCTGCAATGATGTTTTACTGGACTTTCCTTTTCACCATCTCTCTCCTCCCCCATCTATATAGTCATATTCTGTGAATTCTACCTCTTCATTTTTTCTAAATCTGTCCCTCCTCTTCATGATCATTCTTGCTGTTTAAATCATTTCTCCATCATAAATGAGCTGAGTTATGGTCTCTTACCCAGTCTCCTTGACTTCTGAGTTGCTTTCTCTAAGCTAATCTTTTATTCTCTTATGAATTTGTAAAACAATTATTTGTATCAGTATGACTTGGCTAGCTTAAAGCTCTTTCATAAGCTTTCTCATCACTTAGAAAGCAGAAAATGTTCAAATTTCCTAATGTGGCAAACAAAGCCCTTTGTTCTTTGAACTCAGCCTTACCTTTCCAAGTTGTCACTTGTTTCTACCAGTTTGGTGCACTCAGCCAAAATGAACATTCATTTCCAGAAATGCGCCCATCTTTCACTTGTCTTCTTGCATTTCCACAGCTGTTCAGTTTTCTATTGATCATTTGTAGGTCTGCTACTTTACTTAATTCAGAGGTGGCAAACTTATGGCATGCGTGCTGCAAAGCGCTGCTTGTATCATTGAAAGCTCTAAAAGGTTCATCATCACTCCTAATTCCTTGACTTCTAAGTAAAGCCAGGGCTTTCCCCTCCCTTTCCCCATGGTTCTTTGGTGGCATGGCTTTTTCTGCCCCCATTCCATTTTACTGTGATTATTGATTTTTGGGGGGTAGGGAGGTGAGACATGGCCTCACTAGTCTTAACTATGTAGTTCATGTCGGTCTTGAACTTCTACATATTCTAGGCGGGCCTTGAACTCTATGAGCCTCCTACCTCAACCTCTTGAGTGCTGGGATTTCAAGTGTGTGCCACCATGCCGGGCTAGCATGACTATTCTTATTTCTGTCTTCTGCACTAGAGCATAAGTCCCTCGAAGATAGGGACCACATTTCTATCATAGTTGTCCCCCTAATATCTGACATATATTAATTGTCTAGGAAAAGTTAAAAAGAAAAAGAAATTATAGCATCTGTTTGACATTGCTCCCCCAATTTGGAACCATTTTCCTTCACCTTCTTGAGTGAATTCTCAGCACCACATGACTTTACTCTTTTACTTACCATTACTTCCCATTCACCTTTCCAACCCAAAGCAATCAGACTCTCACCCTCTGCACTTCCAAGCAGCACTCTGGGAAAGGTCAGCAATGACTCACATGTGGCCAAAGTCCACAAACACTTTCCATTACTTACCTAGTTTATCTTACCCCTGTAACACCAGGAACTCAACTCCTCTGCTCTCCACTGCCCTCCCCTCTCCTCCTCCTTTCCCTTCCTTCCTCTCTCTGACAATGCACATTCCTCCTTTATCTCTAACCCTTTGTTTGCCTTTGTAAATTCCTGTTTGCCTTTCTATAAGGTTTGGGGCTCAGTCTACTGCTCTTCTGATTTTCTACATTCAGTACAGAATGAAGTCATTTATCACAATGTCAGAAGCCCCCTTCTGAAATTTTTAATGGAAATCCCTATAATCTTAAGTTTCCTCAGCTGGAAAATGGGGATAAAAATAGAATTTAACTGATGATGCTGTTAGAGGATTAAATTAGATGCACAGAAGCTCACACATTGTAAAACATCATGCATACTTTTATGTCCTGATTATTGTTCTTATGCATTGTGCCTTAACCCCTGTTGTGTTATTAGAGCAAAGCATTGCTTTGTGTATCATGGGTACTCAGCACATCACTGTTGAACTGAATCAAATAGAATGCACTTGTGAATTAGAGACTATTTATGCATGGTGAGATATTAAGGGGGCACAAATGAGGTAACCACAACAAGGGGCTCAGTGAGACAATTTATTTCTATAGGTGCCAACATTATATTGTGAAGAAAGGTGGTTGTATTTCATGGACTGAATACCAAGAGGCCCTGCTCAGATACAGCTTTCAGGATGGAAGTTCTCATTCCTCCAGTTGCTGGGAGTAGGATGACTAACATCATGCTGCTGTGTATCCCTCCCATTGACTGTGCTGGACCAGAAAGCCACCTCACCCAAGATGCTGCCCTCTCCAGCCCCAACCAGGGACAACTTTGCAAGGTGATCCCAGCTCTAGGCCATCTGGATGATGGATGAAGCTCTGCTGAGACACCAGTACAGCTCAGTTTCCTCCTTCTGCCCCATTTTGCTTCCTCCACAACTCTACAAGTATTAATCCCAAAAGCATTGTGCATAATATCACACATCCAAATACCTTAGATTAGGATCTGTTTCCTGGAGAAGTCAATCTGCAACATTTGGTGGAGAATGAGCCTGGTGAATTAGATCTTAGACACGCTTAGACGAGATGTGTATGAAATGACTAGCAGCATGCCTGGCACCAAGGTGGAAGATTGGGAGTGATTATTTTTTTGATAGGTGAAAGAATTCCAAAGGGGGTGCCAAGACAGAATTAAAAGGGTGCTCACATCAACTTTAATTCCTACTTGAACTTATACCTTAAATATAAATTGTGAATCTTTTAGGCTTTCTGCTCATTCATATGTGTTTTCCGTCCATTGTGTCCTACTGGGAAATTGAATGATGTCCCCAAGGCTCCTAAGTATGACACACTCATAGGGAAACTGGCAAGCCCTGGGCTGGGATCATACATCCTTTGACAAGCAAAGATTAGGCCAAGTGCTGGGCTGTGATTTTATTAATGTCCATATTGCATTGGAATTTCACACTAGAGTGATTTATTCTGAAGAAAGACCTACTAAATATCTAAAAGAAGTTTTAGTTATTAAACTTTCCTCAAGGGTATAGCTAATCATAAATTGACTCAGCATGGATAAGTAGGACAGATTTGATTGTTTTCTTTTTCAGATTATGTGGTATATCATAGTTCTGTTTATGAATACAAAGAAAGAATCTATATTGAAAAGTAATATGTGTGCATAAAAGTAAGCAATGCAGAATTATACAAATTAAAAAGTGAAAATCCTCTATCATCTCGCTACCTGCTATGCCACTCCTTGGAAATAGTCACTGATGCATTTAAGGTACACTTATAATGAAACTGCAAATATAAATGCATAAATACATATGGTGAATCTCACCATGAAATTCTTTTGCTACTGAGAGAATGGAAGCCTCTATTCACACCTGTCCTTTTGATCAGGTGAATCTTCTCTGTACATGGCAGCAAAGAGTCTAGGTCATTACTAGAATATTGGCAGCTTTCTTTTTTCACAAAACAGCTTCCCACTAGAATAGCAGTGGAGTCACCCATTTCTTTGGAAGTTCACTTTGTTCTGAAAGTGGTGTCATCTCATATTGCAACCTGGTTGGAAGGACTTCTTTTATGCTTTTTATATCTTCAATCCTCATATTTATGACACATCTAGATTTGCTGTTTTCATTAGCACATATCACTTTCAATTTCATAGCAACAGAGAATTAGTTTCTGCTTCTCAGAACACTGCTAATCTTTCTCTTTCCATTTATTTCTACCTGTCACGACTTGTGCTCTCTCCCAAACATTGACCTGCATTTCCTATATATATGACAGTAAAAGGCCTCAGCTATTACTGCAGAAATTATTAAGAATAGATTTAAGAAAGAACTGAGAAAATTTTGAAGCACATAAAACCAGGAAAAAAGCTACCAATGAAAATGATGTCTCTTTCCTTGTAGAATCCTAAAGCATAAAATGTTTGAATGTTAAAAAATTATAAATCAATTCCATTTTATTAAAGCTGAATATTTAGCAGCAAAGCAGCAGCATCTACTGTGCAGACAGAAAACATGTCAAAGCTGTGAGTAGCTGAGATTCAAGTGCATTTCGAGACAAGAACCTGTACAGATACATTGGATACATTCAAAGATTTGGTGCCAGGATGTGGACTGAATCTCTTGCATTAAAAAAATCAAACATTATTGCTGCTTTTCAGCTTTTCCAGAAAGTTGACAGAAACTAGCCAATAAAACATGATGCAGTGATATGAAGAAGAATTTAAGAAGGTTAACCACAGCTTTAACTGTTTTACTTAGGAGTTATAAATTTAGATTTTTTTTCAGATTTACATAAAAATGTATGGGCTCTAATTACAGATGGCCATTTTTCTTCTAACAAACAAAAGGCTAATTTATATTTGTGTTTTCTTTATCATATAATGTAGATAGAAATAAATACCAATTGTTGCATCTATTGCACTGATTATATGTAAATAGGATATCTTTCTAGTTTCTGTTTTGTTGTGTGGTGCTGAGGATCAAACCCAGAGGTGCTACATTACTGAGTTACATTCCCAGACCTTTTTATTACTAATTTTCTTGAGACAAGGGCTTGCTAAGTTACTCAGGATGGCCTCAAACTTGCAATCCTCCTGCTTCTGCTTCCCGTGTGACTGGTATTAAAGATATGGGCCAACATGCCTATTTTTCTATTTTTCTCATGGGTTGTTTGCAGGTCTTTAAATCCTTGCATTGGAATTAATCTTGTCATTTAAACTTGTCCTTTCGAATGAGTGGAATCCACTTCAAAGGAAGATTGGAAGGAATGGGAAAAGCATGATTTTTTAATATGTACTAGAGAAAACATTGGGAATGCCAACCCACAACTAAAAGATACAAATGCAACATGAATTTAAAAGTAAAATAAATTTCTACAATAAAACTGCAAAACATCAACATACAAGAAATAGTGTGCAATATAGTAAAACTCTTGCAGAGAGAAAATAAAAAAACTATGATGAGTCAGAAAATTAGTAATCTTGTCTCTGAGATAGGAGAACCATGAAAACAACACTTTTATATTAAGCATCCTATAAGCCCAGTACTTTTATCTTAGAATGGTCATTGATTCTTCTTAGACCAAAGAAGATGGTAGTTGAAGTTAGTAGTGATCTATAAAATTTGCAATTTTATACAAAAGCCATTAAACTTTTGTAACCAGATACCACAAGAATTTTCTTTGTGAATCTATCATAAGAAGGATACCTGAACCCGGGAGTGGTGCCACACACCTGTAATCCCAGCACTCTGGAAGGGAAGATAGCAAGTTTGAGTCTACCCTAGGTAACTTAGTGAAGCCCTGTCTCAAAATTTAAAAAATAATAAATAAACTAAAAGGATGAGGGATGTAGCTCAGTGAGAAGGCCTTTGGTTCAGTCTCCATACCAACAAAACAAAACAAAACATCACCCAAACAAAACAAAAATCTTAAGCCAGTGAAGTTTCATACAGTAAATGTTTAAAGTAGCTATTATACCTTGAGTATTTACTCACTCTTGGCCACATCCACTTAAATATCAGCATACAAGGAAAATTCCCCTTTCTGTGTGGGGAGAACCTTCCCCTGTAACTATCAGCAGTCTGGTGCCTAGGACAACACACAACAAATCTGGCTGTGCTGTCTTGGGGATCGAAGCATGAAAGATTGGTGACTTTACACTGATACTCTGCTGAAACCTCCCGGCACTGGCAAGAAGTTAAAATCTCAGAATATCTAAAAAGAAAGTAAGTAGTTCAGAAACAATGCTGAAAAGGGGCTAATGAATTCTTCAGGATTAACACCGAAGTCTGATGCAAATAAATTTAATCCCCTTGATATTTAGGGAGAAATTAAAGCTTGTGAATTAAATATACGACTCTTATTTTGTTGCAGTTCTCTTTTGCAAATATTGGAATAACCTTGCATGGTCAACATTACTGGAAAGCTACTTTCTAGCCTTCTTGAACATATTCCCCTACTGAGCACCATATGCTTAGAATTTTGATGATGAGGAGATTGATTTAGTTTTAAGATCCTGAACATTTTTTTTTCATAAAATGCTAATCTTAGAAAATAGACAAAGATGTGTTATATTTTTGCATCACTAACAGTACTCTCTGATATAGATCATAAACTCTTTTATTCTTGCTGTAGACTTATTGAAAGTTTCTGCTTTTGTCTTAAAAAGATATGCTAAATTACTATATTTGTAAAAAAGCAGAAAAATTGAGAATTTTTAGGTTTTCTATCCAATGGCAAAATATTCATAAGATGAAAAATATGTTCTTATAATGAATGTTTTCTATTATTTTATGGTCAAGTGTTTCAATAAGATATTTCAAATTCTGGAACCACTTCTACTTATATAAAGTCTAAATTTTTATTTTTATACTCATTAATTCACTATCACATTTGATGTGGTATATTTATGTAGTTTGATGCATTTCACTTTCTGCTGTAGCAAGCAAAAATTTCAGAAAAGGATAAATTAGTTTCTATGAACTGGTTGAACTGCTGCAGTGTGGATTTTCATTTAATCTAGAACTGTGTTTGAAGGAAAGAGGAGGAATATTTTGGTTTTGTATTGTAGCTTGAAATAGGGGTGGAATGTATCTTCTTTCTATCACCATTAAGTTTTTAAAAATTTATATATTTTTTGGTACTGGGGATCGAACTCAGGACCTTGTGCTTGCAGTGCAGGCAGCAGAACCACTGAGCTAAATCCCTGGCCCTAAAAAATTAATATTTTGATGACAGCAGTTTTAGAATGAGTCAAACTCTCAAATTAAATTTCTTAATACAAGTTCATAGTGGTTAGAGATTGTTATCTGGAAAGTCAATGGAAAACTACAAGATGGGAAAAAAAAACCCAAAACTGGAAACCTTTAAATCAGGGTGTGCATAAATACTACACACGATGAAATATTTGATGTGGGGATATTTTAGCCAAATTTTATGAGACATTACATTTCTTGCTTGGAATGCATGGTATGGTACTCATTCTACCTATTGCATTCTCTATGGGTTCTTTTTTTGTTGTTGTTCATTAAGTTTATTGGTACATTTTAGGTATATATTATAATGACATTCATCATTGGGAATTTGTACCTATACATGCCATATCTTGGTTCTTATTTTTTCCCCATTCCTCTGCCCTCCTTTCAACTCCTCCACACCCCCATGTTTACAAAGACTTTGCTTCCATTTTTTCCTTTTCTCATATTTATTCCTGTCCCTTCTTTCTTTTTCCCCACCCTTCCACCTCCCCTTCTTCTCCTTCCCCTTTGGACCTTTTCTTCCTTTTTCACATTATCTGTTATACATTTTGGTCCTCATTTGCACTTTCAATTTCTCATACCAGAGAAACAATTTGGTATTTACACATGTGTCCTATTTATTTCATGTAAGAGTATGGCCTCCAGGTACATCCATTTAACTATAAATATCTCTAGTTTATCATTCTTTATGCCTGAGTAGTACTCCATTTTGTAAAAAAAAACCACATCTTCTTTATACAGTCACCAGTTGGTGGGCATTTGGCCTGTTTCCGAGATTTAGCTATTACAAACTGTGCTGCTATAAACTTGGGTGTGCATATATTGCTGTGGTATAATGCATTTAATTCTTTTGCAAAAATATCCAGCAGAGAAATAGCTGGGTCAAATGGGACCTCTAATCCCAGTTTTTTGAGGAATTTCCATACTGATTTCAACAATGGTTGCACCAGTCTACACTCCCACCAACAGTGGAGAAGTGTTCCTTTTTCCCCACAACCCTGCCAGAATTTGTTATTAGTTGATTTCTTCATAGCAGCCATTCTTTCTGGAGTGAGGTGGACTCTCAGTGTTGTTTCCATCTACATCTCTTGAATGACCAGTGATGTTGAACAATTTTTCGTATGTTTATTTGCTGTTTCTACTTCTTCATCTGAGAAATGTCAATTCATCTCAGGTGCCCATTTTTGGATCAGATCTTTAAATTTGAGGGGTCTGATTTTTTTAAGTTCTTTGTATATTTTAGATAGTAGACCTTTGTCTGAGGAACAGCTGGTAAAAAATTTTTCCCACATTATGGGTTGTCTCTTCACTCTGTTCGTGGTTTTTCTTTCTGTGCAGAAGCTTTTTAATAGGAGGAGACCCCAGTTATTGACTCACTGTGAAAGTTCACATGCTACTGAGGTTTTGTTCATGAAACCTTTTCCTATGCCAGTGTCTTCAAGAGTTCTACCTAACCTCTCTTCCAGCAGGTTTAGCATTTCTGTTTTAATATTTAGATCTTTGATCCATTTCAATTTTAGTTCAGTGCATGGTGAGAGATATGGGTCTAGCTTTAATCTTTGGCAAGTTGAGACCCAATTTTTCCAGCACTATTTATTAAAGAGGCTGTTTTTCCTCCATTGAGGGTGTTTGGTTCCTTTCTTAAAGATGAGGTTCCTGAGTATGTCTGCAGTTGTTTCCGCATCTTCCAATCTGTTCCATGGAGCCTCAGGTCTGTTTCTTTGCCAGTACCAAATTGTTTTTATCCAGTAGCTTTGTAGTGTAGTTTTAAGTTGGGAATTGTGATACTCCTTGCCTTGTCTTTGTTGCCTAGAATTGCTTTTGCTATTCTGGGTCTCTTCTTGTTCCACCTGAATTTTTGGATTGATTTCTCTAGTTCTGTGAAATATGCTGTTGGAATTTCCTTTGGAATTGCATTGAATTTATATAGCAGTTTTGGAAGTATGGCCATTTTCACTATATTGTTTCTTCCTACCCAGGCAGTTCTTTTGTGCTTGCAGGGAATCCAAAACTTCTGCATAGAAAAGCCCTGGATAGAGGGCTGGAATTATTTTAGTTGCATGAGTGAGACTATGTATATGAACTTTTAAGAACCTAGGATGTCGAACAATTGTCTCTTCTCTTCTTAGTCTTTTCCTGTCCTTTCTTCTTCATGTTTTAAAGACATAAATTATCCCCTACAGCAATCAAAAGACTGTACACAGTTTCTAGTAGTTATTAACTCTGTAGGTGCTACCATCAATGGAGTTTGGGATCTTCTGACAGGCTTAGTGGCAGAACTCTCTGTGTGCTTTCCAAAGATGAATTTCACTTTACCTAAGTTGGTCCTAAAACATTTGATTATGGCATTTTGCCTCACCTGCAGCTATGTGACTCTTTGTCATACCCAATCAGCTAAAAGACTAGAAAATGTTCCCTTTAGAGTTGATGGGATAGTGCTTTTACTGGGGATGTCCCCAGAAGTCAGAGTCCTCAGGCTAAGCTGAGGCTGTCCACCTACCTGGCTTGTATTCAGTACATTTATAAAGTGCTTAGTGTTAAAGAATTAAACTGTTTTCTCCTTGGTTACTGACAACAGGAATCATTTAATAAATGCAATGTGGTTTGGAGGCTATAACAAGATTTGGAAAAATATCAAAGCTCTCTAGAACATTTTACTAAATTCCCAGCTCCTCTGGAAAGCCTTATATCTAAATGAATCATATTTTAAAAGGAAAAAAAATGTTTAAAAAGGAAGCAGGAAAGCAATTTTCTTATTTTAAGAATATAAGCAAAAATTTGTTTTTTAAATTTTTTTTTTTTTCAAAATGAAAACTAAAGCCATTAAGGCCAGTGTATCAGTTTAGGTTATTTCAAGTCAGATCATTGAACAAATGTTTCCTAAGCATCCACAGGTGCTGGCATCAAATGAGGTGCTGAGGGTACCAAAATGAAGTGGATAATGTCTTTTCACTCAAGGGACTCAGTGTCTGTGAGTGAGACAGACACTGTGGACACTTTCAAAATCATGGCAATGATTGTGATTGAGTTTTCTCAGCAAGCTGGAGGGATGAGCCCTGAAGTTAGTCATGGATATATGGATGCTCTTAGAAGGAGAAAATGCCTGAACTGTGGTTAAGGCCTAAAAAGGAGGTTCAAGGTTAAGGAAGACTGAGGTCGAGAAGAGGAAAAGGAGAAGTGTGGTTGGGGAAACTAGAAGGCAATTCAGATATGGGCAGAGGTGGGAGGACACAGAATAGGAGGTGCTAATTCGTGAGCTATGAATTGCTGTGAACCATGAGTGAACATGGTGAGTGGGGAAGAGTAGAAAATGTGATGTGTGGAACAGGTGCACTAAGGTCATGGACAGTCTTAGAACTGGGACTAAGGAACGTCAAATTGAGTCTATTGGTCACGGAGAGAAATAAGAAAGGAGTATCAAGCATTGTGAATGGTCTGAGATTTTAGCCTTCTTGCAAGCTAACCAATTAGGCTGCTATAGTTTCACTGATGCTTGTAGAAGACACAAAACTCCTGGGTCAGAGACAAAAGGCTGTTATTCAGGGCACAACAGACAGCATAAACATCAAGTTCATTTTTGTTTACATTGCTCCCTGAGTTCCATGTGGACAACAGGAAGCTATTCTTAGGAGGGTGCTGTGCACACAGTGGGTTTACATCACAGTCAAGAAATCCTGAGTTTAGGATTCACCAATATGTTGTGAATGAGATGTATGCAAACCTGGTTGAACTTTGCCCTGGAGGAGATAATATCTTTTTCGTACTGAGAACAAACAAATCTGAAGGGAGATACTGTATCTTCTAAGGCTGTTTTCTTATACTGGTATTCTTGAAAAGATACTCTGGAACAAAAGCTTTCAGAACCTCTTCTCACAAGACATGCAAAATGTTAGACATGAAAAATCATCTGCCAATAATATGTATGTGCTAGATGTATCTATCTGATGGCAGATGAAGCAAGGGGTTGTTTGTTGCCAGCCCAGTTTAGAGATCTTGAAAGCACACATTTAAGAGGTGGCAGGGATAACTTGAAAAATAATTAAGGAGGCAAAATAAGCTGTTTTTGCTATCTGAAAAAGAGGGAATAGTCTATCAGGGATCAGTAAGCCCATTTTTGTCGAGGGCCAGATATTTGTGGGCCATATGGCCTCTGTCTTACTAAACTCTGCCACTGAAGTGTGAGAGCTGCCATAGGCAAAGTGAATGGGTATTTCCGTCTTCCAATAAAATTTCATTTATGAAAATAAATCCACAGGCTGTAGTGTTCTGACCCCAGTACACATCAGGATTTTGTCTTATATGACTAAGTATATGGAAATGCTAATAATTAAGAAAAGAGATTTATCCTGCTTTTTTTTTTGGTGTGAGTTAAGTGAAGGTGAATTTTTGAAAGTTTTGCCTTTAGAAAAGTAAGGCATATTCAAGTATAGATGTTCACTAGGCAGCTGGATATGCAGATTTGGAGCTCAATGCAAGACTAATGTTAGAGATAATAACTGAGAAATTCTGTCCATATAAATGGAAGTCAAAACCATGAGAGTGAATATCATTACTCAGTCAGAACAGGAAGAATTGGGAGAGGTGGGCCAAAGACAAAACCCCAGGGAAGTATTCACATATGGGGCCAGGCTTAACTCAGGAAGTACCCTCAAAATGTGTTCAGGTGTAAAATTGGAAGTGTGTATGTATATATGTATATAAATAAGAGATTAGATCAAAGAATGCATTTTATATTAAAACAAAACAACATTCCCTAAAACCTTCAATTTTGAAAACTATAGGTCATTCATTCTGAAAATAATAAAAGACTTGTAGAAATTTCACACTTTTTTTTGTCTTTTCAGTTTGTGATCTATGAAAGTAAAGTTGATCGAGAATGACATTGTTTGGTCATAATAAAATCCAAACTACTTCCATTGGAGTTTAATTTTCATTTAATCAAGGAAGGGCACACAGTTGGGTTTGTTCTATTCTTCTCTTCCTACTACAAATATGGCTACAGTCATAGTGATGCATTTATTTGGTCAGTCACCCCACAGATATTTCACAGGCACCTATAATGTGAACAGCTGGATACTGTGAAAGATAGCTGAACGAGGCATCTATCTATGTTTTAAAAAATTGATCAAACCAAGAAGAGTGTGATTAATATCTCAAGAGATGGTCTTTAAACACACAGGGACATTTTGGTGTGTTTTATTTGCTACCCTTTGGAATTAATTATGGTTAGAAACTTCCAGAAAAAGCATGAATCCATGCTTTCAAGTCATAGTGATCTACGATTACAGAAAGGGGGAACAGTAAACAAAATCACATCACAGTGCAGGCTTTGTCAGAAGAGTTTGTAATAGGAGGGGGAAATTCAGTCAGCACTATCACCACCCATCTGAGCTGTAGGGACTCCTCTCCTTGTAGTTTGTTAAAAATACTTATCTTACAAGAGAAGAACGTGTCTGCTTTTAAAAAAGAAATATAAAACCACATGGTGAAGATAATGATTGTGTCCACATGCACAAATGAGTTGGACTTTAGATCGAGTAACTATTTTTCAATCTGTATAACAAATTATTTAAAACTAAATATTAAAAAAAATATTTTGAACTGGCTTAGTGTTATATAAGAAGTAACCAAAAAGGGGGGTGGGGCTCATCTTTTTGTCCTTTCTTGCTTTAGCACCAAAATGAAAGTATCTGATGACGTTAGTGGGGTAAGGTGAATTATATTCGCATGAAGGGTTCTTATTTTCTTGTCAGTGTAAAACAAGCCAGACCAATAGTCAGTTTCTTCATGTTACAAATGTGTATCTACGTTTGAAGGAAAAACAATTCTATATATTCCCTTTTGTGAGTTATTATTTTTCAGATCTGATATAATATCTTATTTATATAAACTAATAAAAATTGAGTACATTCTTTACTGACTTACTGTTAACCCTGTGGAGAAAGAAAGTTGTAATTCTCACTCCTCAATTTTGATTTTAATTCAAGTAACTAAATAAGCCCCTCTGTTATTAAAAGCTATTAGGTGTTCTATTGGAAGGTCTAATGATTGATCTTTTTGAATACTCATGTGGAAATAGGTAGTGTTAAATCACAGCTGAGTTTAAACACTATATTTCACACTGCTTTTGCAACTATAAATAATGGTGATTGTAGAAATGCCTATTTGTGTTCATCAAAATAAACTTCCTTACTGACTACTAGAGGAGATCTAACAATGCCTTTGGAAAGCAAGACCTCTCAGGACTCACGCAAATGTTGGCTCAATGGGCCACTCCCCCTCCTCCATTATTTTGAAAGCCTCTTTGGAGCCTTATTGAAAGCCTTTTGTAGGCTGACTTCAAAACAGCAGTAACCTAGTTGAGCATGATCAGAATTCTCTATTTTTTGTCTACCCAAATCTATTCCTTCAAGAAGAGAGTGAATGTATCCAGCCTTTCATGGTTCAGAATAAAAGAGGGCTGTGAAGGGATAAAATTAGGTTGGAATATCTTACTTCACCCATCAATTTTGGTACAAAGCATAATGAAAATTATCATTTTTACTCAGCCTCTAATGTCACCTCCTAAGTGCTTTACATGTTATGGTGTTATGGGTCCTTCTCCGCAGAAAGTGTCTGAATGCTAGATCATCTGCAGTGGAATTCTAAGTTTCTTGCTGAAGTTAGTTTGGCTTTCATTAATTAGACTATGTTTCTCTGCAATGGCCATTCCTGTGTTTCCTTCACAACTCTTTCTATATGGCAAGACATGACCCTATGACTGGGACTCAGTGAGCATTCATCTTGTTTCCCATCAAAACTTCAAGGTTTACTGCCATGTGCTATTTTTAATTTTTTTACATTTTTATAGATATATATTTATCAGTGCATATTAATTTTTTAAAATATTGGGTTTAATTTTGGCATTTTCATACATTCATCTAACATGTGCTGTACATTATTGATAAAAAGGAAGAAGCTGGAAAATAAGGTAGATTGGAAGTGTAGATTGGTGTCGGATGTGTGGAAGGCCTTGGCTGCTGAGCTGATGGGGATGTTATTATAGGGTTTGTGAGCAGGGTGAGTGGTGGGGTAGGAGCTGTGTTTGGGAAGTCCCATCAGGAAGTGAGCGCTTAGGACGTAGAGAACAGTGGGGGGGGGCCATGAAGGATGGACTAGGCAGTGAGCCCTGGCTAAAATTTAAACAAAAAGAATCAAAGACCACAACACAACACAGATACCACAGGGAGTACTCATAATGAAATCTGAAAGAAGAGATAAGATTTGAAAGCTCAAGAGATAATAGTTGAAGGAAAGGGGAAAGGGTGAACATTCTAATTTGGCTTGAAACATTAATGGAATTAATGTAATTTCAACATCTGAATATTTTTAATGAAGAGTTCTTCCTCACTAAGCTTAATCATTTTCTTCTTTCTTCTTTCCAGTTCCTCTCTTTCTTCCTTCTCTTCTTTCTACTTTCTTCTTTTTCAACAAACAGTGCCAACAAATCCTAAATTTATTTCCTCTGGTGGCAGTCACTACATACTTTTCCCCAGGTGTCTTCATTTGACTTTGTTGCTTTGCAGCTACCTTCCTTTTGACTGTTCCTCTTGGAAAGTACGTGTTTAGTTCTTGAGGTAGGTAACAGAGATGTTTAAGAATTTCTTCCCCAGAGGCTTTTTTCTTAGATAAATTTGAGTTTGGCTGGATTTTTGAAGACCTCTTTCTGTTCCATGATTTCTTTGTTCTTCCTTCCCAGAGGTCAACAAATTCATTCAGGTTCTTCTTCCTAAGATTTATTCCTATTAATTAATGCCTAAAGGTCTAGAAATGTGGCTTGGAGCTACAGGTTTTCTGCTTCACTTAGCAGGGCATGGCATGAGTTCTCTCTCTCTCTCTCTCTCTCTCTGTCTGTCTCTCAAGGTGGGGAGGGAGAGGACAGATGGTTTGGAGAAGATGGGGTCCACAGAGCCCAGGAAAGGGGGAAAGTGAGATACTATCTTTCAAAAGTATTACCTTAGTGCTAAAGGACAGATTCTGTTGTGGTGGCAGCTAAATTGAGTTACCAAGCAAGACTTCCTGAAGAAAAAGAGTTTGTTAAGAAACAAAAGAGAGGTGGGGAGGTTGGCATCAGGAGAGCAGAGTGCTAAACAGAGCATTTTCTTGGAGTATTCTGAAACTTCAGTAAAAGTGCTGGGGTCACTCTCAGGCAGAGGCCAGTGTGGCTCAGGGAGGTGGTTCAGGTTACTTAAGGGATTGTAATAGGGTAGAATTACCTTTCCAAGTCCCAAATCATCATGGAGGATAATGAAACTTAGGGAAAGTATCTCTCCAAATACCTCATTTTTCATTTACAATGAAATGGAAGAAAGCTATCCCTTGTTTTGTAAGTCATTGTAACTCAGCCACTTCTCTACATCTTTAAGCAGCTTTATTCCAAGGAGAGAATTGATTGAACTGTGTGATTTTCAAAAACAACATGTTCTTGGCAAAATGAAGATATAGGGCTTTATGGTTTAAAAGTACAGTTTCTGGAATCAGACAAATCTAGGTTTGAATCTTTATCTGATACTTTTTCACTTTATGTGTTTAAATTAAGTGAGCATAAGCTTTGTAAGCCTCTGTTACATTATCTATAAAAGGGGGATAACAGTCATACTTACCTTTCAGAATTGCTGGGAGAATTTAATGAAGGAATGAACACAAAGTTGCATGGAACGAGCCTGACATAGAGCAAATGTTCAATAATATTAGCTACTATTGCCATTATGATTTATTTAAGTGTAATTTCCCAGTTTCCCATGTCACTTGGATCTCTAATCGCCTCAACTGTGTCTTTGACACAAAGAGAGAAGTTAGTTAAAAATCATGTGTACTCCCTTGTAAATTTTTTTCTTCTAATCTAACATTTGGTACAAATTGTACAAATGAAAACACATGGAATTCAATATAATAGAACAAAGTATATTTTTTGAACAATCTATTGTTGGATTTGACTATTCCCATACTTTATTTCATGGAGTTGGAAATACCATTCTTAAATGCACATAGTGAGGGTTATTCCAAAATCTTTTTTTTTAATTTTTATTTTATTGGTACATTTTAGGTATACAGTATAATGACATTCATCATTGGAAATTTGCACCTTTACATAATCTCTCTTGATTCTTATATTTCCCCCTTCTCCTGCCCTCCCTGCAACCCCTCCATCCCTCGATATTTACAAAGACTTTGTTTCTTTTTTTAAAATTTTCTAATATTAATTCCATTTTCTACTTTCTTTTCTCCTACCCTTCTGACTTCCCCTTCCCCTTTACCGTTTTTCTTCCTATTTCACATTACCTATTATATCTTTTAGTACTTATTTACACTTTCAGTTTCTCACACTAGAGAAACTATTCAGTATTTACACATGTATGTCCTATTTATTTCACTTAAGAGTATCGCCTCAATGTCCTTCCATTTAGCTATACATGTCTTTAATTTCTCATTTTTGATGGCTGAGTAGTACTCCATTTTATTTAAAAAAACACATTTTCTTTATCCAGTCTCCAGTTGATGGGCATTTGGGCTGCTTCCAAGTTTTAGTTATTACAAATTGTGTTGCTATGAACATGGGTGCACATATATCACTGTGGTATGATTCTTTTAATTCTTTGGGGCAGATACCCAGCAGGGGAATAGCAGGGTCAAATGGGACTTCCAGTCCTAGTTCTCTGAGGTATCCTCAAACTGATTTCCACAGTGGTTGCACCAGTCTATACTCCCACCAGCAGTGAAGAAGGGTTCCTCTTTCCCCACAGCCCCACCAGCATTTGTTATTGGTTGACTTCGTGATAGCAGCCATTCTTTCTGGAGTGAGGTGGAATCTCAGCGTCGTTTTCATCTGCATCTCTCAAATGACCAGTGATGTTGAACATTTTTTCATGTTTATTTGCTATTTCTACTTCTTTGTCTGAGAAATGTCTGTT
>NW_004624752.1:13229445-13270128 GCF_000247695.1 Heterocephalus glaber
TAAGTTCATTTGTTCAAGAGTTCGATTGAGTTCTAGTATTTCATTACTTATTTTTTGTCTAGTTGATCTAACTATTTGTGACAGTGGAGTGTTGAGGTCCTCCACTACAATTGTATTAGTGCATATATGACTTTTCGTGTCCATTAGTATTTGCTTTATATACTTGGGCGCACTAGGGTTTGGTGCATATATATTTATGATTGTCATCTTTTCCTCTTGGATTGTTCCCTTTACATGGATGCAGTGTCCTTTTTGTCTCTCTTAGTCAGTGTTCATTTGAAATCCACTTGATCTACGAAGGGGATAGCTACTCCTGCTTTTTTTCAGGTTCCTGTTAATGGAGTATTGTTTTCCACCCTTTAAGTTTCAATCTTTGAGTTTCTTTTTGAATTAAGTGTGTTTCTTGTATGCAGCATATTATTGGATTTTGTTTTTTGACCCATTCTTGACCCAGTCTATTTCTTTTGATTGATGAGTTGAGACTATTAACATTGATGGTTATAACTGATACGTAGTGACTTATCATTGTCATGACTTTTTCTTTTTCTTGGATTCTCCCCCTTTACATTTAATTTCTTGTCACACTCGATGGATTCAATCTGCTGTGCTTCCTTGTGTTGTGATCCGCATTGTCTTTTCCTAGGATATTGTCTAAAAATTCTGGCGTGGTGGTTTGGTATTCATGAAATTCCTAAGGTGCTCTTTGACATGGAAGTATTTTATTTCTCCATCAATTTTGAAAGATAGTTTTGCAGGGTATATCAATCTGGGTTGGAGGCTGTTTTCCTTTAGGGCTTGGAATACATTATTCCAAGCTTTTCTTTCCTTGAGGCTTTGTGTTGAGAAGTCTGCTGTGATGGTCTTTCCTTTGTATATGATTTGTTTCTTTGTTTGTAGAACTTTGTTCTTCTGTTGGGTTTCTGGAATCTTAATAATTATATGCCTATGTGTAGATTTTTTGTGTTCGAGGCTAGTTGGAATCCTACATGCCTTACTTATCTGTATGTCAAGTTCTTTTCCCCTGCGTGGGAAGTTTTCTTCCATTACTGCTGTGAACAGTTTTTTTTAATGTCATCTGCACTCTCTCCTGTTTCTTCATTGACTCTGATCAGTCTTATGTTATTCTTCTTTGGATCATCTAGCAGCTGCTGGATTGATTTCTTGTGGTCCCTTACTATTTTGAAGCAATTTTTCTTTTTCTGTTCACTAATTGCAATCTTATTTTCTATATCTGAAATTCTGTCCTCACATTGCCTCATTCTGCTGTGTAGACTTTTAATGGAGTTTTTTATCCCCTGGAAATGTGTTTGCATCTGTTTCATGGATTCCATTTGTTTCCTATGTTGTGATTTCATCATGTTCCTCAGCAACTCTCTAGATTTATCAATCATGTCTTGCACTATGAACACAATCTCTACTGTTATCTGAGAAATTATTTCTGATTTCATTTTTCCCATATCCTCTTTTGTTGCCAATTCAGGGAGTCTAGGTGGTTGAGTATTGTACTGTTCCATCTCATTTCCCTTTGGGGTTGCTGTAGGTGATCTGGAAGTCTGGTTTTGAGAGTTATTTACTTATTTAGTCTTCTCATTTCGACGGGAGTGGGGGTGTTGCTGTTGGCATCCACACAGCTCATCTCCTCTGCACTGGGAATGGTGGAACAGTGGCCCGAAGCCCCTTCCTCTCAGCTGGGAGTGGTGGAACGGCAGCCAAGAGGCCCCTTCCTCTGCACTTGAAGTGCTGGAACGGCAGCCCAGAAGCCCCTTTTTCTGTGCTCGGAGTGGTGGAACTGCGGTCTGGAAGCCCCTTCCTCTGGTCTGCGAGCAGTGGAACTGTGGCCTGGAAGCCCATTCCTCTGGGGTGGGCATGGTGGAATGGTGGCCACGGGGCCCCTTCCTCTGCACTGGGAGTGGTGGAATGGTGGCCCAGAAGCCTTATTCCAAAATCTTGATATACTGGAGTTCACAGTCCAGTAAATTAGCAATACTGTGAATTATTCACTAGGTACAAATGACTCTAGCAGATACTGTGTGAAAAATGAGAAGCAAAAAATTGAGTATTTGTCATGAGGTTCCTCTTGCCAAGTTAAGACAGAAGATAAAAAATTACACAGAAAAATAGAAGAAAACATGTAAATGAATATCTTAATAGACTAATTTACTATTAACTAAATTTATAAAAAGAAAACAAGTGCTATAATTGTTGTTATCTTTGTCCTAGAAGTTTATTTTTGGTGAAAGTAGTCATACTTGTTCAAATTTAGATAGAATATAAAAGTGTAAAAAAGCCAATCATAGCTAGTTTGGCATATTTTCAGATTTACTTCAATCCATATACTTTACATACAGGTGAACATATACAGATAAATTTGTTTCAGCTCTTTTGCTTAATATTATCTCATGATAACTTACCTATATAATTAAAATTTTGTCTTTATTTTTAATGGAAACCTTAACAGCTTTGCTGGGATAATCACATCATACAATTCATCCATTTAAAATAGACATTTCAGGCCGGGGATTTAGCTCAGTGGTTCTGGCACCTGCCACTCAAGCACAAGGTCTGGAGTTCATCCCCAGTACCAAAAAAATTTAAAACATAAAAAAATATAAAATAAACGTTTCAACGGTTTTTAGCATATTAACAGAATTGTACCACTGTCACTACAGTTTTAAAATACTCAATCACAAAAGGATAAATCCCATACCCATTAATAATCAGTTCCCATTTCTTTTATTTTCTTTCAACACCCCCCCCAACACTACGTAACTATCAATCCTTTTTCTGTCTGTATGAATTTGTTTCTTATGTACATTTCACATAAATAGAATTAAGAAAATGACTTTTTGTGATTATTTTCTTTCACTTAGCATCATGTCTTCAAGGTTCATCTATGTGTGGCATGTATCAGTTTTTCCTTTTTTTGCCTAATAATATCCCATTGTATGAATACACTATTTTATTTATCAACTTATCAGTTGCTTGATAGTTGAATTGTTTCCACTTTTTTGTATAGTATAACACTTTTTTGTATAATATAGCATGTGTTGTGTACATGTTTTTGTGGGTATGTATGTTTTTATTTCTCTTGGGTATACACCTAAAAAATGGGATTGCTGGGCTTTGTTGTAACTGTTTACTGTTTTAAGGAACTGCAAAATTTTCCTAACTGGCTATACCATTTTGATTTTCTCCTCAACAGTGTCTCAGGCTTTCAATTCTATAATATCAACACTTTTCTGCTTTTTGAAAGTTTATTTACTATTAAGTGAATAGCACTTTTTAGGATGCTATCATATAGCATCCTATTGTTTTAGCTGTCTGAGAGTAGCTGTTTTGATTTGCATTTCTCTAATGATTAATGATGTTGCACATCTCTTCATGTGTTTATTGCCCATGTCTACTTCTTTGGAGAAATATCTATATAAATCCTTAGCTTATTTTTAATTGCCTTAATTATCTTTTCATTATTGAGTTGTAAGATATATATGTATGTGTATGTGTGTGCATTTTGGTTACAAGTCCTTTAGCAAGTATGTCATTTGCTAATATAGTCTCCAAGTCTTTTCAGTTTCTTGATGGTATTATTTGTAGCACAGAAGTTTTTAATTTTGATGAATTCTAATTTATTTATTTTTCCCTTTATCATGTGTTTTTGGATCATATCAAAAAAGCCTTCACTTAACTGAAGGTTATGAATAGTTACTCCTCTATTTTCTCTAAGACTTTTGAGGTTTTAGCTCTTAAATTAGGGTCTAAGATCATTTTTGGGGTTAATCTCTGTGCATGTAATGAGGGAGTCATCCAACTTCTTTCTTTTGCATGTAGATATCTGGTTCTAATTGACTATAAATTCATTCCAGATTCTCATTTCTTTTCCATTGATCTAGATATCTGTCTTTATGTTAGGACTACAGAGTCTTGATTAATGTAGCTTTGTAATGAGTTTCAAAATCAAGAAGTTTGAATCCTTCATCTTTGTTGTTCTATTTCCAGGTTGTTTGACAATTCTGGGTTGTATACATTTCCATATGAATTTTAGGGTTGAGTTTTAAAGATTTTTAGAACTATAGATATTTTATTTCTTCTTCAATATGCACTCCTTTAAGTCCCTTTCTTGACTGAAGGATATCTTCTAGATTCCCAGTACAATATTGAGTAGAAGTGGAAAGATTGGATATGCTTACCTTGTTTCTAATCCTAGGGAGGAAGCCTTGTCTCTTACCACTAAGTAAGACGTTGACGATTGGTTTTTCTTGTATCATGTTAAAGAAGTTCTCTCCTATTGCTAGGTTGTTGAATTTTTTTTTTAACCACGAAAGAATGCTAGATTTTGTCAACTGCTTTTATGCATCTATTGAGATAATGTTATGATTTTTGCCCTTTATTCTGTTAAAAATAAGTACTTCACTTATTTGTTTTTGTTAGAGCACCTTTTGCATTCCTGACTGGTCATTATATAAAATCCTTTTTTATGTGTTTTTAGATTTGGTTTGGTAGTGTTTGGTTAAGGATTTTCATTTCTATATTCATAAAAGCTATTGGTTACCAGTTATTTTTTGTACAGTGTCTTGACTGAATTTTGGTGTCAGGGTGATACTGACCTCATCAAAGAAGTTTTGTTCATTCTTTTGTATCTATATATAATATGATATATATCTATATCTATATGTAGATATAATATAGATGTAGTATATAGATACAATGTAGATATTATATAGATATCTATATAAATTATAGATATTATATCTCTCTATATATCTTTAACATCTGGGAAGAATGGAAAATGGGAAGGAGGAGAGGGGAAGGGGCAGTAAAAAGGATTAAAGTGAAATATGTATATGTACTAATTCCCCACAGGATATTTTTGCTGAACATAGAATTCTAGGCTCATTTTTTAAAATTTCAGTACTTATAAAATGTTGTACCACCTTCTTCAAGCCTAAATTGCTTCTGATGAGAAATTCTGTCATCTGAATTATTTTTTTTTCTAAAGTAAGGTTTAATTTGCCCTTTTTCACCTTAAGATTTTTTTCCCATCTTTTAGTTTTCAAAAGTTTGACCATGGTATGCGTCAGTGTGGATGTGTATGTTTCTATTTGAGGTTTTCCAAGTCTTGAATATATGCACTTACCAGATTTGGGGGATTTTTCAGCCATTTTTTAAAAACTGCTTTCTTAGCCTCTGACCTTTTGGTATTCTAATGACATAAATTTATATCTTTTTAAAAAATAATCTCACAGGCACCTGAGAGTCAATTTACTTACTTATTTTTTTCAGGGTTTTCTCTCTCTTGTTCAGATTGGGTTATTTCTATTGTTATGTCTTCAAGTTTACTGTTCATGTACTCTTCAATCTTCTACTGATCCTATCTACTGAATTTTTATTCTATTTTGATTATTGCATTATTCAGTTCTAAAATTTCCACTTGGTTCTTATATGTAAAATCTTTTCATCTTTGATAAAACTTTCTATTGTTTTTCATTTGTTTCAAACATGTTCATATTTGTGGAAAAGGTTTTATGGTGGCTGCTATAAAATCTTTGTCAGGTTTGTCCAACATTTGTATTATCTCACTATTGGCATCTGTTGATTGTTTTTTTCTCATTCACGTTCATATTTTCCTGCTTCTTGGCATGGTGAGCAACTTTTGACTGTGTCCTAGATGTTTAGAGTATGACACAACGGGACTCTGGATCTTGTTTACATCTCCTGGTTTAGAAGACTATATGTCACACTGTTCTAGCAGGATAAGAGGGTGGGAAGCCACTTCCTTAATGACAGCGTGTGGTTACCCCTAGATTCCCCACTCACACTCTGTTATCACCCTGGGGATGGGATCTCATAGCTGATAGGTAGGAATGGGATTTGGGCTCCCCACTAGGCCACCATGTCATCACGCTGGCCCATGAAAGAGGGTGCTTTCCTCAGGCTTTACTGTTCCCCTTTTGCTCTCCACCAACATTATAACAGGAAGGAACTGCTTCAGATCACCCCGTGGCAGTGGAAACTCATGTGGCCTCCATTGCTCACCTCATTATTTCCCTTAGGCAGGGATGCAAGGCCAGACCTCCCTGTGATCTCTGGTAACACTGTGAGGAAGGAGGCATGAAAATCCTGGCTCCTTTGTAGAGAGTATGCCTGTTAAAGCTAGGCAAGATCTGCAATCCCTTCTAATCCCACTCAGCCTTTGCTGGCAGGGCTGACAGTGGTGAGACTCAGTTTTCTGTGTCTAGTTGCATTATTTAGTTTGGTGGTTATTACATGAAAGTTTTCTGACTTTTGATAGTCCTTTGGTTTGAGAGAACTGGATTTTTTGTTTGTTTGTTTTAGCTTTGCTTTTGATCTGTTCTCACTGACACTTGCAGATTACTGCTTCTCTAGCAAAAGGAAAACCCAGGAAATTTACTGACATGTCTTTCCTTTCCTTTGTGCCTATTAATGAATCATAGTTCGTAACTAGTGAATATAGAAGTTGATTCTGACTTTTGAAATTATTGTATGTAATTCTTTGATCAACAGCTTTATGACTTAACAGCATGGGTTATTTGGAAAGGAAATACTGATCTGAAATATGTGAATATGTTTAAGACTTTTGATGTATTTTTTTCCAGTTGCATTGCAAAAGGAACATCCTTATATGCACTTTCAACAATAATGTGTAAAAGTACTCCATTATAAAACATAGCCTAGCTAATTGGGTTTTAAAGTCCTAATTTTATATGTGCAAATTGGTATGAAAGTTAAATTTCTGCCACAGTTTTGAAAGAAATGATGGATGACCATCATTTGTTGTAAATGATCCACCAAAGAAAAGACAAAAGTATCATGTCTGAATGCTTAAAAAAAGTCAGGAACTCTGATGAACAGTAACATTTTATATTGTACTCATAATAACTTTTGGGGTGAAGATTATTGTCTCCACTTTTATGAGACTTAGAGAGTAGAGAAAGTTTGCCTAGGTCACATAATAAGTAGTAAAATCTAAATTTAATTTAATTCAATTTTCTCCAGTTCCAAAGCCCTTGCAATAATTCCTGTGGGCAGTGATAGTGAGCTGATTTTCCTAAATGATTAACAGGCTCATGCACTGTCATCAAGGAAGGGCAGAATTAGAACATTTCCTTTCTCATTATCAAAAGATGGCATGTAGGAAAAGCATTCAGTCCACTGGTTCCCATTTCAATATTCAGCTATTAATAAATAGTATGGAGAAAACCACTGAAGACTGCCAAATTTTCATATTAATTATAGACTGTTAAAAACTTCAAATCAATATCTTTTTTTAAAATTTATGAACAATTTTTTTGAGATGCGTTCTAGAAATAGTGATCACATCTGGCAGAAAACAGGCAGAGTTCTATTGATTGGGTTGGAATGGGATGTGACTAATGATTTATTATTCTAGGGAAGTGGTGATGAATCAGTGGCATGCATGGCACAGAAGGGCTGTTTGTGTCATTGAAAGCACTAAAAGGTTCACCATCACCACTCTAGGGTATTAAAAATGAGTCTTTGCTTTTTAAATTTTTTCACTCAAACCCTTTAAAGATAGATGGTGATCACCATTCAAAACTCCTGCTACAATAACAATGCCTTCAAATATTCAGAGGTATGAGCCAATAACATATTTATTGCCTTTCCAACCTCATCTTGTATAATAATTACAACTTGAATCTGAGCCCAGGGTATTAAAACATTGTACACAGTCAAGAGGCAGAAAAACCAAGTTTTATTCCTCAAACCTAACTATCATTAATGAACTCCTGTGGAAAGTCTTGGAAATATAAAGAATGTTATAAGTTAGTGCAGGTGATCTTTTGCCTGTTAGACAGAAAAATGGATAAAGGATAGAATAATGTATTTATCTAATGACTTTGAAGTCAAGAGTATGTCTATAAATTGATAGGTCTGAAATTTTTATTTCTGTTAGTTTGCCACCACTTATTACATTGGCCCTAACCAGGGAAAGATCAATTATTTCCAGTTGCTATTCTGTCATTTCATTTTAACAGTGCAGATTTGACCTTTAGTTGCAGGCTAAAAGGAGTGGTATATGGCAATGATGAGGCCTTGTAAGACATCAGTCAGGTGATTATGAAAATAATGAAATACAATTTTAATGCCTGTTATTTGCAATAGGATTTTGATGAAGCAAAAATCCTGTTGTATCTAAAAGATAAATATTACCTTCCTAACTGTAATTCTCATTGCTATTAGTTCTTGTTAATAAAGTGTGTTTATTCAGAGATAAGATGATGTCTCATTAAATAACCTTTTCATGCTAACAACAACAAAAAAGAAATTATTTGACAGCCAACTGTGACAAATAGCATGAGCATGCATTCATATGTGAAAGTGTTTGGGGGAAATCTTTTTGACCACAGATAATTAAATAAATTTTTTTCAACTGCTTTCCATCCCTCTGGATGGAAATATTTTTTCCAGATGAGGAAGCTTGTTATCTCCATTTCTGTATGAATTATTGAAGAAATAAGATGAGTGACACTGTAGGTGTCAGTTCCATGCTAGGATGACACATGTGCAATCCATTGTGACCTTTAGGCAGAAGTTATCCCTGATGAAATTTTTTGGTAATAAAATTACATGTAGTCCAAGCATAAAAAATGCAAAAAATCTGATTGAATTTTATTTTCTTTAAAGAGATAATATTTTATATGTAGGAGTTAGAGTAAGTCACATTGAACAAATACTTGTAGTACTCAAAGTTGTAAAGAAAATATTTATTTAAAAATAATATGACATCTTGGAGAAATGGTATATACCGATAAAATGACTTACAACCTATTCACTAGTAGCTTATTTCTGTCCATTGATCATAATACTTATGTATGGTTGGGATGTGATACATATATACTTAGATATAGATGTATAGGTATAGATAAATAGAGATATTATCTGTATCTATATGTATATTTATATATGACTGAAAGATAAGAAAATTTGATACTGTGCTTTGAGTTCTACATTTTAACTATTCTTGATGAATATTAAAACTGTGGGTTTACTTTTACTATTAGTACATTAGTTCTTGTTATTTGAAAAATGGGGTGAAATACTACAAAAAATACAACCTACATATTACATTTAATATAAAAGAATAGTTACAAACTATTAGGAAAAACATTGAAATTCATAAAAATATGAACTAATATAAAATGTTCAATCTGAATTGTAATCAGTGCAATTTAGTACTGAGATATTTATAATAATGAGATATATTTCCCATTAAATTGGCCAAATAAATTTCTATCCAGAGTTGTTTACAAACATATGGAGACACTGATGCTACCAATGGAAATACAAAATGTATACCTTTGTTGAGAACAGTTTGGAAGTAATTAAAATTTAAATGTATGTACCTCACAAGACTTCCAGAATTGATCCTATAAATACATCCATGCACATGCACGATGATCTGTTCATTGCAGCCTTATCATTATGTGAAAAGCATTGTACTAAAAGTTTATGATTACAAAAATTGTGGTTATTTAGATTGCTGTAACTTTATTTTAGGGAACCATATAATTTATTGTGTCAACTTGGTTAATTTTAATAGTGAAAGATAGGACTACGAATACTCCAGAAAAATAGGCTGTATAGGATCACTGAAATCAGTGTATACTGATGTGGGAAAAAGCCCAAAACATATTGTTAGGTGAAGAGAGTACTTTACAAATATATGTATATATATATGAATTTTAATTTTCTAATACTAAAACTCTAGGTATTCATATTTATGTAAATTGATAGAAAGAGAGATGGAAAAACTGCTAGCTTTGGTGTGGAGGAGAGTGGAATTGGGGAGAAGGCGAAAGTAAAAGTGTTGTTTTAAACTCTGGATATGTATTAGTTTTTTATGAGGAGCAATCATTTATGTATTACAAAATGATATGGCAATAAAAATCTTCCAAAATTAAGACTCTTCCAAAAAAAGAGTCTTTGGATGCATCACCCAATAATTTAGTTTTGCTAATTGTGGTTATTGCTTTGGCTGATATAATCACCTTAAAGTGAAGACTAAAATGTATAACTAGAAAGCTGAAGGCAATGGAATCACTTTCAGCTAATTCTTTCTCAATAGTAATGAACAAGGAACATTTTGTTGCTACCAGACAGAATAGCAAGGTGCAGATTCCATATTATGCCAAGGAATTTAACACAAATTGATAGTCATTGTCGGGTGAACATTGCCTATAAATTATTCTTATATACCAATTCCTAATTGTAATGCTTTATATAAAATTCTGTGGTTATGGAAACAGGGTTCAGGCTGTATCTGACTTTGCCAGAGGCTTCCTGGTGGAAAAAAACCAATAATAAATCACAAGATTCCTTCTACAGTAATGATTTTGCAGGTCAGTCAGTGAGGTCTTTGGATCACCATGATTGTATGATTGAGTCCCACTGAACCAGCAGTTCATTTATTCAGCAGTCATTGAGTTTCCTTCAGGTGTCTGACACTGTTTGAGGCACTAGGAAGACAATGAAACATTATGAATTTCTGCCCTTGTGGAGCTCATTTTCTTTAGTTGTAGAAGAGTAATAAACAAGGTAAAATATAGTTTGTTAAATTGCGCTGTTAGAGAAAAGTACATATTGGGAAGTGAGTATTGAGTTGGAGGGGTAAATTATTTCTAAATAAAGTGATAAGAGAAAGAAAAAACCTGAAGGAAGTGTGATAGGGAGCCAGGAGGATAGCTGGGGAAACTAGATGAGGGCTGGCTCATAGATAGCATGCCTGGGGAACTCAGGAGCAGAAGGAGACCAGCATGGCTGCCCCAAGGTTGGTGAGGGGGAAGAGACATGGGAACTGAAGAACTGAGGTCGAAATCTTGGGAGTCTGTTCTGGACCTGTGGGTCATGGTAAAGACTGACTTCTATTTGCAGCAAGATGGGAAGGCACAGAAGGATTCTGAGTATCAGTGAGATGATTTAACTAATTGGATCAAGCTTCATACTCTTTCCTCTATCACCTGCTTTCACTCATGATGTCATGCTTTAGTCACTAAGGTTCAGACTGGTCATTATTTTCTTTTCAAGCATGTATTCCCATGTAATACTTGATAAAAGACATGTTTTTTAAAATGCACTTATATTTTAGACCTTAATCTCAGATAACCACAAATGAAAATAACACTAGCAATATTTACCCAGCCCATGGAACCATAAAGCCAACAGGTTTTTACTCACATATCTTAGATTCTAAGGAGAAATACAAAACAATAAGCATGTTGTATAGAAATTGAGATCAAATTTCTTATCCCTTGCCCCCTCTTCTCTGCTCCCACAGTCTTGATTCAAGACAAAATCATTTTTCCCTGGAGGATTGTTGTAATCTCCTCCTATCTGGTTAGGATGTTTTGAAATAAACTTTCTCAATACCATTGTTTCTTTCCTAAAGTATACAACAGCCTCCCTTAACCTGCTTTTCTACCTTTCTTCTTGCTCTGCCTTTGGTATATTTTCAATTGTGTTGCCAGAAAACCTTTTCTATTATGGAAATACCATTCTACAGCAAAATGTTTCAAGGCTATGTGGAGAACTCAAGTGAAAGTCAAGCTCTTTAGGATGGTACAGAGGATTAATGATCGTACCTAGTCTTATCTACCTCTACATAGTCTGTGGATCTCATCACATGATGTTTGTATCTACTTTTAGAGAACTATGTGCAGCTTCGTGAATGTGCTATGGTAATTTGATGCTATGGTAATTTCATGGTAATTTCCTTTGCACATGCTATGTTCCTGGTTCGTTTCTGCTTATAATTAAAAGTTCAGTCCATGTGTTGCCTTTTTTTATGGTTACTTGCATTTCTTACAGGCAACCATTACACTTTTGCTGTTATTATACCTGTTGATTTTCTCCACTGGTTTATAAACTATATAAGAAGAGAACTAAATATTTTCACCTCTATGTTTTCAAGGCCTAATGTATGGGAAATGATAAATAAATGATCTCTGAAGAAGATAAGGAAAGAACATAGATATGCCCTCTATCCTAGATTCAAAAAGAAAAGGAATTGCCCAGAATTTATCATGTGCTTAAAAAATTTAGTGTTTTTTAAGTAGAAAAAAAAACAATGCTCTGGCTGCTTTTCCTGTCATTGCCACTAGTGTTTCAAATGAGGGTGTTTACAACATAACATCTGTTATATCTGCATTTTTATGTGACTTTTTTCTTAAAATTTCAAAGCATATGAAAATATCACAGTGGTCTCTCAGTAGGTGAGACTAGAGGAAAAATGGCTCATCTAACTAGTAACTGTGCTACATTGATTGAGGATCTTCTCGTTGCCCTGTGATTCCAGCGTACACTTGAAAGGGACACGTCAGAAAGTAATTCTTGAGACAGCTAAAGTCTCTAACAATTAAATCAAATTGGGCACAGATAACAAAATGCATCCCTTTTACTATCAAATGTGTGATCAGCTCTACTGAGCTAGATGTTGATCTAGATACTAGTGATATAATTTTAAATTGATTTGTTGCCTTTAGGTGGCTTGCATTAGAATGTCTTCAGTTTTCTGTTCTATAAATGAGCATGGGAATGAAAATGGTGTGAACAAAAGTTCCAACAGGTTAAATATGCCCTTGACAGTGGGAGGAAAGGAAAAGAAATCTGAAAGTTTAACTTTTTCTCACACCCCTGGAATATAGTCTGCATTGGACCAAAGGGAACTGCATTCAGACCAGCCCCTCTGCTGTGGCTGTGATTCCCTCATGAAACACAGACCTGTTTACTTTCAACACTGCATTTTGCAGTGGTGCTCTGCCTAAATTTCTTCACCCACATATGGGTTTTGGTGTTACGTTGCAGTTTCCACACAGCCTCTTAAAATATTTTTCATCTTCATGAATTAGGTCACTTTATAGTTATATTAAAATTCTGAAAAGACAGCAATACTACCTCCAACTAACAGAGTCACAAATTGAGGACATGTTAAATTTCCTTAGCTTATATCGGATTCAGCATAAAATTCAAAATGCTAAATAACAACTTCTGAAACCAACTTATAGGATAAATTGAATAGTCTGTTAATAGTAATAAGAAATCATATGCCATATTTTACCATTTTTCTTTTGGCACTTTTAAATGTCCAGTGTAAATACTCAACTAAAGTAGCCACTTAGCAATAACTGGAAGTTGCAGATCATGTGTTGAGTGAGTGGATACAATGATTTGGTCAATTTAGTTGGTGGTATCTGTAAGTTCTTAGCCTTGATTTTAGCCTTTGTCTAATTTTCAAGGAGTGTATCTGGCTGATGGGCTATTGCCAGAAAGAGTTGAAAAGAACAGTTCAGAATTGGGAGCATGAGTAGCAAGTACTGGAGCTGGTGTTCTTGACTGAAAGGACATTTTATGTCACATTCCAATATATATTTTTATTACTATTTTAGTTGTCTTCCTATTTTTTATTCCTATTTCTGTTTCTACTAATGTTTTCTATTATGGTTGCCATGTATTTTCCCATTATTGGTCTCTTATGATAGATGAACAAATTTTTAAAATCATTTGCAGTTTTACTTCTTATTTGGAAGAATGTTTAAGACAACATAGCCCACTTATTCACCTCTCAGGAATTTCTCAGTCTACACCAAACTGCGCTCACATGACCTTAGCAATTGCCAGTCTTATGCTTTGTCCACATTTCTTGCTTAGGCTCAATGTGATTTTTTTCACAACTTGTAAGGCACTTCTGTTCCAATGGGTTTCCTCAGGCTTGCCCTCCATCAGTTCATCCATCACCAGAACTCATTCATTCTTAAATTTACCCTCTCTCTCATTTTGTATATCCAATAAATCTTAAAATTCTAATTCTAAAACATCTCTCAATTTTGCATTCACCTCTTAATTGCTGCTGATGTTGCCTTAGTTTAGGCTTTATGTATTCACACTTGCATGCCTTCACACTAAATTCAGTCTGCTTTTTCCTCACGTATCTTTCATAACATAATTTACTGTAATAGTTATCAATTTAATTCACAGACATGATAGCCACAGAGCATTCAATTACTCTGAAATTTAAAGTATACATTACTGTAAAATTTTAAAATAATAATTAATAAATTAATTTTTAATAACCCAGATCCTACCTACTAAATATTTGTTGGACAAATTAGTAACTTGATTAGTGAAACTGGAAAATTGGCACACTGTTCATTCTTGAACAGAAAAAAGGACATTGACAAACATCCACTGGGATTTTGAAATTTTAGGAAAATAATGGAGAGCAGATTATGTTTCTCTTATTTCCTTCTCACTGGAGAAGGACATTTGAAAGATAGGGAAACTTCTGTGAAGGGAACTGCTGATAGTGCAGTGATGTCGGTGGCGTGGGGTGGGACTCCTAGGCTGTGATCTGATGATCTTGGGGTAGTGGGCTCGGGGCTGGGGTGATGTGTATTTTACAAAGATCAAGAAGAACAAATGTATTTTCTCAAAGATCAGTTGACCTGTTCAAGAGGGCTGCACAATGAACACATAGAGAAAGCAAAATAAGCTGCCAGATAAAGTCAAAATGCTGATTTCTTTGGAGGAGAATAAATAGAACATGGAAAGAAAAATAAATCTGAAGGAGGTTCTCAACAATTCACATGAGAAAATCATTGGAAGACACAAAATGTTACTCAAATTCAAATACCAATATGAGTGTAAAGCTCAGGGGTTGTAAATAAAATAAATTCACATTGCAACATGTATGCACATGTATAATAGTAGACATATTATCGCAAAACAGTTTATCCTATGCACCAAATGAATAAATAATTATATTTAAAATTTTGATAGGAGGGAAGGTACATACATATAGTATAACAGTTTTATATGTCAAGGAGATAAACCTTTAGGGAAATCCACAAAATTATACTAGCCTGCTTGCCAATGGATAGAAGAGAAAAAAATGATGCTGAACTGGCCTCAGAGAGGAAACAGATGATGTTTTCTTGACATATGCTACAAAACTGGCACAGAATCAAGATATAGTAGTAATGAGACCAAATCTGGCCATCTGCTGGAGGCTTAGTCAGCTAAACAAGAGCATCTGACAAGTTTTGATTTGTTTGTTGTAAATTTTATCCCAGAGGGTGAAGGAAGAATGTGTCAACACTCACCCTAGAAACTATCATATTAACAGTTCATATTTTTGTACAAAAGAAAAAAAAGATTGTATGTGATTATATGTTTTTATATACATTTAAAAAGTCTTTTAAGGACTCTATCTACATGGAGGGCTTGGTACCGTTAGTTGCCTCAGGGAAAGGAAGCTGGATGGCTAGGGACAAGCGTGTTAGAGATAGTTTTCATGTTTGTTTTACTTTAGAAATATTGGTCTATGCAATTATATTAGCTATTCAAAACAAAAATTAAAATAATCAAAGTAAGAAAAAATTTCCAAATCAAAACAATACTCAAGGATAGCAAGGAAGGATCCTTTTGCGATACACAGTAACACTTTTGCATAAGCCATCATTAAACCACTTATATTGTACTGTAATGATATAAAATATGAGCAAATCTCTTAAGCAACCTGTGAGGTTAACCAGAGCATTCCATGCTGTAGGTGCCCCATACTGAGGGACACGAAAGCTCACTGAAATCTTGCAGCCGGCCAGGAAGGCTGCTTCTCACCTTCCTGTCCTTGGCTCCCTCCCTCCTCACAGTAAGTCTAGCTTGATTATGTTAGCTATACTTGATCTTCTAAAATATGTGATTGAATTAAATATTTTAAATGGATGAAATATTAAGAGTGGAATGAAACACAGTTGCTATTTCTTGAAAACTTATATAAATACTTTAAGGTCAAGGGTGTAGTTGTGTGGTAAAATGCTTGCCTACCCTGTGAGCGGCTCTGGATTCTATCCCCAGCGTCCCATAAACAAATACACAAATAAATAAATAAATAAATACTTTGTAAATACTCTAAAAATAAGATGCCAAAACATGTGATGTCAAAGTAGGTATCTAGAAGACAACTGAAAGACTGAGAAAAAAATCACAAAAGTCTAAAAGATTTCAGTACTCAGCTCTTTGCACAATGCTACTGGATTCTTATTTTATTTTAAATAAACTAAAATTAGAATTTACAGATGGTTGTTATGATTATGCAAGAAAGAGTATGCAAAGTTAAATCAGCAATTAAATAAAAGGCCTCCATCTAAAGTTTGGTGAATGAATGTATCTGAAAGAATTTAAAGTTCAAATTAAAAAATTCAGTATGTGTTATAATTGTCCACTTTTAAGATTTATTTTTGTTTAATCAATCAACTTCAGACTGTAGACAGTCAACTTTTTAGAAAAGGGGGCCTATCTCATTCATCTTTATAAGCTTGTTCATTATATAGCTCTGAGAATACAATTAGGTGTTCAAGAAATGATTGAAAAATATTTAGGGTGTCAGCAGAGTTGAAAAAAGCCTTTCCCCCCAATTCTAACTGGGGAATCACCAGATCTGTCACCCAAATTTGAAAAAGGATACAGTGAAAATGAGATAGGGAAAACTGAATTCAGAAGCTGAGTTAAGAGAAAGAATAAGTTAATGGAAGGAGCTGGAAAATACTTTTGAAGTATGTAAGAACTAGAATATAAAAAAAAAAAAATAGCCAAAGCCCACAGAAAGTAACAAGCAAGAGGGGACACTTGAGAAGCAAGAGCAGGTTCGTAGGAAATATTATGGCCAAGTCAACATTTGTTAATTGAACTTAAAAAGATAATATTTTGAGTGGTCTTGGAATAAATGAAATCCTAAAAGCTGTTAAGCTAGTTCTCATTCTATAGGAGTTTGTTGGTAAGGAAGAAATGAACAATTTCTTGGGAGGTAATAGTAAGTCCTCTGAGAGCTATCTGAAAACAAGGGAAAGGGAAACTTCATTCAGATGCAAATAATAGATCAGGATTTCCTAAGTGTATCCCATGGAATACAAGACCACAATATGGTTCATTCTTCTGTTTTGCTCAATTTTTATTTTCTTGTTTATCAATTAGGAGTGTATGCTATGTTTCTGCTTCTAACATGTAATCTGTAAGAAAGAACTGGCCATTCTTACCTGTCTTGCTCACAGCCACAGGTCCACAGGTACATGCTAAGTGCCTCATGGATATTTATTAAGGAAATTTTAGTGGATAGAATGCAGAGGCAGGAACCTGGACAAAGGCTCATGGAGAGGGCTGACCACAGATGATAGTCACCTCACTCTGAAGCAGAGAGGAGGTATTATTTACCCAACCTCTCTCCTACCAAATGGGGTATTTTCATTTATAAACAGAAAATAAAATGAGCTCATTTTTTGCCTACTTCAAGGCATTGTGATAGAGATAGTAAGATTCAGGCACGGATGTCTGGGAGACTGGTGTTGTTATTGTAAATAGAGAAGGCATCTATCCATGAAAGGCGAAAAGTGCTCATTAATTGCTTTCTTAGAAATTGTTGTCTTTTATTTTTTTTGGTACCGGGCATCAAACTCAGAACCTTGCCCTTGTGAGGCAGGCAGCAGCACCACTGAGCTAAATCTCTGGCCCAGAAATTTTTGTCTTTATTTGATTGATAGCAAAATAAAAAAATGTTCATTAGCTGGTGAACAAAATCGTTTTCAAATACAGTTTATCAGACTTTACGTAGGACTTAATATAATTCCACAGAGACCACTGGCTGTTAACCCTGCTAGAGTCACCTGGGAACGTCAAATTCCATTTTTAGAAAGATGGTTAACGAATGATTGTGGTTATATTCATATACCCATTTTCCAACTGCTGTGACAGTATGGGTGACTTCAATGAAGGGACACTTTGTTTCTTTATTCTACTTCTCTCCCTTGTACTAGCTTTCTTTTCCCTAACCCTCTGTTTTCTCCTTACTCTGCATTGGATCTTTAGTTACATGCCAGGAACTCACAATAACTCCCACAAGATTGGTTCTATTTTCTTTTTTCCACTTTAGAGATGAGAAAGGTGGGCCAATCAGCCAGTTAGATGGTGATGCCAGTGTTGGTGTTAGTTCTGCCATGTGTAGAGCCTAGGTTCTACACGCTGTATCTGCTCTTTCATCCTCCCATGTGATGGAGTCCCAGGCCACACTCCGGGGTACTGCCCACTAGAGCTGGCTCCTGTCTCTCTCCAGACAGTAAAATGGAACATGTCTGCTTGCTGTCACACTATGTGGATCGGTCTCCCTGACCATGGATACCACACTCAGGATGGGAGAACCAAGGATAGGCTGGAAAATCAAAGCATGTCCTTCTTCCCATAGCATTGGTTTTCTCTGAGAGCCACTTCAATGGAAAATTTGTCTCTCTCAGTAGAGGGTTAAAATTAGGGCCACCTCTGGTATTTTCATTAGATTTTCCCTGATACAAGGAGGTGAACATTTCTGCTAAGGTTTCTCCTATTAGAAGGTCCCAAGAGCTTTCATTGCATTCAATAGATCAAGTCACTCCACACTTTTTATAATCAAATATTAAATATATGTGCATATTATATGCACACATACATATATATTTAAAAGTAGGTGATGGATATTACTATTACTTCCTTAAAAACAGTGTTACAGTTCCATGAAAAGGAGGTGGTTTGCTTTTATCCAGCATTACAAATAGTTCAAATTAGAACCATTGATTTATTGCATGCATTTACATAATTTACACCAAGAAGAAAAGTGTCACTCCCTCAGAACTTGGTTAACTGCCAGGAAAAATAAGCGCCATGCATCTTTAAAAAAGAAAAGAAGAAAAGATTATGTTACTTGTTCTTTATGCTGACTAACCTGGCAAACTGGTCCCCAAATTCATGAAAGATGGCAAATGGTGCTTAATTACAACATGTGAACTTTTGGAGGTTTAGAATATCTGGCTTTGGGAGTCACATTTTTATTTGGGAGTCACATTTGGGAGTCTATTTTTGTTTGCATCTGAAATATTATTGACTTCAAAAGCAGTAGCTCTTATCTGAGGGGGCTTACTTAGGTGAAGAGTTCTCTAAAGAACTTAAAAGAAACATTTTAGATAAATGATGATCAATTATATACAATTAAAATGCTGAGGAAAATACAATTATAGTTCTGAATCAGGATATTAAATTTGTTTTGTTATTGAAAATTGCAAATCCTCTCTAAAGAAATTTTCTAAAGGCCCAGTTGCCCCAAATTAATTTTTAAAATATAATGATCATCTTAGAGTCTTAACTGCTGACTTAGACATATGCAAATCTAAGATGGATAATGTAAAGATTTTATTGTAAGTAGGTAAATAGTATAAGATAATTTCATAAAAAAGACCCTTGATGAGAATACTTCACCAAGAGTGATGAAAATTGTTTTTAAATTTTTTTTTTCTCATGAATGAAGAGCTTAGCAATAAAATAATTTGAGAATGAGTAGAAAATTGTCTGGGCCTCACATCTTTGAACCTTGGAAACTGAACAACCAAATAATATTTACTGATTTATCATTATCATATACAATTATAGATTATATAATCAAAATGTAGAAATGTTGAAAACAATATGTAAAATTTTAATAAGACATTTGTATAATAGAATGTATTCTATATTTTTTTAAAAAGTATTCTTCACTGAATGTAATGTCCCATGCAATGAAAAGTATCGATTCAGTATCAAAAAATAAACATCTTGGATTCAACTGTATTGACAAGTGTAAGAAATTTACAGACAGATAAGTGGAATTTAATGAAAATCATACCTCATTATCAATTTTAATTTCTAAGCAACTATCAATATTTTCATGTTACAAAAGTTGATCTATTAATTAGGAGACAGGACCCAATCCACTGTTTTGGTAGCATAGAAAGCGAACAGCTGGCTGACCAAGATAGAGGTATCACTCTTTGGTAAACTGACCATTGTGACATGCTAGAGTCACAGCAGAGCATTTAGGGATACCACATTTGTCTTTAAAAATACACCCGGGAAAAATAAAAACCAGATAATCTGCATTTCAAAATATGATTTTTATTTATATCAGTCATATACAAATTTATAATCATGAATCTGATAGTGGAATTATGGGTTGGGTTTTTCATGAGCAGCTTTTGAAAGATTTTTAAAACAGAATAGGAAAGTTTTAGCCCTGTTTTTGAAAAACAAGAAAACACAATGGAAATAGTTTATACCATATGGAGATAATACGTAAATAGTGAGAGGATGGAGTTAATTTATTATCAGCAGAAAACATAGGGCACACTTTCTACTCTTTATCTCAAGGTGCAGACTCTTTTTATGGAGATAGGTACTAAAAATAAAGTTAAACTGATGATTTAATTACTAAAGATAACAAGATACAGCAAACATCATCTGACAAAGTAAGGCTAAGTCTCATTTGAAATAATAAGGTAAATCTCAAAAATTGAACAATGCCCAAGGGCATAAACATTGATCAGAAGAAAATACAAAGAGATAGTGAAAGAAAAACATTGACATTACTCATATTCATGTTGGAAATTCCACAATTAGCAGGAGTATCTGTACAAAGGCCAGTGACCTGAGCTGTCATAAATATTTGGCAAACCACTGACCACTTTCTTTGTCTTTAGAAAATCATTAAGTTAAGTTGATTGGTAGTTATACAGAAGCTATAACCTAGATGAATGTTTACTAATAAACATTGAGAGTGTAACATGGAAAAATACAAAGAGGAGCAAGCATGATTATTCATCAATATGAGTGGTGGTAGTATTTCCTGTGATCAAAGTGTCAAAAAATGAATGAAATAAATGAAAATCCTCAGAAATGATCTGCAGCTGGACCTGTTAATGCCAGCTCAGATATCAACATTTTCATTACTGGGATGGTCCCCACTGGTCCTTTGTATACAGGCCTTGTTAAATGTGTCAGGTCATATTCTTTCTTTAAAAAAATCAGATATTATAGAAGTTACTATGATCTCAATGAAAATACTACTTCACCTAAGTGATTTTTCTTAAACATTTTTCCATGTCCATGCAAACATCTCAGAGCTAGAAGTAGGGCACTGTGTGTTAGGAACGGAGGCTATAAAATTTAAGGAGGTACCAAAAGTGAATGCCTTACATTTTGTACCGACACCTCATTCACTTTGCCTTAGTTCTAGTTCTGAGACACATGCAAATATATCTGTATGTATTTAAATTGTATAAAAGATATTTAAAATCAATATGCAATATTGTATATATGACCCATAACTTGAGTCACTCAGTAATATGTAATAAGCCTCTTTTCTTGTGAGTACAAATAGATGTGCATCATTCTTTCAAATAATTGCATGGCATGTTATAATGTGAATGTATGAAGATTTATTAAGTTGTCTGTCTTTTGATAAGCATTTATATCATTTCCAATTTTTAAGTACTGCTATCAATGCGGCAATTCTGAACATACATTTTTGTGTACTTGTGTATTTTTTTTTAAACATTAATTTTTTATTCATACTGGCCTAAAAAGATACAGGAGTCTGAGCTTTATAGGCATACATATTTAGAGAGAAATACTGATCTGTGATCTCTTGAGTAGGTAATTATGGGTGACATTTTCTTTTTGTTCCGGTATCAGGATTCGTGAGATATTTTTCACACACCAACCCAGCATTTCACAGGCATGGCCGCTTTTATACAGGATATGCCATAAACTGAATGTGCGTGGTTCCCATTATGAGTTAAGAGTTGCAGAAGTTCATCCCAGCGTGTCTGTCTTGCAGTTGTCTCTTCTTGCACTGAAGCTTCACACATATCTTTTGGGGGCTACTGTACATCTTCCGTAAAATTACTTAACATTTTTATGGTGGAAAGAAGGCACGTTAATTCAGAGAAGGGAGGGTTGTGTTGTTTTGGTTTGCACTGAATGTGAGGGCTAACCTCTCTGTACTCTTCTTTACTCTTAGGATATTTGTTGTCCTCCTCTAAATTCAAGAGTAGATGCCTCAGATGTTGCAAGTTGGCTTTAGGTCTTCTGTGATTAAGGCTGGTACATCAGCATCCTCAATTCCGGTTGCTTCCCTTTGCCGTTGGGTTTAAAGAGGTTATTTGGCCGCATTCATCTCCGCTTCCTGCATTCCTCCTTTTTTATTTGGCCCTGGCTTCCCCTCTGACTGGGGGTGGGAGATCTGCCCCAGGCCGCCCGGAAGTCTCGCACGCCTCGCACCCCCACCGCCCGTCTCCGGTGTCGTGTCGGGGCAGCCGGGTCCCTTCCCGGGCCAATTGGTGGGCGGTGGCCTGTACTTGTGTATTTTGGTAGGACAGATTATTGGTGTTTTTGTTTGTTTGTTTTTTGAGACAGGATCTCACTATGCAATTCAGACTGTCCTTGAACCCACTATGTACCCGAAGCAGGCCTCAAACTCATGGGGATTGTCTTACCTCAGGCTCAGGAGGGCTGGGTTTACAGGGATGCACCACCACACCCAGCTAGGACAGATTATTTTGCATTCAACAAATATTCACATTTTTAAGATTGACAGAGACTGACTCCCTTCCCTCTAAATAGCAGCACTGTCACATCAAACTTTCTGAGATGTTGGAAATGAATTTTAATTTTAAATCTAAATTTTGCAGTTGATTTTTTTATCTTCTGGCCATCGGTTAGGGCTTCCATCAAATATTGAACAATAGCTGTGAATAAGCAGCCTTTTCTAGTTCTGAGCTTTAATTGGAATACTTTGAGTGTCTCAGCATATGTGTGGCATTTGTTGTTGGTTTCTGATAGATCTTTTTCAAAGTAGCAGATATCACTGGGGGTTAACCCGACAGCCTTTCTGTATCCTTTCTCTAGAGATGCTGGAGTGTTAGTTGCTTCCTTCCTCTGCGAAGGGGAAGTGTGCCAGTATGAAGGAGGCGATCCTTTTAATCCTTTTAAGGAATGGGTGTTAGTGCATAAGTGAGTGAAGACCTCATTGTTGCTCACCTTTCCCTACATCCAGTCTTGATGCCTAGAACTATGTTCCTTAGTAACCAGTATGAGAATGAAAGGCCAACAGCTAAGATCAAACAAGCTAGAATGAGTCCTGGGTTATATTTTTGGTGTTAATTTATTATCACCAATGTTTGGGTGTTAACTGATAATTTGTTGTCCCAGTTTTGAAATGGTCCAGGAAGCCATGTGGCTCCACTGAGCTACATCCCTGGCAACTCTACCGGAAGCATTCTTAAGTGGCACAGAACACTTTTTTTTTTTTCCTATTCTTGACTTTATTATTGGCTTTAAAACTAAAAATGAATGTTATAATTATTCAAATGTTATAATGTTATTTCAATGAAATAACATAGCAACAGCAAACAATGAAATAATATGTAAAATTTTACATTTATCAACTAATGCAATCTTTACAACAACCCTGTAGGTTAGATACAGTTATTATCTGTATTTTAAAGATAAGGAATCTGAAGTGCACAGAGGTCAGGCAAATTACCTTAGGTCACAAAGGATGTGACAGAGGCAGGATTTGAACCCACACAGTTTGGCTCTGGAATTCTAGATCTTTATCTCTACCATTTCCTCTAGTATTGGAAGTGATGCATGGACCTCAGTATATATATATATCTTTATTCTATTCATTATTATTTGACTTAAACATAAGGGTGGCCAACAGAGTTATTTGATCAAATTTAATAGTGAGTATAGATTAGATATTTTTCACTGTAAAAAAGGGAGAATGGGTAAGCTTCAAAACAAATCTTAGGTATTCTTATTTAATTCATTGTCTTAAGTTTGACTTCACCAATTTCTTTCTTAGACTTGTTTTTTTCTTTCTGAGACTTGAAGGAACAACGTCTCTTTTTTATCCTTTCTAAAGCTAGGATTGAAAAGATGAATGAAAGCAATTTTTCTCATTTCTTTGACATGTCCTGACTTGGCCATAGTTTCTGATTTTTTTCTTTCTTTTCTCCTTTGATCAAGGACAGTGATGCTTTTGTTTTCTGCCATCCAATAAATATCTTGGAAGCAAATGAAAAAGGAAATAAACAGTATGCCTACCTGCTTCTGACTTTTTATGTCTCATCTTGTTTTTCCTCATTAGAATGTGCATAACTCAACATATATGGACAATGTCTTAAAATCTTGTTGACTCCAAAAATAATAAATAGTGATAAGAAATCTTTCTGATAAAAACACTTTCATGAGTAAGTATAAACCTAGATTATCTATAGAATAGGGTACAATGGAACTACTTTTCAATTACTTTGTTAATACTTGATAATCCTTCAAGGTGCTTATTCTAGTTTTCCTATTTCATATTGTTTATGTGTTGTTTGACATCTGATAATACCTTTGGAAATACAATGAGTTTTAAATAGCTAAGTGGGAGCTTGTGCAAAATAAAGTATTAATGGCATGACTACATTCTGACAATCAGACGTTTTTTAGGTTACCATCATCTAGGGTTTTTTGTATGTATAGAGGTATGGCAATATTTAGTTTATAGATTTATTGTAACCATCATCATTACCAGAAACTATTGTTATCATAATTATTATTATGTGAGTTTTTGTGTATTTGGTATTTATTAGAATACATTTTCAAGTGATTCATTTTTTTAAAAAAGTCATTGTCAGATGTGTAATTAAATGTGATAAATCTATGTAATTAATCTGCATTCTGTAACAAGCACTACAATCTCAATCTCAAATACATCCAAGAATTAACAATTTTATCTCTGCATTTCTTTGGCAAGTATATGTGAAAGAGGTTGTATAGATGTTATCTATCATGTGAGTATGGGATTTATTTTAGTTATGCCAGACAAAAGGGCAGAAAAATAAAGCTGATATAGACAGAAGGATTTAGAACAGTCATGGGGCAGGGAAAGGAGTAGCTATAATATTCACTACCACGAAAGAAAAGAGAGGGAGTAGAATGAACAATAAAAATGAAAACATCAGAAAAGGTGCTTGAATAAAGACAAGATTTAGAGAATGTGAGGAGGCTGAGAACAATTGCTTTGATTTAGAATACACTAAAGCCAAATAAAGGATAAAATTTTAAAAAGTAGTTTGGAAAAGGAGATACTCCAGAACATTTAGATAAAGAATTTGGCTTTGTTGAGCATGGGGGTGTTTGGATATGGACATACACTTCCCTTTTCAATTTCATGTTTGTAGGAGCACAATTGGGAAAGTTAAAAAAATTAAAAGACAGGGCTTTTGGTGGTGGTGGGGAACTAAGGGTGTTAGTTTATTACCGTTGTTCCTGAAAGCATATTACTTCCCATGCTGTTTAGTTTTTATTTTAGTTTACTTCAGAATGGAAATTAGACAACTTCACAGACACACATTTTGAGAAAAAAAAAAACGAACCCCAGTACTTTCCCCTTCTGTATGCCATAGTTTCATAGCCTACCACACTTGGGCTTCTCTCTGTGTATGGATCATTGCCATGCACAGCTTCTTGTGTGAGGAAGACTTAAAGGAACCTATGATTGAGAGGGCCTGAACTCAAGACCTGGGTCTGCAGGCTACTAGTAGTGTCACTTATGAGTTCTATCAGCTTCTGTTTCCTTGTCTGTGAAGAAATTGTACCTACACAGAGATTGTGAGATAAGAATAATGCATGTAACACAGTGAACGTACAACACTGATATTATTTCTTTAATATGAACCCTCAGATAGCCATCCACTTAGTGTGTATCTCTTTGTTGGTTTGCTTAGTCACTTAGTAAGTGGAAAAGTTCATTCTACTTAACCAAATGTTAATTTCAATCTGGATACCATGGGGACCATTTACTTGATTTTGGTGGTTTGGCAAGAAAAATAATTTTGGCACATTATTGTGATATTGTAAAATTTATGATGAATCAGAAAATGATCTATTAAAATGTGCCTATTGTTTGGAAGCACATAGAAACCAATCACTGTGAGTCTTGTGGCATCAGCAAGATGAAATTGGAAATATCACATGCTCTTGAGGAAGAGGATATAGTGATGCAGGGTAGGCAGGGGTGGGGAAGATATTTTTGGGACTCTGTATCCCAACTTGAACCTACTCTAGTATTGGGAAGTAAAAAGAACAAAATCAAGAAAATGGCTCACATTAAAAAAAAACATATAATAACATGTAATATTTATGTTGACATAATTTAAACATAAAGCATTAAATATATAAAATCTTAAATGTTATTGTAATATAAAGACCCATGGAATTAGTATCTGGATAAAGAAATAGAAGTGTCCATACCCCAGAGACTGATCATGTGTCCTCCTCAATCTTTGAGTCCTTCTTCTGCCCTAGAGTTTAATACTATCCTGATTGCTATTGTAGTCACTTCTTTGATAGATTTTAATGAAAAAAAGTTATGTGATACTCAAAATTAAAAATTAGTGTTATATAGTTTGTTCATGATAGGTGCTGTATTAGTCACTTTCCCACTGCTGGAACAATACTGGACACCTACAATTTGAAGGAGGAGAAGTTTATTTTGGTTCAGAGGATTCAGTCCATGGTTGACTGGCTCCAAGGCAGAAATAACATAGCGGAAGGTCCTGGACCACAGCCATCATAAACTCAAGGGTATAAAAGAGTAAATTTATTTGAAAGACTTTGCTTTGTGGAGAGCTCCAGGCTATCCCTCAAGGAATTTTTATTTTTATCTGGTGATACTAAAGATTGAATCCAAGGCATTCACACTGAGCTACATCCCCAGGCCATTTTAAAAGTTTTTAATTTTGAGACAGGATTTTGGTAAATTGTTGAATTGCCAATGCTAGGCTCAAGCTTATGATCTTCCTGCCTCAGTCCCCCAGAGTGCTGGGATTACAGGCATGTGCCACCACACCCAGCTAATATGGGCATCTTTTTTACTTTTTATTTGGTACCAGGGATCGAACTCGGTTCCTTGGGGTTGCAAGGCAGGTGGTGGAACCACTGAGCTAAATCCCTGGTCCTATAGGCATCTTTCTTTTCTATTGCTCTGATGCAAAGTACTTAGATTCTTTTTAATGGCATTCATCTTCTTAGTAACCACACTCCTTGGTGCCAACTTTACAGGCACTCCTTTTCTGGCCAAGCTGCACAGTTTTCACATCTTTCAGCTCTGCTTTGTGCTCCTGGTTCTCATTGAAGATATGACTAAAATTATTCAGCACTACCCATGCCATAGCCTGAACATTGAGCTGCCTGGAATTTTCTTCCGCCAGATTAGTCTGCCAGTTCTTTGCCAGAGTGTAACACACATGTATCTATAGAAATCACTTAGTCTAGTTTCTAACAATCTTCATTCTCAATTGAAACCTCATAAACCTAGCCTTTACTGTCTGAATTCCTATCAGCATTCTGGTATTCTGAGCTCTTACCAGAATCACTTGCCAAGCTCTACTAACATTTTAGGGCTTGTTTAGACTGCATCTCCAACCTTTTCCAAACTCCTCCCATAAATCTGTTCCAAAGACTTCTGAATCACACTGTCAGGTATGGTCATACCCATGACCTCACATATCTTCAGATTAGTCACTTTCCTGTCACGGGAACAATCTACCTGAGACCTGCAACTTAAAGAAAGATAAATTTATCTAGGCCCAGAGAGTTCAATCCATGCTTATCTGGCTCTAAGGCAGAAATGGCATGGTGGAAAGGCATGGCAGAGGAAAACCGCTCAACCCATGGTAGAAAGGGAGTAGAGAGAGAAAGGAGGAGCCAGGAACAAGAATACAATCTTCCAGGTCATGTTCTCAGTTACTTAACTCTTCCAACCAGATCCCCTGTCAACAGCACATTTAGCCATCAGCTCATCAATGGATGAGTCCTCTGATGAGTATAACACCCTCATTATCCAATCACATTTCAAAAGGGCCGCCTCTAAACACAAGACTTTTGGGGGCATTTAGATCTAAACCATAACATTTGCCTTAGAGTTTAGTACTATCCTGACATCTATAGTAATCCCTTATTTTTGGTAGATTTTAATGAAGAAATTTATCTGGTATTTGTGAATTTTAAACTTAAAGCATTATTACATAGTTTTTTCATGATGGGTGCAGAATGGTAAATGTGTTTTAAAAGTTATGTATATCAATTTTAATTTGTGACTGGGTATTTTTAACTACCTGGGCTTTGCTTAATGCTCTATAAAGTTAATTCAGAAATTTTTTCTTTAATAAAGGGATAATATTTATTTAGATTAGTTTTGGTTAATCCTGAACTGTGATCATTCGTGATCTCTTGGTCTTCCACTGCTCTCAACTGAGTGGAGGTTGATTTTCTGATTGCGGAGAGGCTTCTGGTACTTATAAGATACCATATCATATTTGATATTCTGAAAAAACTTCTTATGTGGTATATTATTTTATACCCATTCACCTTCAACTTCTGCATCTTGAACATGCTAGAAACAAAATATTGCTGTTTTAAAATTTCCTTTTGATAAACATTCCACTTTAATTAGAAGAGTTTGTACATTTATATTAAAGGTAAGCAATGACATATTTGGGGTGAAATCTATGATTTTAATATTTGGTTTCTACTTACTTCACTTTGTGACTTTTCTCTTCTTCCTTGTCTTTATTATCAAGTCCACCATTAGCCTGATGATTATATATTCTTTCACTATTCATTTGTTTGGTGCTTAACCTAGAAAATTAAACATGTAAACTTGTCTTTATCTTCCAAGATAATTCATGGATCTTAGTTAAAGAGCACTTTAATTTTACTCTATAGCTGCCAAGAATTTTAATTTATTCTATCTACTAGTCATCTATCATGTATCTACTCATGCATCTGTCTTGTAAGCCTCTAAAGCATTGTTATTAATGTTGCATATGGTTGAAATTTAATTAGATTTGCCCATGGCAAATTAGATTCTTTCCTGGCTCTTTATTCCTTCCTGTATCTCTGAACTTCCATATCAAATTGTTTTGCTTCTACTTAAAGAACATCATTAAGTATTCACTATTTAGTGCAGTTTTCTTATAGTAATTTTTCTGTTTTATCTTTCTGAAAATGTGTTTCTATTTCCATTTTAAATGTAAATATTGCTGGATATAAATTATTTTCTTCCAGTATTTGAAAAATATCATTCTGTTGCCATATAGATTCCATCATTTCTACTGCTATTTCAAAAACAATCTGTTTATTCTTCTGTCTGCTTTTTAGAATTTTCTCTTTGGATTTCAGTGGTTTTATTATTATATAATCTAAAATTTGCCTTTCATTTTTCCTTTTCAGAATTCATAGTGTTTCTTCAATCTTTACGTCTGTGATAATCAATTTACTTCTTGGAAATTCTCATTTTACTTTTAAATATTGCTCTGCCTTATCCCATCTTTTCTTGCTAGGACTTGAATAAAAAGGAGTTGAGCTTTTTATGATACTTTTCATCATTTGTTCCATTTTCTACTTTTTAATGTGTCTGCTTCATTTGGATAGTTTAAATTTTATATTCTAATGTTCTCATCTCATCAGCTGAATAATCTCCCAGATATGAGACAATATCTTGGTTATTGTATTTTCAATTCCAGAATTTCCATTTACTTTTGTTGTTTCCAGTTTTCTGTCAACATACCAATATTATACCTTATTTTCTTGAATATTAGCTGATTCTTTTGAACTGTTTCCATTGTCTATTATTTCTCTGGATTTGAGGTCATGTCATCTTGGCATCTCAAATGTCTGGTTATTTATGAGTTCATAATAGTTATTGACTTGATAATTGTGAAAACAATTGGAAGCCTATCTTCTGATAAACTATCATCTATCCTCGCTCAAAGAAGATTGACATTGGTTACTGGAGGATGGCTAGAAGTACTAAGGCTATAGGGTCACATGAATCCCATTTGAGTCATTGAAGTGATTTGAAGTAAGACTTTTGTCTCTGAAAGGTGTACTCTATTTCTCATTTACTTCTTTTGAGCATTTGGGCTAAAATAGTGATGATAATACTACTGATTTCATAGAGCAGTAAACATTACTGTAAAGCACTTAACATAGTACTTGTATATAGTTTGCTCTTTAAATCAGTGGTGTTGAAAGTCAGTAGAGAAAGGTTAATATTTTGGTTTTAGTGGGAACTTGATCACTCTGGGTTAGTTGTTGCATTTTTCTGAACCTCAGTTCTTTCATCTGTAAAATAAATAAATTTAATGAGATAGCTTCTAAAGGCCCTTCCTGCTCCCAATTTTTTTTTTTTTTATGGTACCGGGGGTCAAACTCAGGACCTTGTGCTTGCAAGGTAGGTGCAGTGCCACTGAGTTAAACTCCCAGCCTGCTGCTCCCAAATTTTATGACTAGGCAAGTCTTAAGTAGAATTTTGGACTCATCTCTGCCCTCTTCCCTACCCACTTCCCTAAGAACATTTATTAAGAGCATATATTGTGGGAGAAAACCAGGAATTTTCCTGGTATTTTATAGGGCTCTATGCAGTTTGAGTTGAAGCTTAATAGAGTTATAATCCCAACCTGTTTTTCAGATCATTAGGTTATTAAAACAAATATAGGTTAGTATGCCCAAAGCAATTACACGGCACCGACATCAAATTCATGTATATATTATATAATTTTTTTCCTTTCAATGATATTTGCAATGTTCTTTCTTTGTCTTAGATATGTTATGAAGAATCATACCAAAGAAAGGCAGCAAAATTACTAATGCCTACTTCTTTTTTATTTTCTCACAGAAATATTGAGGCTGGCTGTTGTGGTGTATTTCCTATAAACCCAGCACTCTGGGAGGCTGAGGTAGGAGGATCACCAGTTTGAGCCCAGCCTGGGCAGCTTAGTGAGACCCTCTGAAAAAAAAATAATTTAAAAAAAGATTTAAAAAGTACTGGAGATCTAGCTTAGTGCAAAGGTCTTGGATTCAGTCTTCATTATCATAAAGAAGAAAAGAAATATTGAGAATAAAATCTCAGTCACAATACAAATTTATCACTCCAAAATCTTTCAGTATCATCTATTACTTTTCAAACTATATATGGCATATATATATATAAAAGGCCTTCGATTATATAATTCAAGAATCCAAAAATTTTCTTTACTTTAAATCATTTAATAAGTGTTACTTTGTGAATTTTGAGGTTGGCCTCAAGGACAATCTCATTTTCTCACCAACCTGATTGCAATAAAATGGCAAGCATTTTAAGTGCTGCCTGCTCAATAACATTATTCCACCTGTCAGGAAGAGCTCCCAAATTAAGAATCCTGGTGATACCATACAAGTGACAGCATAGAAAAGAAGCAAGAGCTGTAAAAATGATCTGGGGTCCAGGAGGAAATATAAGAGGGCTACAATCAAAGGTTAAGCAAATTTTTGACATGTGGTCTTGCTTGATATGCTAGTATTAGAGTTCACTCAAGTACTCTCTTCCTTCAAATCTGAATCATCCCTAATATTAATTCAAGAAAATTGTGTTCTATCCCACAATCTTAAAGAAGATTGCTAAATTTTTTGTCTCAAATAAAAAGATAGTTATCATAGTGGAGGAACTAGATGACAAATCTTTTTTTTTAATTAAGTTTTATGTTAGGGTCATGGTCTCCAATTTCTTGGCTATTTTATGAGTCAACTTTCAATTTTCACTTCACCACAGTTTCCTAATCTATAAAACTAAAATATTAATACTACTTAGAAGTACTAGATAATTGTTAATGATTAATATGATTATTGTTTTAAATAAATATGCTGACTAGTCTTTACACCTTTCTTTTTGGATGACTTTCTGGTACAAAATGCCTGTGCCTGGTAGGTAAAGGGAAATAACGTTTACTTTGGGTATTACTTAAAATTGAGGCAGGCATTGTGAAAAGTGAAAATAGGGCCCTGACTTATGCATCTTAAAATTTAGTGAAAGACATAAACATATACAGTGGCATGTAAAGTGTGCGCTGTTCAGTTGTAAAAATTTATATGAGGGAGAGAAAGCAACAGAGTGAGATTTTTATTTATATTATTAATGCACAAAAATTAGAACCATTCTATAATGTGGGACATTAAACATAAAAGCATTTGAAGATTGAAGTGGAAGAAAAGATAATGAATTCAGTTTTGGACATGTTGAGTCAAACAGTAAGTTGGAAAAGCATAAAGAAACCATATTTTCAAACTAGATTCTTTCAACAGATCAAGGATTTACATAATTGAAAATGTCTACAGAAGGAAAAGAAGGGGGAAAAATAGTTCAGTAACTGAATTTCTTCTGGCAAACAACTCATTGTACATTTTATTTGGGTGATTGAAGTAGCTTTGGCCTTCTGTTTATAGTAACTCTGTTCCATTGTATCTTATGATTACTAAGAATTTCTTTTTAAGAAATGTAATTTTTCCCATTTGAAAATAATTCATACAATTTGAAAAAGATGAAATAAAACAACCATCATGTACAATAATTGTATTTGGCACAGTCCCTCTTTCCTAAAATGTTTTAAATTACTATAAATGATATTTATTATTATAAAAGGAATCTAACAATACAGAAAAAGTTATTATCACTTAAATGTCATTACTTTGAGATACGACTATTTGCATGTTGACTATATTTTTATGCACTAAATTTATTAAATGTGATCCTACCACATATGCTCTTTTTATCATGCACATCTCTGTAATTTTTTAAAACCAGTATTTATTTATTTTTCCCTACTTAACTTCTTTATTTTTTCATCCTGTCTACAAAATAGTCCTTCTTAATGATGTATATGTATATATGAGTATATATATGTTATGGTTTATGTCTGTATGTTCTCCCAAGCCTCATGTGCTCATAGGTGTGGTTTTTGGGAGGTGATTAGATCATGGGGGCATGGTACTAATCAGTGTGTTAGTCCACTGATGAGGTTATAACTAAATGTGATGCTGGGAGGTGAAGCCTGTTCTGAGGAGGTGGGTCGCTGAAAGCATGGCCTCAACGGTTGTATCACCCTTTCTCCTCCCTTGATCCCACTCTTTCTTCCTGCCTGCCATGTCCTGAGCTGTGTATCCTCTCCTATACCCCTCCACTATGCTGTCCTATCTCAGAGCCAGTGGACTGTGGATTGAAGCCTCTGTAAACTATGAACCAAAATAAACTCTTCCTCCTTTAAGTTGTGGGTGTTGGGTATTGTGCCTCAGTGATGAGAAAATAACTAAGACAATGTATTTTAATAAATTATATACTATTCAAATATATACATTTTTCTATGTAGGTGTTTATATGTAGTATTCTGCTATTGCTTTAAAAATTATTTTTAAAGGCTGAAAATATGGCTTGATTGTAAAGCACTTGTCTAGTAGCGTGAGAACCCCAGGTTGGATCCCCACCACCCACACAAAAAATTGTTTTTCAAAAATCAGAGTCATATATATTCTTTTGTATCTGGCTTTTCCCCTTAATACATTGCGATCCAGCCTCCCAAGTCACTTGTCTAAGGTATCATGTAAGAGCATCTCTTCTACTTGAGTGTAACCTCCCCTAAAATTAGGAACAGAGCTTATTATTTTTGCAGCACTTAATATTGTAGCCCATAGAGCAAGCACTTTAGGATGAATATGCTGAGATTATTCATACTTTGAAGCCAGGCTACTAAGAATGAAAACATTTGGACTGAGCAATTTGCCACATTTCATTTATGCAAAACACTATGTTACAGACCTCGTGAGTTTGAAAATAGAATTTTAATTTTCATTTTATGTGTGAAGAAAATGAGATGCATGGACATTAAATACCTTTTCCAAGAGCACAAGTTATGCACTAGAAGATACTGAACACCAGTCTCACGAATTCCAACTAACTGTGCTATCCCTTGTGTTTTGTAAGATAAATGGCATCCGTTGTAAAAATCAACATGTTCAACATTTATAGGGGAGTTACTTGATCTTGAGGACTCACACTGTGATCTTTGCCTGGAGTTTTTCCTCTTTAGAGTCTTATGGGTTATGCAATATGTGAATTTCCACATTTCATTTATAGAGGAAAAGAATAAGACACAGGGAGGTTATTTTATCAAATAACATACAAACAGTCAATAAAGAAATGAGATGGAGAAACCATTCTGTCAATCCTCAGAACAGAATTCTGTCTCGCACCAAAGCCTGAATTCAGCTGGGTGTGGTGGAACAAGCCTGTAATCCCAGCACTCTGGAAGGCCATAACAGGACACATGTTCAAAACAAGCCTGGGCAACTTAAGGATTTACCAAGGGCTTGTCTCAAAATTTAAATATAAAATAAAATTAAAAAGCATAGAAGGTTACATACCACATGATTTCTATAATATAAGATTCCTGAAATATAAGTGGAGTTAACTAAAAGAGTAGGAAACAGGGAGGTAGACTGTGGAGATAGGAAGGTATCTGGACAAGTAGAAGGGAGGGTGTGCAGTGGAGAAGGAGGAATAAAACTGATCAAAATGTGATATGTATGTGTGCCAGTTCCCCCAGATGAATGTAATTATTATGTTTTGTGAACATATACTAACAATTTTTTAAAGGGCTGGGGCATAACTCAGTGTGAAGACCTGGGGTTCAGTACTGATACCACCCCTCAACACACCCGAATCCAGGAACCCCTCATTATGTTTAGATTTTGTTAGAAAAGCGAATCTCAGCCCTTGCACTTGGCTAATTTGTGGCCTTAAGGAGAAGAAAAGGAGCTGCTTCATTTGGAGTCGGAGTGCATCCGGGATGCAGAGGCAAGCTGTGGCTCTCCTGCGCTGGGTGTGCACACAGATGGACTGTATCAGAGGCTCCAGGAGAGCTTACTGAAAGGCAGAACATAGGTCCACCAGTGAATCAGAATCTGGGGGAGGCCTGGGAATTGGAGCATGGAGTCCACCAGATAGACTTTCAATAAGCATGCCAGATAACCTTTTTTTCATACTAACATTTGAGAGCAACTATTATGTCTTTCCCAGGACCCTTTTGTGCACATAGACTTACTTTTGTGCATGTAGCCCATTTACTGTGGGCTCTCAGGAAGTTCCTTAAATCCCTCAATTCTCAGTTTCTATATCTATAAAATGGGGATAATTGTACTTATGAACACATAGGGCTATTGTAAGAATTAAAGGGAGTATTGTAAACAATCTGGTATTCAACAACTGTAGATGGTATTAAGCTCAAATTGCTTATAAGTGGCGATATCTGAAGATTTTTCAGAAAGCATGAATCTGATTAACTTCATATGGCTCTCAGGTTAGAAAGAAAGTGAGGAATCCAATGACAGGCAGTGACTAAACTCAAGTAAAGGTCAAGATATGAAAACATTCTGTGAATCCTGTCACTCCTTCGGCCATTTCTTAGGAGCATGGGGATGGCTAATGTAATAGGAAGCCCACCCAGGCAGGCAAAGGCATAGAGCAGAGATGGGCAGTTATGAAATGCATTCAGATAGGATGGTACTGTTTATTTAATGGTGATAAAACTATGTTGAGTCAGGTGCCAAGTGTTAAAGTATTGCTGCCAAGACAGATTGGGAAATCACAGCACCAACACAGACCTCTAGGGAAAAGATTAGGAAGAAAAGTTACATGAAAACAGAATCTTCATAAATTATACCTTTGTAAATGCATGTGTTGGGAAAGTGCACATATTCTTCTCAAAATGAAAAACAACTAAAAATAGAATTTAGTCAATTCCAATGAGCAATGTGGGAAATTTGATTAGGGAAGCTTCTTAGGCATGATTAGGGATAAATCTCTCTTAGCTTTAGAGACCTTAACAGTCAGTGACAGTGGGAAAATCCCCTGATGCTATAATGACAAAATAAAATGCTGACTTTAGTCTAATTTACTCTAAGTTGCATCTGAATTAGGAATCTTAAAATAACATTTCATTTAGATGCTTTCATTGTGAATTTTGTTTTGTTATATTATGCATTGTTCTTTCAGACAAAGCCAAGTTAACAGTGGGAAGAAAATAACAACTGCCATTGATTGAATGCTTAGCTAGGGGTAGGCACTCAGTTAAGTCCTTTTCACATGTTATCTAGAAAAACCCCTCAAATCTGAGTAGGTGAATACTATTATGATGCCTGCTTTTTCTTAGGAAAAAATTGAGCAAGTTCAAAATCACCAACTGGTCATGGTCAGAGGAATGACTAGATTCATGCTTCAGTTTATATACCGGTTACTTTTTTGAGAGAGAAAAGAGACCACTCTCTGTTGCTGGGTGAATGTAGAAGGGAATTCTTTATTCTATTGATAACTAGAGGATTGCTTCTTGGGCTAGATTCTGTTATACATCCACTCCTTTGTACGTTCTACTTTCTTTCCTGGAACTATCTCCTCAGACACCAAAGACTGACCTTACAGCAGTGAAATGAGCCATCTGTCAGTGAGTATCTTGGCTACAAAGCTTAATTTTGAATCCAGAAGGAGAGAAAAAGACCTGAAAGGCAGTTTGCAGGGTGAAGTCCAGGGCAGAGTTCTTAATGGGGCATCACGGGTGAACGAAAACCTCTTGTCCCTACTTGTGAGGGCTTCTACTTGCCTGTTCCCCCAGGTGGTTGTGATTATCCTGGAAATATTATCAGGAAATGACTCCTTCACTGTATATTGCTTCATTTTTGTTATCTAGAATCAAAAATAACTTACCAATGACTTAGAAGACAAAGAAACAGAACATTTAAATGACATGACAACTTTCAGTCTTTGGCAAAGACTACTTAGAAATGCTCTTTATTTTGAAAAAGTAATAAAATTACTTTGATGTTTATATTCCCCCAAATTCTTTTTTTGGAGCAGTTTCCTGCTTTGATTAAAGTTCCTAATCTAAAAAAAGTATAAAACTCTCAAAGCTTGCTTTTTAAGTTGAATATAATGAGTAGGGAAGGAGACTTTATTTGATTTGCATGAAAAATTAATAAAAATAAAAATACATATTCAATAACCAGACAAAATAACTTCCTGAAACTATTCTCTGAGATGGGATTGGGTCTGCAGAACACAGGGGTTCTATTTACTAGAAACTAGCTGGGAATGGCTTTTGTTCAAGTCATGCAGGAAAAGAAATATCTAAATTTTATTTCCATCTTCTTAACTTTTAACACTATGACTAATATTTTATCATATATAGACCTTGGTTTAAGTTAACTTCGTAGGTTTTGGCATTGGGTGATTTTATAGACATTAAACTGTGACTGTTTACCCAGAACATCTCAAAGCCATGATCTTCATTCCTGGGCAAATACTTCACAAAGCATTTCAACATTTGTGTATACCTTTGTACCCATCCATGAAAGTACATAATCTAAGAGAGATAGTATTAACCCAACAATACACAAGTGATTTAAAAAAGCCATTGAGCAAAATAAATAACAAGTGATATGGTTTTATCGTGTATAAATGGAAGAACAAAATGTACAAAAAGTGGAAAGGCAAACAGGAAATCCTAAGAGAGACATGTTTAGGCGTTGGTGCAAGATGGTGGCTAAATCAGATCCTCTGATGGTCTCTCCTCACAGACGCATCAAGTTGACCCCCAAACAACCTTTGCAAGAACTAAGGAAGAGAGGTGAGAAACCATAGTGCCAGCTTTTAATATGAACAAAAGGAAAAGATGTACTGAACAGAGTTGCCAGTGTCACTCCTCTCCCAACTCCAAGCAGCCCAGGGAGTAGATGCCTCCTGGTTAGGGGAGAAAGAATCAAGTCCACACTTTAAACTTGAAAACCAGTACCAGGCTGGTCACGGTGAATCCGACTGCTGGGCCAAGCTGCTGGAATTGCTGCTGGGCAGTCTATCACCCCTTCTCCAGCCTCAGGTGGCAGGATAGGAGCAGGATGTCACCTGCAGAGGGGCAGGGCAGAAAAGGAAGCCCAAAGCTTTGTCTCAGAGCCCAGTGCTAGGTCTGCTAAGGTGAGACTCAGCACTAGGTAGAACCTGAAAGCTATATATGAAGGCGAGAGCTCAGGGATAAATCCTCTAGACTGGCTCAGACATCAGGTGGACCCCTGTGTGCTGGTGGGACAGACATGAGTTTTGCCCATATGAACTCCAGCCTTGGAGTAGATCTGGGGCACATCTGCCCTCTTCTTAAGTCTGTGCCCTGTATTTGTGAGACTTAGTTTAGCATCAGACAAGGGAGCTAAGGCACTTTCTCCACTACCTGTCTCTTAACTTTAGGCAGCATAGTTCTCACAAGGCCATTGCTTGGAGATGAGGCTATAGAACCACTCTGACACCAGGCAGAGTTCTGTACCCCAAAGTGACTGACTTTTGTTTCAGCCTGCATCACTCTCAGCCCCAACATGGACCTCAGTACATCCCTGAGACTGTGTAGGTTCTTGCTACTGTAAGACTCAGACATGTCCCTTCTTAACTGCAGCTTAAGTGGCCAAGGCACTGCATTCACCAGCATTACCCCAAGCACTAGTGCATGGAAGACCCTAGTCACTGTGGGTAGCAGAGGGTAGTAAGCACAAAATTTTTCCCTAGAAGTAAGTACTGCCTTAGTGAAACCTAACATTGGAGACATCCTAAAAGCTCCTATTTACATGCCTTCCTATAGACAGAAACTTTAGAACAGAAGCAGCGCCAAGGGAAGACATGTGGCCCCAATATATTGGGCTTTTATTTCAGCTAGCATCACCTGTGGCTCATTGCAGCAGTCTTGGACCATAAGTCCACCTTGGCAATAGGCAGCTCACAGCAGTCTGAGCCTTTGTTCTACCTCAGGGATATGCTGGTGTTAGCAAGCCGTGGTCTTAGGGTGTGACACAGTCTGGTGATGTTGGTAGCCACACATCTGACAAGGGCTGGGAGCTTGTCCTTTCTCTATGATTCTGCCTAGAGCCAGGCAGAATCCTACAGTGCCTGACCATGGGCCAGTAACAGATAAGGCATCTGGGCCTATCTCAGCCCCAGTGAGAGGCTTTTGGGGACAGAATACTCTTTCCAGGTGCTTTCCAGGTTCTTTTTCTAACACCATACCATCAATGTATTTGGAACAAACCTGGGTTTGTTTTTTTGTTTTGTTTTGTTTTTGTTTTTGGTACCGTACTAGGGATCGAACTCGGGTCCTCGTGCTTGCAAGGCAGGCGGCGAAACCACTAAGCTAAATCCCCGGCCCAACCTGGGTTTGAATTTCCCTCTAGTACTGCAACAGTGACAATATACCCACAGCAGACTCTCGACAAACCTGGACCTGGATGCCAGTAGTAGAAGTGACTATAGGCTCAGAGAAAATAAGTAGCTTGCTTAATTTCTGAAAGGACAGGCACAAAGTCAGATTAGGATGACTCAGATGCTTTAGTGCTCATGTAATACGGCATACCAACAAGCACCAAGAGCTTTTAGGAAACTGTGACATCACTTAGTACTCAAAATAAGGTTCCAGAAACTGAACAGGCAGTAATCAGTATGAGAGAATGTCTTAGTTACTTTCAGTTACTTTCTTGTCACTGAATACCCAACGTCCACAATTTAAAAGTAGAAAAGCTTTATTTTGCTTCACAGTCTGTAGAGGTCTCAGTCAAGTCAGCTGGCTCCAAGGCAGGACGGCGTGGCAGAGGGGTTTGGCAGGGGAGAAACAGCTCATGGCTTGGCAGCAGGAAGCAGAGAGCAATCAAAGAGGAGGGAGGGAGATAGACCCTGCCAGGCAACACCCCAGTGATCCACCTCCTCCCACCAGGCTTTACCTCCTAACATCACATTTTGCTATAAACTCATCAGTTGACTAATCCATTGATGAGTATCATGCCCCATGAGTCAGTAACTTTCCCAAATCCCTACCTATGAACACATGAGGCTTTGGGGGCATCTAGTTATAAACCATAACAGAGAACTCAAAGATGAGAATTTAAAACAACTATTTTAAGGAAACTCAATAATTTTGAAGAAAACATAGAGAAATATTTCAATACTTTAATACTGTAACATTTCAATACTCTTAACAGAAAAACAAGAGACAGAAGCCATTAGAAAGATTAAACAGAAGTTCTTGAGCTACAAAACATACTCAATAAAATTAAAAATGTGATAGAAGGTATCAATAGCAGAATCAAACAAAACTAAATCAAACAGAAGTAAGAAGTAATGAGGTTAAGAAAAAAAAGAAGTAATGAGGTCAAAGATAGGCTTTTTCAAATCTCAAAGTTGGAAGAGGAAAAAGTGAAAGTGAATTAAAAAAGAGATAGAAAAAAGAAAGCTTATGGGAGCTATAGGACAATATTATAAGAGGAAATATTTGGGTTTTGGGGGTTTAAGAGAACTTGAAAAGTCCAAAAGGACTGAAAGCTTATCCAAAGAAATAATAACAAAATACTCCCCAAACCTAGAGAACTATACAAATATCCAGGTACAGGAAGGTCAAAGGTCACCAGTCAGATTTTTTTTTTTTTAACTTAACCAAATCTACCCTAAAACATCTTACAATCAAACTCTCAAACATGAAAGATAAGGAGATTTGTAAGGTTGTTAAAAAAAAAAGGAAACAAGTGACATATAGTTGTGTCCTGATTTGCCTGACAGCCTACTTCTTTGTAGAAACCTTACAGGCCAGGAGAGAGGAGCATGAAATTTTCATAGTACTAAAGGAAAAAGAAAAAACAGTTGTCAGTTGAGAATACTGTACCTAGTGAAGCTATTCTTTAGAAATGGAGAGATAAAAAGATTCCCAGTCAAACAAAAGCTGAGAAAATATATCTCCACCAGATCTCTCTTACAACAAATGCTAAATAGAGTCCTCCAAACTGAAGGAAAAAGGTATCAATGAGAAACAACAACAACAAAAAGCATAGGAAAGTATAAAAACACTAGAAAGAATAATTATATATAAACAAATTCAGAAT
>NW_004624752.1:13322394-13389361 GCF_000247695.1 Heterocephalus glaber
TGGATGCACATTGAGGCGATACTCTTAAGTGAAATGAATAGGACAAGCATGTGTAAATACCGAACAGTTTCTCTAGTGTGAGAAACTTTAAGTGTAAATAAGGACTAAAAGGCATAATAGATAATGTGAAATAGGAAGAAAAGGGGCAAAGGGGAAGGGGAAGTAGGAGGGACATGGGAAAGGAAAGCAGGGAATGGAATTAATAGGAGAAAATGAAAAAAAGGTAACAAAGTCTTTGTAAATAGGGAGGGATGGAGGGGTTGAAGGGAGGGCAGGGGAAGGGGGAAAAAATAAGACTCAAGAGAGATTATGTAAAGATGGAAATTTCCAATGATGAATGTCATTATATTGTGTACCTAAAAGGTACCAATAAAATTAATTTTTTTTTAAAAAGCAGCAACAAAAAAGCAAATACCTCCACGTTCTCTTTAGATCAATGAGGTTGGATAAGGTGTAGGAACTTCAGTGTTCTTATCTCAATATTGAGACTAATAATATTGACCTTCGAGGGTTTTTGAATAGATTTAATTAGATAATATATTTGGAGGACTCATCATTTAATACATGCTCAGTAAATGGCAATTATTCATAGTATTATAATTATAAAAATACATGGCTATCCCATGAATCACCATACAGAAATACTTCCATATCATTAACACAAGAAGTAGAAATTTAAATACAAAGGAAGGCGAAATTTTCCATAGTCAGATCTCAGGCCTAGGAGCATCAGGGCCCAATACTCATGTGGTGAAACAAAGGCACAAAGGCTCAAACTGTCTTCACCTTTTCTGTTTGCCCTCCTAGTCCCTACCATGCTTCTAGTTTAATTCTGCTGTGCCACTGTAAGGAATAAAGTAGCTACAGAGTCTATGTAAGAATAGCATATATTCTTCCTGTCTTATGGATGGAGGTGGATCCTTTAGAAGCCAGCCTGGGCTCCTTTCTCATCTCTCAGTCCATGTTCAGCTCATGGGAAGCACAGAAGTCTTGTGATTTAGTCCTAAACTATGAATGACAAGGACATTATTGCTGCCCATGAGGAATATAAAAGCTAGCTGGACAGAAAGCAATCCTTGTTTAAAAAAGGAGAATAATGAATAAAAGGAAATTATCCAACTGTGGGTTTTTATTTTAATAGCTACACTTACAAAATGTTAACTGATATAGTGTAATCATTATTGTGTGAAATTAGTTATATTTTCAAAACTTGCCACTTATGGAAAAAAAAGTGGCCTTTGCCCAGTATCTTAATACCCAGTGTCATCAATAGTGGTCCAATCTGATATTATATCAACTTTAAGTTAAGTTGCTGCATTTTCTTTGTCTATGTTCATCACTGTTTTCAAATGTGGTTCTTTGCTTGATTGACAGGAAAAATGTGGATCAATTCTGCACCGCAGTAGGTGAACTGACCTACCCAAAGTCACCTAGGACAGGGAGGCATTTTCACAAACAAAGTTGAAGTGCTTAGACTTGTAGTTTTGTCTTTCTTCATGTAGCTGCTTTTCCAGCTCAAGTGAAAATCTATTTTTGTCTGGGGAGTTTAAGTAAGGTGTGATGTTGGTGACAGGATGAACGGCTCTCACAGGGAACAAGAACTCCACTTCTTAGTGACAGCTTGTGCCTGCCACTCCTCCAGGGTGCTTTACTACTTATCAAAGGAATGAAGACAAGTGGACTGAGGCCCCACTGTGCTGCACCATCTTTGGAAATGCCTGTGAAATATAAATCAATGGTTCTGTTTCTGAAAAAATTGCAACAACTCTGTAGCCCAGAAGACAAGTAGAGTTTGAGAAGATAAATCTGCAATAGCCTTCCAAAAGTAATTTTTTTTGTTAGCATTTGTTTGCAATACATAATAGTTAACATTTGTTTTTGGGAAATTGGTATGTGTATATAACATATCTTAATCATTTTCAATTCCTTTGTCCCTTCCACCCCCTTCCCTCTCCCAGATCCTCTTCTGCATCTCCCAAAAGATGCCTTTTTGTTTCAACCATCTTTCCTTAATTTTACTCCAAGAGTCACTTTAAAAAAGATATCTAGAAAGCAAAGCGGAAATAAATGGGAGGTGGTGGTGGTAGGGGGAACATCTGGTATTCTGTTGTAAAATTTAGTATATATGTCTACTTATATAACTTTTTCTGAAACAAAGCTATTATGCTCCCCAGGTGGCAAATATAGAAATGAATACCCAGCTAGCAAAATCTTCCTCTCTGAGTTTACAGATTACCTTGTTTATAAGAATAATACTTTAGTGAAGGTGTCAGCTGTTCTGGTTATAGCCATCACTCACTCAACAATTGGCAAGTTGCGCTGAGCACTCCTCTAAGCTCAGGGAAAGATCCTCATTGTCTAGCCAGGAAATGAGGCTTCTGATATTCTTTTGGCATTACAGAAAAAAAAAAGCACTGAAATATGTGTGATAGCTCACTGCTGAGTAAACATCATCGTGTCCAGAGCACTCTTGGCAGTCTTTCCTGAGGTCATTTGAGGGTGTGTCCTATCTCTGGCCACAGAGAAAAGCAGTTTGTTATAGTTGGTCCGTCTCCACTGCCTAAAGAGGGCAATTGATTTTAGAAAAAGAATTAATCTAATAAAAATAGACAGCTTAAAATGAGATAAACCAGAATATCAATCTCCACTATAGTTCTTATGTTGTGTTCTTCCAAGTAAATAATTCTATAAGAAATTAGGATGCCTGTGAGGTTTTCATATATTCAACTATTTTTTCTTATCTGGTTCCTTCTAAAATAATTTGTTTCATATATGAGAAAGTGGAGAGAAACTGATAGATCCACCCGAAAAAATAAAATCACACTAGAAAGATTTCTTATGCTTTCTTCAAAGGACCCCTCTTGAGAATCAACATGGGGATGTTCACAGGAATGGCCTAATTCTGACAAAGCAGTCAGTGAGGTTCTTGATTCTGCTTTTGTTCTTTCATCTCAGCAGCTGAGGTCATCTTGTTATTGCTGCTCTCCTGGCTGTTTGACGAATGTCCATCAAGTTTCTAAATACAGAAATATTTCCATAGGTTAGCCTTCTGTCTGTGGATGAATATGTCGATTATTGACATTGAAATGTCAGAAAGCTGTTGCGTTAAAAGATTAGTGACTCTAAATGGCAGTTGTCTGGTGATTGTATTTTCCTGGCTTGTTACCGTTGTTTTATGATGCTCAGGTAGAAGGTGGGTGTGTGTCATTGGCTCTCCCTAGTCATGACTGGGTTCTACTTTCTTTCTGAATATTCAGTGTCTTGGGGGATCATTGACATTGTAGGCACCTAGAAGCTTGTTGCAAATACAAAACCACAGGCTACACTCTAGGCCTCCTGAGTCAGAATCTAAATTTTAACAAGACCCCCAGCTGATTTACAATGTTCACATTAAATTTTGAGACATTCTCTACCTTACCATAGAAAGGATCCATATTACCTTCCTCATCTTCACTTTTGCTCTTTTACTATAAGGCTTTACGAACAGCTTTCACTATTCAACTTACTTACAGAATAGATAGGACTTACATGTTAGATTCTGCATTTGTTTCTATTATGCTGTTGTTGATATCATAAACTGGGAAAATCATATTGTTTTAAGCCTGGTGAAAATAGGTGAATAGTTACCAAAGTCTTAGGGAAGGTTCATGAAACTAATACCTTCAGAGTGTGAAACTTGTCATAAAAATGTTCCTGCCTTTCTCTTATGGAAGATGGATATCACAGGTCATTTTTGCATCATATACATCTGTGGAACAAAAGATCTGGGGTATTTGGGGGACTGTATGGTTCTGCTAGCTGAAGCCATACTTAGAATCTTGAAACAGTCTCTTAGGGTAGCAACACTAAGTGATAACTGCTCAATTCTCTGTAAACACATTATATTAGGTGTGCTGTAATAGTTTTTAAAGTTTTATGAAAGCAAAACAGAAAACCTATTCAATAAGAAGCAAAAAGACATATACATTACTCTAATATCCATGATAAAAAAAGTTGTTCTGGTTTACTAATCAGTACTAATTACTTGGCATGCATCTTCTCCAATTCTATTATATAGAAGCCATTATTCTTAATTTAGACTTAAAGAAACTAGAGCTCATGGAAATTAAACAATGTTCTCAAGATTATGCAAATAATTGATGGAGGTCATATTCACACTGAGACTGTTCCCACTGTAGTCTCTTCACTAAGCTATGTAGCTCCCAACTACTCCATGCATAACGATTGAGTGAAGATTTAGGCAAAGGGGAAAGGTGGTTTAATTTAGGGGACTCCTAAAATATTCTTTGCCACTGAACCATTACAGAGCCATTGAAGTCCTGGGTGCTTCTGGGTAATAGTAAAAGTCTAATTGAATTTTTAGGGCATAGAAATCTCAGGTTTACAAGGGCCCTACTTGTATCACCCTAAAGAATTTGTGCATATTTGCCAATTTGTTTCAACAGCTGAGATCGCTTTCATCAGTGTTGCTCTTATGTTCCATTTCTTCCAGGAATTTACTCTGTATCAGTCCCTCTTAATTTTATATTCCTCCCCTCCATTGGTCCTCCTCTCCTTTTGTTGGGGGCATACTCACGTCACCTCTTCTTAAAAAAAAAAATCAATCACCACTAACAAACATTTTCCTTGACTCTTGTTCTCCTTCTATATCCTTTCACCCTCTTTTACCTGAAACAGTGGCTGCCTCACTTACTGTCTGTAAATCATTTTTTAAAATTCACTTTGAACCTATTGCCATCTGGTTTTGTTTTCCATCACTCACTGAATCTGAAATAGCCATTTTCAACAAGTTTTTATGATACTAAGATGCAATAGTCTTTCAGAGAAAAATGGAAAGAGACTATAAATGACACATTGAAAATGTACTGTGAGCCATCATTCTGCACTGATATCTGTCTATATTTTTTCATTTAACCTTCATACTATCCCTGTGATATTTAAAAATCATCATGATCAATGTGGTTTAAAACTTAGGAAACAGATTCAATGCATTCAATTAAAATAAGGTAGAGACTTGATTCAAATCTAATTGTGTCTGACTCAAAATTCAATGGTTTCTCATTAAACAAGACAAAAAATAGAGAGGGAGGGAGGCACAGAGAGAGAAAAGAGGAGGAAGGAACTGGAGGGGAGTGTACAGGAGGAGAGATTTGAACATAGTAAATGTTCCTTAAAACAAGCAGTAGATTTAAATTGAACTTTAGATTAACTTCATTGCTACTATTATTTTTAAATTTTAATATACAGGAATACTTTATTTAAGAACTAAAAGCAGAGCACAGAAAAGGGGAAAGTAATATTACTTACAAACATTACTTATATCTCAGAAGTTGCATACTTAAGGGAAAGACCTCTGATCTCTGTTAAATGGTGTTTTCTCTGGACTGAAGGTTACAGCAAGGATATCTATTTGATAATACAGCAAGGATATCTATTTGATAATACTGCCACCTTGCACAACTCCTGAGGGCTTTGTTAACACACAAGAAATGGATCTATAAGGTGAATAGTGAATGAATTTACCAAAATTGTGTGTGCTATTTAAATTTTCTTGACATTATTCAAATTTTTTCTGGTCTAGAAATCAGGACAGAATCTCAGGACAGATGGCTTGGTAATGAGTTTTTCACTTCTTTTGGCTGCCAAGCAATTTGAAAATTTCACTAAGCCTGGCCCCTGTCAGTACAGTTCAGCACTTCAACTTGAAGACTAGTCTGACACCAGGAAGTTGTTATCATCATCAGCTAATACTTAGCAAGTGTGGCACATCAGGTTTTACAAAAATGGAAAAAAATGGTCTATTCTGATTGTAACTTCTAGCAAGTTTGGGTTGCAAGTGAATTTCTGTGTTGAGCTACAAGTTTAACTTGTATTTCCAATCCAATTCCCTTCTTAACTTTGGATCCACTGATCCAATAATCTGTTGTACATTTTTACTTGGATATCATGCAGGCATCTAAAAATGCACATGCTCACTGTGGAATTCTTGATCTTTCCCAAGAAAACCTCTCCTGCTCTAGTGTTTCCTGTTTCAGTGAATATTAACATCATCTATTCAACCTGAGATCCAAACTTGGAATCATTCTTGACTATTCCCTCCCTTTACCACATCCAATCACCAGGGCCTGTCCATTCTACCTCCTAAATCCTTCCACTTCTCTCCATCCCCAATGCCATCATGATGTTGGGATCATCATCAATTTTTAACTAGTTGGGCATCAGCCTCACCCTTTGCTGCCAAATCCATTTTCTCTGTGGGACCAGTGTGGTACCTTAAGTCAGTCATGCCATTCTCCTGCTGAAATCCATTCCATGCTTTCCTTTGGCTGCAGGGTGAGGTGCAAACTGCTCAGCATAACTTAGAAAGATGTTATCTCCCTCCCCAGTACCATTTCTACCCAATCAGTTATTCAGTAAGAAAATATTTTTTGAGTGTCTTCTCTATGTGAACCTTGCTTTAGGCTCTTAGAGATATGAAGCTATCCAGATACAAGCTAATGGGAACATACACACAACATGGAAATGAATGAATGATTTTAAGTCCTGACAAATACCTAGAAGGGAGAGATTTTTGAGAGGTGCCATCTATAAACTTTTCTTTATTCCACCTACACTAATGTAGATGTTTCAGATGAGTGTGTTCCTAGTCCTTCTATCATTACTTTAGCATGTTTATATTATTTCTTGTATGACTCTTTTATGCTCCCTTGTTATAGACTGGCTTATGTCATATGCTTAAATATTTGTTAAATAAATGAATGTTACTTTCTAAATATGAAATAATTGATAAGCTTTTATCTAATTGGGTAAAAATTAAAATGTGTATATATATAAACACAATATACATATATACACATAACATATATATAAACATGTTTCAGAGTTATATATGTAGGACTGTATATATTGGAAACAAATTTATAATTGTTCATATACTTGCAGATTTGTATATTGAACTTTTTTTGTTTTTTGTTTTTGGTACCAGGAATCAAACTCAGAGCCTCACACTTGCCAGGCAGGTGATGTACCACTAAGCTACATCCCTGGCCCATTGTATATTGAACTTTTAAACACATACAATGATTGGCTTATTTACTTCAAATTCACCAATTCTTTCAAATAATGAATTGTATATATTACTAATTTCTTGGTTTTTCTTCTTATCTGCTAACAAAAATAAATAGAAATAATTTTGTTTGGAAAATTGTGAGATAAAAAACATTAAACACTGCAAGGAAAAATAGATATGACTTTTTTGTGTCATTTTAGCTGAAGAAACAAATTGTGGGTGGAATAGCCATCACTGTAGGGAAGACTATATTAATACCTTCTGTTTGTTAAATACTCTTACCTTTGGAAGGTTTATACCTATTAATCTGTTCTATTAGATGTTAAATCTTTGTAAGGATTAGTAAAGGAACAGTAGGAGACCCATGTAAAGGGACATGGGACAACCATAGTATCTTCCATCTTCAGGTTCTGCAGAAAAGAACATTTTGTCCACCTGTGCTCACCATAAAACCAAGAAAATCATAACAAATAATATCAGCTTGAATAAAGTTTAGATTGGGTTTATGTACTTTTTGAGAAAATAGTTCCTCTCACCCTGAAAGTATTTGCTTACATAATTTTGACTATTTGGCCTTGTTATTGATGAAAGAAACTTCTGGGGAGAATTTGTGTTCCAAGTCTTTTGTTATTTTCTTCTTGAATTCTTACAGCACACTGTGCTTTTACTGTGGCCATTTAGGGTGTGTATCAGAATTTCTTCAGGAAACATTAACTTTCCAAAATATTTTGGCACAAAGAATCAACAATAGCTATCTTATCAACTTCTCTTAAAGGAGAACAGGGTTTTTTTTCTGACCACCGTTTTCTCACCAAGTCTATCACTTGTAAATACTCTGAGGTGTATACCTATAGTTTGAGATCAGTTGCTTGGTTCCTAAATAGAAATAGTTTCAGACAGAATGGAGTACAGTGATGTAGAAAAAACATGGGCTTAGGAGTTAAAAGCCTCTCAACCAGGACATTTCTCTGATTTGTATAATGCATCTCCTTTCTGTTTATCTATATTTCCATCTCTCCTCCAATGCTTATTTAAAATTTGCCTCTTGAAACCCTCAGAACTTGGTTTGGTTTCTTTGTGGTTGACAGTTTAACTAGCTTATTGTTTTGTAGACGCTTATATATGTGCACACTTAATTAGGGGCGGGTGCTGCTGGGGAAATGACCTTTATCTGAAGACCTTAAATCTAAAAATAATTAAAACAAATAGAAATCTTTCCTTCTACTGCTCAATGTTTCAAAAATTACAATGAGCTCATACTTGTCAGGGTTCAAGTAATATACAGCCTACATGACATTCCAAGTTTAAAGCATGAGTGAAAAAATACTGATCAGAAGCACATGATGTGGAAAAAGGGGTGGGTATTGAATTCTGTGGTCCCATGTGGCAGTCCAGCTTCAGACTCTTAAGTCTAAGTTATTTACAGTACTGAAGAAAGTGCCCAAATCACGACTACCCATGGCAACGCAGAACAACGCATTGAGCATGCCACTGATAAAACTCAACAGAGAATTGGCTTCCCAAATGTGGGGACACATAAAACAAAACATTCTTTCTTTATGGTAACTATTTGAATTTCTAATTCTCTGGGCCTCACAAGTTTATTATGAAAACCATGTTTAGTTTCCTTTAGGGACAAAAAAGAACCACATGCTATTGCGTAAAGTTATAGAATTATAATAGCAAATTTTTAAAACCCTATAATTTGTTCCTTGGGTAGCCTTATATTGTCCTCTTCTGCATTAGGTAATTCAAACACAGAAACATTTTACCCTTGACACAATTTGGAATTTGGAATTGCTTGAAAAAACCTGAATAACTTCATTTTTCCATTTGAAAATTCTCTAAACGCAAATTGATAAGTTCTCAAAGAACTTCAGTGCTGAGTTTGCAGGCTAGCATTTCAACTGCCAAGACGTATATTCAAAGTGTTTGTATTGCCAGAGAAAACATAGCTGTTAGTCTACAGCTCAAGCAATCTGTACACCATCTTTTAGCTTAGGGAGATTGCAAAGTGGGCTGAAGGTTAGATGCACATCTTAGAAAAGTCAAATTCAGTGCTGGAATGGCATCTACCCAAAGAAAACAATCAAGTCCCAAATAGCAACATTAGCTTAGAATATTGGAAGTTTTAAATTATGGCTTATTTTGAAAGGATTCCCACTTTACACAACAAAACAAAGTGATAGGATCCACAAGCCAAAAATTTTCTCCCAATCTTCAATTTTACTTTTGATGAATATTCTTGTGTCTTGCTTTAACTTTTCTTTAATAGACCATGATAGCATAGAAACTGGCCATGTAGGGTAATTTCATGGTGGTATCAATGGAAAGGGTCTCATAAGGCCAGAGTGGCTGTGAGAGACAATTCCTGACATTTTCATAGACTAGATTGAATTCTTGGCACAACCTGAATTTCCCCTCTTACTACTCCTTAGCTGAATCAGTTATGCTTTGATTTCTACACTGATAATGTGATAGAGTAAATTGGGTCATTTTTAAATTGGGCATTTGTAATGACCCAAGATACAGCAAACTGCATAAATAAAAGATGACATTTCTGAAGATGTGAAAAACATCTTTGTCTTTTCCAAGTTTCTTTTATTATTAAATGTTCATATATCTAATACCTTCATGGGTTAGTTCAAACTTTAACAGGGTGGCTACTGTAGAGATAAGATAAGTTTTGGGTTATATATAAATACCGAAGCACAAAATCTAACTCCAGCCTTTTCTCACCACTCATGTCCCCCTGGTGTCTTAGTATATTCCCCTTAAAAACCCTGTTCCAGATTTTATAGAATCTTCTCAGAAACCCAGTTGTTCATCCACACTCTTTTATTCAATCAACATTTATTCAATGTGTCTGCCTTATTCCAGCTTTGTATATAAAATGTTTTGATCAATCCTCTCAAGAATTACTATTTTGCAGGTGAAAAATAAGTCAGGGGATTTAAGTAACTTGTGCAAGGTCACACAACTAATCAATGGCACGTGGACAGGTGAATTCTGTACCTCGGTCCCAAGGCTGGCTTTGAGATACCTTAAGAAGACACAGTAATGGATGCACATAACGATGAGAATCATGTGGCTGTGCAGCCAGTGGGACCAGTAATAAATATAACGTGGCCCAGTGAGTACTCTCAAGGACCCGTCTTCCACTTTTTTTTGGATACCATGGGTATTGATAATATAAAAATTTGATCAGTAATACAACAAAGTGATCTTTGCATTCCAGAGAAAGAATCCAACTATCAATAAATATTAATGATATCAAATGTATCTTATTCCATAGATCTCAAGAGACTTATAACCAGCATCTGAACATATATATTTCCTGATTTAGATTTAATGATTTTCCTTCCAGCTTCTTGGTACCATTTATTAAACATAATGAACGCCTTCTCTTAGGACCTATTTTGTTTTTCTGCATGTATGTAATGTTGAAACTCTCTTCTGGCATTTGCAGCTGTGATTTTAATTCGATTTGTGCCACTGTGATCCAAACCTCAGGATCTCCTAATGAAAATCATAAAACTGTGTAAGTAGAAAGAGACTTCAGAGACCAACTAGTCGCATAGTTTCAAACTGGCTGAAGCTGGCCCGGAATCTGTGTTATTTGCTCTCCACAGTAATAATCCAAGTTGTGTTGTTATCATTTTTAAAATTTGTTGCCAAAACTTTTAAGTGAGTGTATTTCAAATTTTTAAAAATCTGTTTGTTGAGTTCTCTCGAATATTTAGAATACTAGGCATCACTGGGCCTGTCTTACCGCTCATGGATGCTCATTTCCTGTCTTCACTGTTTGGAGAAGCAAGTGCTCCCTGGAGATGGGGCTGAGTTCATAGGCTGTCACCATCCCTGGCCTCCCCTCATGGGTAATTCGGGGTCAACAAATGCTGATATTGATTATGGAATTTGTATTATTTTCTTATAGCAGAGTTAAATTGAAGAAAAATATTCCTAACTGTCAGAAATAGGAAGATAGAAGATAATCTGAGAGGGATTTATGTTTAAAAACAGAGAAAAAGTTGCTTTGTGGAAGTGAAGAATATGCGTTTTGAGCTAATATGCAAATGAAACATCTCTGTTTCAAGTCTATAACTGATATACTTTGCTTGGCCTTGTAAGCAATTGAGAGCTATGATCTCATCTTATTTTGGAGATTTGAACACAGATAGCAAAAGAGGTTAAAAGGCCTCCCTAGAGTTTACATTTGTAAGCCTTAACTAGAGTGAAGATTTTCTTACCTCTTATTATGGTGCTGAGCATGTAAGAGATAACAAATATTTGGTGAATGAATTTGTGTGTTGAAAGCTAAAAACGAATTTATTTTAATGTTTTGAAATTTTTAAAGAAAAACTAAGACATAGTATTAAAGAAATTTATATATATTCAAAAAGGGCACAAATATTGAAGCATATAAGCATTGTTTCATCTAGATGTCAGAGTTCCCTAAATCTCTCCTTTGGAAGGTACTTAACTAAGAGGGCCTTAATCATTTTCCTTGTCTGTCAGGATTGTATTTTGTCCAAACTACTGCAGAGTTGTGGTAGAATGTATCTTGAGTTAAAATGTTAAGCTAGAAAAAATAATTTTAAGAAAAGTTTCTCTCTCTCTCTTTGTCTCTCTCTCTCTCACACACACACACACACGAACACATACACACACATATACTCATACAAATTCAGAAAAATACAGTACTTAGCTTATGAATTTTGCTGTGAACCATTTCTATTTTTCAAGGTTCCCATCCTTCATTTCTGTTTCTATTACTACATTTTAAAGACACAAACATCTTTTAGATTATAATTTTTTCTTCTTACTCATAAACACTATAGAGTCTCAGGATAAATTTTAAAATAGAGACATTAGGAATAGAGATATAGCTCAAGGTTAGAGCTCTTTTTCAGCACGAGTTTGATCCCTAACACCACAAAGAAATATTTTTTTAAAAAAAGACAGAAAGAAACCAAAAAGAAAAGAAAAGAGAAGTCTGTCTGTTTTCCCACCCTATTCTTTTCAATCCAAACCAGTTACAGAGATCGATTTTTTAAGGGATCCTTGAGAGGTCATGGATCCATTCCTTGGCTTCCATAACCACCCAAGATGTCAGTCCAGCCAGTTTTCCACGTCCTCCAGATGCAATTGTTTTACATATTTAAGGAAGCTGGAGGAGCTTCTAGACAGGCAGGATTTCTAAAATTTAGAGTATATTCTCTATATTTTTATATTACCCTGTGTCTTAGTTACTTTTCTTATTGCTGAGACAAAATACCCAACACCACAAGTTAAAGGAGGAAAGGTTTATTTCAGCTCACAGTTTGTAGAGGGTTTAGTCTACAGTTGGCTGGCTTTAATGCAGGGTGGCACGGTACAGGGGCACTGTAGAGGAGAGACAGTCTATGGCATGGCAGGGCAGGCAGAAGGCAGCAAGCAGCAAGCCTGTTTGTCCCTTTTATCCCTTCCAGGGTAAGGGTACCTGCCTTTTGGATGGTGCCATCCACACCCAGAACTATGCCCACCCCATCAGTGGATTAATTAAATAACCACGAACTGCACCCTTAATCCCAGCATCACACACCCTAGATCCAGCTACCTTCAAAAAGCACCACCTATGACTGCCTGGGGCTTTGGGGGTATATCTAGATACAAGTTATAACACCCTGCAAATATTTTATTGGCTTCTGTGAGTATCATTATTTTCCTTCAGAGGAAAAGATTCCATAGCAACTGTGCTTAAAAATTACCATTTTTTTCATCAACAGAAGTTGTTTCTCATGTATTTCCTAGACACTGCATGAGTACATTTACAGTCATTTCCTGTTCAGTTGGATTAAACAAAAACCAGCTGATTGCCATCCTCAATAGCAAATGATTTATTCCCTTTAAATATTTTCACTCCAATCTTCATTTCCATAGCTTAATAATCTTGATTTTTTTTGCATTTATTTATTTTTTTGGTACCGGGGATCGAACTTGGGACCTTGAGCTTGCAAGGCAGGCGGCGGAACCACTGAGCTAAATCCCCGGCCCAATAATCTTGAATTTTTAAAAGGTGTTTCCAAGATAATGCCTTGCAAAGTCCTAGTTATCCCAAAGGAGAGTTCAAAGGGTGATGGAGGATCCCAGTGGTGAATTAGCTCTGACACTTTAGAAGTTCTGGACCCTATTGTGTTCTCTTGATCACATATCATAGATTTGGACCACTCTGGCTTCCTTTCCATGGAAAAGGCCAAAGGCACTGACAATCCCAAATGAAAGGCACTGAAACATAGAGGTGATAAATCTGTTGCACACATTCACTTTGGAGGCTGCAGAGAGGAGGCAACACAGCACATTGAGAGTGCAGGAGTGGATCATCCACTCTGGGCTACATCCCTCTTGCACTGTCTGTTTAAATTTTATCAAATGACTTCACTGCTCTATGTCTCCATTTCCTCATCTTTGTCATGATAATAAGGCTAGTAATACCTAATATCTTACCTTGGTTTCCAAGAATTAGATTCTGAGATGGAGATTTGGACACAGGGATTATTGTCGATGTAGTGGTGTCCATATATGTGTGAGAGTAAAGGAAACAGGACAGCCTGGAGAGAAGAACAGAACTATAATGCAGGCCCTCAAAGGCCTCAGCTGGTCCCACGTGGAGCCTAGAAGCTAAAAATGACCCTTTATTGTTGCCTATCTTGAGACAAGTGGACAGGCCATTAATCCCTTATATCAGCCAGTCAGGAAGGGAAGCATGACCTTAGGTAACAGCTGAGGGAAATTCCTGGAAAGCATCATATCCAACAGCCCTTCTGGGAGTTAGGGGAATAAGAGTCTTAGATCTCTAGAAGAAATGTGGATATCGTGCACCCACTATATGCACCTGGGAAGGTTAAATGAGATGATCCACAAGCATCATTGTGTCCCATGCCTGACACACTCTTTGCTATAAATATTATCTAACACATACTTACTGAGCATTCACTATTTGAAGATGCCAGAGGAGACATTGTTAGGGAAGTGCGAAAGTAAATAGTGAAGAGCCCTGCCCTGAAGAGATCATGGTTGAGTATAGGAAAAGTGAACTAGAGGCTACAGATGGACTCTTATTCACTGCATATGCCCTTTCTAATATCTCTAATCACCAAACTCATACCAAGTATTTTATAACTTTGGAAGTGACCAAAATGAGTGTTCCTTTTTTAAAGTACCTTGTAGTCTCATTGGAGAGTCAAGAAATACATGCATGAAAGGACCTGATAAGAGCATGGCATTCGATTAAGTATCAAAATGTGTGGCAGGGACCCTCGGTAGTGATGGAGATGTAGGGGTACTAGAATAGTCAGGAGGGCTTTGTGGAGAAATGGCCCTGACCTAGACGCTGTCCCTCCACTGGATAGGTGGAGGGGACGAGAGAACTCCAGATAGGAGAAGAGCACAAGTGAAGGGTCTGCCCATGCCAGTGGGTGATGGATGAGTCAGCACGACAGCAATAGAGGTTCTTTTTAAAATTTATGTATGATATCTATACATATTTATAGGGTACAGTATGATAATCCAGTACATGTATTGATGTAAAATGACCAGATTAGGGTAACTGTATTTTCATCAGCAATGAAAATTCTACATTGGCACACACTACTAAATAGATTTCTACTGATTGTTGGAATCAGGCTACTTGTGACAGATTGGGGCATTTATGACTAATTGTAGCAGCACTCTTGGATTTTTGAGTGACACAGATGAAACTGTAACAGGTAGATTGATCTGGTGGTGCTAAAGAAGAATAACTATAAAGGGAAACCAGCACTTGTGGAGTTGCCTCAAGTAATCTTCTCAGTGTCTTCTAACCAGTTTTAGTTAGTAAGCCAGGTGAAAGATAACTGAAGCAAAGTGTAGAGATTGGAATTGCACACCCAGACATCATATGCTTTCTTGAGCCAATTTTAGGAGAAAGATGATTTTCACAGAGGAAAAAACCACATAGACTATTAAATTAAATTAAATCTGTAATTCCCATTTCATGTGTTTGAAAGGAGAAAATAACTTCATATATTAGGTATTGAAATTGCTTGCTAGACTTATAAAGTTTCAATAAATGATATTATTTTTGTTGATATTATTATGCCCATGTCAGGAATTTGTATTTATTTTTAGGAGTTCAGAGTGCTTAAAATAAAATATAGTATTTAAGTCTACTCTTAAGGTCTGTTTTTTTGGTTTCTTTGTGGGTTTTTGGTTTTTTTTTTTATTTTTTTGGTACCAGGGATCAAACTAATAACAGAATGGCTTTTGTATCTTTTTTTTTTTTGGTACCAGGGATCGAACTCAGGTCCTTGCACTTGCGCAGCAGACGGTGAAACCACTGAGCTAAATCCCTGGCCCTTAAAGGTCTAATTGTAGAGCTTTACTGTCTTTTCTCTTATGAATATCAGAAGTAAAACAGGATGATGTTAACTTGGAGCTTCTGCTATTAGATGGAAATGCCTTGATGAGCAGTTACTGGTAGGAGGTGGCACCCTTTACATTTCAAGTCCAGACTAAATTTTCTACCTTAACAGCTTTTATTCTTTTAGGGATTGATGTATTTTCTAGAGGAGCTTACACAACTGTCAACATCTCTGTGCAAGGTCACGACAGTTGCCTTTGCTCAGACTTGCCCTTCTTTCCCATCTTACTGTTGTTATGATCCATAGAGAAGCAGACCGTAGTGACTTGGAGAAGATCTGTAGGTCAGGAGCTATGACTTTACAATTGTTTAAAATTAATTATAATGAAGAATTCAATTCATCAGCTGCAGATAGCTATGATTCAAATGTTAATGGGCATATGTGACTACTGAGTGGCTGGTGTGATAGGTAGAATGGATGTGGAACATTTTGATCATCATAGAAAGTCCATTTGAACAGTGCCTCTCTAGAGTCAAACTTAGTGGTTTCAAGTTACATTTAACACTAACTGTATGACTTTGGCAAGTAATTTAATCTTTCTGTGCCTTGATTTTATCATCTACGAAATAAAGTGATAGGTACTGGTGTTTACTTCTCTTCATACGTGTCATGGTGCCTTATGCACAATTAGCACTTAGTATTTTTTCCTCCAACAGAATTGAACTAACTCAAGACCTAAAGAACTGACAATTTTTTAATTCATATTTCAATAGGAATAGTGGTATTGAGATTTTGTTAATTTTACTATATTTTAAAACTATAGAGAGACAATAGACTTGCAGTTAGGTTTAAACACAATGAGGAAAATAATCAACGATCACTTCACATGGTGGAAAGAAAGAAGGAGAAGCTAAAGGGAGCAGAAAAGAGAAAATTGAGTTGATAAATCTGGTGCCCAAATCAAAGACAAATTTCCTTACTTCAGCATTTTACCATAGGCAGGTCCTGAAGCCCTGGATTTAATTATCTTGGCTGGAATTCCTGTGCTAGGGTAAACAGAAATCTGAATGTGTCAACAAATTATTTAATTAAACAGAGTAGGTGGCAATGTGAAAGCAAAATTATAATGTGCAATAAGAGAATGTGATTGAAAGCTTTGGCTGTGATGGAATGGAGGGAGTAAGACATAAGAGAAAGAATTACACAGTTCTGGAGAACAGACTACAGACTTGGTTAGCCAATGTGAAAATAACACAAGAAATAAAATTAGGAAACTAGAATTGCATTATGAAAGAAGAAAATATATATATTTAAAAGCAGTCAAGATTAAGCCATCATTTTAGATGACCCAAGGGTCAGAAGGAAGAATGAAAGTGGCATTAAAAAGAGTCTCAGAATATGTGCCATGTGCATGAAAGTGGCAGTTACAATTAAAAGCAGAAGTAAAATGACTGAGACACATAAAAGCTGGAAATGAACAGATGGTCAAGGCATTCAGCTTGCTAACATGCTAAAACTGGATGCATTTTATATTTCATTCCAAGTTAACAAATATTAGGATATTAAAATGCATGAAACATGGTGTGTATCTCATCGTGCCATATTTTTATTACCAAGTTAGAATTAGACTACATGGGATGTATGCAAATGCATAAGTCTCAGGAATGCTGAGTGAGGGAAGATCAGAAAAATCACTGGATTTCCATTTTATAAAGAAGATCTTGGTTATTTGGACAGTCCCAAGTGGCTACCTACTTCTAAAAAGTCTATGAAGAGGATTCGATTTCTGGATGACACTTTCATCAAAGGTGGCAGTAATCCCCAATGGCATTTATTGGGAATGACTGGGAGATGGTTTTATTGGACACTTGTTGGATCATATTGGTCTTTTTCATTAAGAGATCTATTTTTTATACATTTCCTGTTAAGCCTAGAACATTCCCCATAGACTGAGCCCCCATGATGAGCACAAGGTTTTCATTGGTTCAAAAACTTACTGCTTGAGGAATAGCGTACAGTTAGTCAGTGGCCTCTCCAAAACCTTCTTATTTGATCCCATACCTATAATTCTGTAACTAGATTATGACTCTGATTTCCTAATGGAAAACTTGTCAGGTTTCTTTGTTCATGATTGTCAAGTTGTAGGCTATCCAACTCTCTTATCTGTCTTCAGAATACATAAGAATTTGAAAATGAAGAGAAATTGCTTCCTCTTCACTTTTTATTTTTACCTGAATCGATATTGCACTATGTTCCTTTATTTATTCAGCCACTTAATCTATATTTTTGAGTGCCTCTTATGCACTAGGTACTGATCTAGGTATGAATGATCTCTGTTCTTCTGTTTAAAAGGAGATTAACTTCCTCACAACCTGTATTTATTAACCCTGACTTTTTTGGCCAGACCTAAATGCAGTGGAGAAAAACCATTCAATTCTAACATCTTTGGAGGTTGCAGATGCACATAATAAGAATTATGTAAGAGAGTGTGTGTTATTTTCTTATTTCCATCCCCTTCCCTGCTCTGTTGCATTCCAGAAAATATTATACACAAAAAGGAAATATCTGTTTGCTCTCAGGCTATGGAGTCACTGGAAAAAGAGCTGTTAGCTTCCTCTTGTATTGCATTTGGATCTGGAAGGAATACTATCTTTGACCAAAGAGAAGGATACAAAATTGTATATGGTCATATATTGTAAAATTTCATTTTTATAGACATGCCCACAGATATATTTATATGTAAGTTAATTTTAATAATTTATTATATATGCATTATTATTATATACAAACATAATAGAAAATCATATATACATTTATAAATATAGCTAAGGCAGCCCTCACCACAGCCATGTGTTAGCTTTCTGATGGTGTGACAAAATATCAGAAATAATAAACTTCTAAGGAGGAAAGATTTGTGTTGGCTCACGGTTTTGGAGGTTTCAGTTCATGGTCAGTTGACTTATTGCTTACAGGTCTGTAGTAAGGCACTACATCATGGTGGGGAATGTGTGATGGGGCAAAGCTTTTTACCTCATGCTGGAAACAAAGAGAGGAAGGAATCAGGGTCCCATATCCCTTTCAAGGGTATACACTCAGTGACCTCACTTCCTTCTACTAGGGTGCACATTTCAAAGCTTCCATTACCTCCCAATAGTGTCACAGCCTGGCAACAATGCCTTTAGGGGGACGTTTAAGCTCCAAATTGTAACACCACGGACAAGAGGAAGTACAGTCATGTAAACATGCGCATGTGTGTCGTGCACGTGTGCACGCGCGCGCGTGTGTGTGTATGTGCATGCTTGGGTGCATGCATGTTGGGGTAGGGATGAAGGCTGGGGAAGATGGAGAGACTATAGGAGGAAGGCAGAGTACAGAACATAGAATTCTTTGTTCTCATAACTAATAGTAATGGTTGCAGAAGGGAGAGTTTTGAAAGAGATGATAATTAGAAAATGCAAGAGAGGAAGATGATATGAAGAATATATTAATAACATACCATGGTGCTAATTGAAATATGTATTTATATATATATTTATATACACACATGCAATATATAAATTATGTACTAAGAGTAAATAAAAATGTCTTCCACATTTCCAAAGTTTAGAAATTAACAGTAAGCTTCCTTCTGTAGCAGAATTAAGCCATATTTATTTATAAACTATGTATCAAAAGTGATTTAAAGAGATCTATATGAAATTTGCTGTAAAGAATGAGCACATTTAAAAACTGATGAAATATGTATATCATTTGCAACTATACCCAGCTGTTGATTACATGATTTTTAATGCCAATAATTATTTCAATATTCATCTAAAATATTCTGATTGAATGAGGTGATAAACAAATCTACTATTAGAAGATGAAAGGAATATGTATATATAACATCATCAAAGAGAATACTTTAGAGAATTATACAAATGCTTGAGGAAAAATTATGTAAATAACATTTTTCAGAAACTTAAATGTAAGAAAGTTCCAAAAGTGGCATACTATTATATCATAAATATGTATCATTCCAAAAGTAACACTGAAGATATAAAGGCATATCCTTTAGGATAAACACTGTTTAATGAAAATAGAAAACATTTTCAAAGTACCCTGATTTCTAAGTGTTTACATCAGCTACAACTGTTTGTCAAAAATAAATGTAGTTGTTTAGGTAGAGACAGTGACTGAAACATGCTTTTTCTTCAGAACCCATGGCTTAAGGGTTAGATATTTCAATGATAGAAATAATTTTAAAGGCTTCAATAAACAAGACCTATAAAGTTGAACAAAAAAGTATATTTTCCAAGACATTTCACAAATAGAAATTCCTTTCACTACCTTTGAAGTTCTCAATCTCATAACTGTGGTCTCATGATATTAGTTGGGACACAGATGGTTACAAAGCTCCCATAGGGCTACAAAAGAGACAGTGGGTTCTGGGATGGTGCATGCCAACCAGTTCTAGGGGCTTCAGATAAGTTTTAAAAAGATAAATTGCTAATATAGTGCTTAATAGGTACCAAATATTATGAAACTTGGTTTTCATTTATTTTTAAATTTTAATTTTTAAAAATCCCTCTAAGAAGTTACAATTATAATATCCTCACGTTGTAAGCAAAGAAGTTGAGAATTAGAGTGATTTATGTTGATATGTCTATAGTTGAAGAACTAGAAGGTGTCAAAGCAGGATTGGAACTTAGAAGCTACACCTTTAACCATCACTCTGTATGGCCAGCCATATTAACACAACTGTGACTCTATATGATTAATTTTATCTCAGGAAGGCAGAGAACTGTAAAATAACTTGCTCAAGGTTACTTCACAGATTAAGTGTCAGAGCAGGATTTAAACCTGAGTCTGTCTCACTTCAAAGCCACCTTCCTCAGTACTTTGCTGCTTTTCATCTGAGATATTGCCAAATACTGTGCCACACACTGGCACCTGCAGTATATTGGGTGCTTAGGATTTGGTCAAGGATGGTCAGAGCTGCTAAGGTAGTAGTAGGGGGCCTTAGAGGTCTAGAGAGGGCAAGATCCCTGCCTAAAAGTCCATACAAGCCTGCCCAGCTGCAAGTTAGAATCTGTTATCTTCATGTTCTGGTGACTCCAGCCCTACATCCTATACTGACCTTGAGATCTCAAAATGAGTTCAAATGTGTGGCTAACCATAAACACAAGTAGTATTTTAAATAGAAAAGTCAAAGTAGATATAGTAATAGTAATAAATATCATAAGGATATGACATAAATACTGGAGTTTCTAGAAATTAAATGAACATTATGAAATATATCTGGATACTCTAATATGCAACTAAAATATCCTGCTGAAACTAAATGCTAGAATCACTAAGTAACTATTAGAGAAATTCTAGATAGAGTGCTATAAAAGAACACAATTTGATGAGATAAGTGACCTTTCTGTGTATTCTTATAGTGGATTTTCTCATTTAATTCAGTATCTAGCAAATAAAGTAATAAATTGGAACATGCACAACCAGTAGGAAATCACTTCTCCTGCTAAAAGGAGACCTAATAGAAAACAGAAGTCTGAGAGTTGAGTTGATCATGCCCTGCTCCCTTGGAACCCATTCTTGAGTGGTGCACTGTCCCAAGGGCTCCTGGCTGATGAGCTGCTCATCACCAGGGTCCCGCCCCAGCTGTTGACATTAAGTGACTGGACACAGAACAGATGTGTCCCATTGCCTCAGCCAGTCTTCCCTTCCTTTCCCATCTGGGAGGGACTCCAGGGCCATAATGCAGACTCAATGTGACATGGAGATTAGTGGCATGCACTTCTCTTTTCTCTTCATCTCTTGATTACTTAAAGCCTAAGGAACTGGAAAATATCCCTGAAGAAATAGATCCAACTTCTTTCGTGCCAGGAGATGCTATAATTAAAAAAAAAAAATTGTATTTTTTTTCTACTAAGAAGAAACTGTTATTTTGATTATTTTAAGACAATCTATATTCTGGCCAAAATAATTCCAATAAAATACTTGATATATTATGTGACAAAAATAAATTATAAAACTAAATATATAAATAAAATAAAGGAAGCCTGAATAAAGGGTACATTAAGCCCATTGTTTTCATTATACACCAACTTATCATTCTGTGTGAATTACTATGTTATTAAAATTGCCACCAAGTGAGCTGTTTTTAAGGATATACTTTTAGCCAGATTCTGGGTTCTCGAGCAAGTGGTTTTTTTTTCTTCTTCTTCTCCTTCTCCTTCTCCTTTTTCTTCTTCTTCCTATAACTTCATTGCTCTCTGTTTCAAGAAAATCGAATTTGATTAACTCTGTGGGGTTGCCTGTTTGAAAATTTTTTTATGCAAAAACATTAAGGGATGTGTCCTATAGGTAATTTAGCTAACCCTATAAAAATTCTCTAATAGATCTGGTTGACTTCAAATAAGATTCTTGAAGGACTGATTCACTGTTAAAGCGATGATGACTGTGTTCATTATCTACAAGTGGTTATCAGGAGATCTTCCTTTCAGAGCTCCCAGGTAGTCCTCTAATCTCTCTTAATTGCTAACACAAAAAGGTTTCTATTTCCCTAGGGAAAAAATATTAAGGTAAGAATCCAAGAAAGGAATGGTGAGAAATGAAGTGTTTTCAGGGGGAAAAAATATAAATAAACAAAAAATCAAAAGCAAAAATGAAATTAAGAAGAAAAACCCTATTTCTAATGGGGCTAATTCATCCACTGGGAAGAACTCCCCAGGTTAACAAGGGAGGAGCTGATTAGGTCTCAGAAAGCTGGGAGTTCAGGTTTGGAAAGAGGTAACTTGGGAACTGATCTGGAAACCAAGAAATTTGGTTCTGGTCCTAAAATTTCCTATAACTTGTGCCTGTTACTGCAGCCCCCAGGGTTTCAACTCCTCTCTCCCTCCCTCCCTCCCTCCCTCCTTCCCTCCCTTCCTTCCTTACTTCCTTCTTTTCATCTTTCATTTTTTTTTTTTGACATAAAGTCTCGCTATGTATTTTTGGCTGACCTGGAACATGCAGTGATCCTCTTCCCTTAGCCTCCTGAGTGCTGGGATCACAGACGTGTACCACCATGCCTGGCCAATTACCGAGTTTAGTAAGGAGGGAAAGGACTTGTTGCTAGCCTAAAATCCCATAGCCTCAAATTGTACTTGCAGTGTCATGGGCGCCTAAGTAAAAAAATGCTATTTAATATTAATTTTAAATGCCTTTCAAATCCTCACATAAGTATGCTGTATTTGGAGCTACAATGTACATGTATACTTTTTTTTTTGGTACTGGGGATCAAACTCAGGTCCTTGTGCTTGCGCAGCAGGCGGTGAACCCACTGAGCTAAATCCCCAGCCCTGTATACTTAATGTATTTTCCTCATTTATAAAAATAAATACCTAAAGAGAACATAGGTATAGAATAGTTTGGGCAGATTCTGTATTAAGGCACAAAGTAATTTTTAAAATAAATTCCTACTTAAAAACCCTAAATGGAATATTTTATTTCTGAGGCACTAAACAGTCATGCAGGATTTTATAAAATATTTCTTTATTTTATTTAAGAAAAGGTGTCATTTCAAATTGGCGAGAGTGTATTTTTAAGCAACTGTTTTTCTACTTTTGAATCAAGCAACCAGAAAAATCTAATTTATCTATTCATTTCACCTTTTCTGAGTGGCCATTAAGTGAAGATCACTGAGTTGGAATCTATGCGGACTGGAGAAATGACTAAGACAATCCCTGACCTCTAGGGTCTTTAAATAATTATGCTTAGAGGCTCACAGGATTCAGATGTTCAAAGAGCTAACTGTATCAGTTATTTCCATATCATGTCTCTTTTGTTTATGGCTTTCTTCCTTCAATTACCTCATGTCAAAGAGAGGAAAAGTACTTTTTGTTAGAATGTATTTATAGAGCAACATTTTACCACAAGAAAGTTTTTGAGGTACAGGAGAGCCTATAGTCATCTTTTTTCTGGTGATGCTAGCATTGGCATAGTGCAAAACATGTTCATTTTGAAACACAGCCTGCCTTGACCCTAAGGTATTGCTCACATTGGCTTTGCTTTTGAAGTCTGCCATCTAAGCATCACAGTGCAGGTTAAGGGAGTGCTTGCATAAGTGGAGAGTGTTACTACTCATTCTCCCGAGACTGCACTATAAGTCCTCTTCACGAATCCAAAGACTAAGAGGGACATGAAAAATATCAAAGGGTGGGGGTTCTGGGACACTGTGATACTGAATGGGAGTCCTTTTGGCATGCTCTTGGGGTGTGGATGAAAATTCCCTAATCAAAGTTTTCCCTGCTCCCATATTTTTCATGCCTACCTGCATCAGAAATTGAGTAACTACAACCTGAAACCATCTACAGTGTAAACAAGTGTAGGATACGAGGACCATGCAGTTGCAGTGAAGGGTTTGTTCCACTGTTTTCAGGTGGCATTATTCTTTGGTAACACTGTTCTCTTTGGAGAGGAAAGAAGATAAGTTAGAAAGTGGAAATTGGTAATATTTAGGAATAGTGTGGGTGAACTGGTCTTCAATCAAGTACTCACCAACAGACAAACCAGGAACATGTTGGGAATGTGAGAAATCAAGTAGCCCCTGGAGATTTGAGCTGCCCTGTTTCTTTGATTTCCTCCTCCTCCTCTACTCCCTCCCTCCCCTCCTCCCTCCCTCCCCTCCTACTGCTCCTCTCCCCTTCCTCCTCCTCCTCCTCTTTCTTCTTCTTCTTCTTCTTATTCTGATACTGCAGACTGAATGCAGGACCTTGTACATACTAGGCAAGCACTCTACCATTAAGCTACATCCCCAGCCTTTCTGTGATTCTATTAACGAATTCTCACTTTTTACAGGGCTTTACTCAAGGAGACTTCCAGGCAATAGTACCATATGAATTTTTCTAAATTCTGTGCAGTTCTTGGAGATTCTAGTTAAAGCAGAGATAAAGGAATTCTGTGACAAAACAGATTTGAAAAATGCTAGATCAGACCCTAGCATCCTCTGTTAGGGATGATGTATATTACCAGTGCATTTTGACAAAGCTGATATTAAAAATTTTAGAGTTTTATTAATCCAGTGTTTTTGCAAACATCTTTATTTCAAATATAATATATCTGATTATTCCATAAAATTAATGTTTCAAAGTCTACAGTTTAAGAAATGTTCTATGGCAAAAGAATATCACTTTTGACCTCCTTCAGTGGCAATTCTGAAAAGCTACTGATTAATTGGGTTTGAACAAGATTCTCACTATTTCAAGTTTTAATGTCCTCATCTGAAAGGGGGAAGTACTTGCCCATGCAAGCCCGGATGAGTATTAAAACAATTCTTGAAAAGTCCCTAACACAATGCCTAGACAACAGGAAATGTTCAATAAATCGTAGCTATTTCTAGCAGTTACTAATAACAGGATTTTTTTTCCACTTGGGGGCCTAATAATTTATCTTGTACTTTAATTCCACTTCCATATGTCTGCCTTTGATGAAAATAGGAAGCAGTGTCATTAATCAGTAAAATAACATAACCTTGATTGTGTTATTTGATGAGACAGCTGAGGCTGACCCAGTCTTTGTTCATGGAACAAAAGTCCTCAGCTGCTGTGATCCCAAACTAATTTATGGGAGAAGCCTGTCTTTAACTGCCCTTCTAGATAGACCTGGGCCTGAGGGCACAGTACTGTAGAGGAGTACTAAGCATGGTGCTAGAAAGGTGAAGAACACCCACTTTTAACCAACATTTCCCTTTCTTTTTTGAACTTCTATAAAACTTTGTTTGAATTCCAGTTGTGAAACTAAAATGTGAGGATCATGGTGATTGTGTATAGCATAAGGCCTTTTCCCCCTGTATCCATGGAATTTATTAACTCTATTCTACATTTTTAAATATTGTTTTGGTGAATGCAAAGATAGTCTTTCTTACTAGTCTATGATGTGCGTCATCAAGTTAAGGATTTAGGTTACCATCTGCATTTTGGGCTTTAGTCCTTATAGTAGCAAAATTCTAACAGAGAAAACAATACTGTTTATTTTTTCAACAATGCTTTTCTTTGCAGAATATAACTTCTTCCTGATATGATGAATTAAAAGAAAAAAGTCTATTATAGTGGTAATGTGATCAGGAAGATGACTAATTCACTGAAGGACTTTCCTTAATAATTGAGGTGCCAATGGAAAAAAATGACTTTTGTTGATGAACAGAGGTGCTCATGATAGTATTCTTTTTCTTTCATTCTTTTTCTTTGCAGGGTGATAAAGGGCACAGACAAAGTTGGTTTCACAAGTCCTTTCATGGGCAAGTTGCCTTATTTCATCCTCAAATCCCTCATCTGTCATAAGGGATAAAGATCTAGGGATATTCTTTTTTTTTTATGCAGGGTCTCACTGTGTAATTCAAACTGGCCTTGAACTTGAAGTGATCCTTCTGTCTCAGCCTCTGGAGTGCTAGGATTATGTGTATTATTTTATTGGATATTGTGAAATGATTAATAGAGAGAAAGCTTCATCTCCACTGGGAGTTTACAGTCCATTCTAAAGGTAATTAGATGTGAGTCATTTCATTTAAGCACAGGGAGGAGAATGATTTTCTTAATGGGATCACTGAATCTCCATACTACCAAGACATCCAGAAGTAACATATCCTACAATGTTTCCACTAGAGGAAATGTAGTTAGATGTGTCTAATTAGCCATGTGGAGGGAGGGCTGTTTTATAAACTTCATGTAAATTTTATATTAGTAATTTTATTCATCAGATTACATTAATGAGTAGAAAATATTGTTGCCCTTGGGGTCTTTTTGGAGTTTCTTCTATGTAGGTATCACAAATATTTTTTTAAGTAAAAGATTCATGACTAAGAACTTTAGTGATTTCCAGATGGTGAAATACAAGGGCATTATCTCTGCATTGTATTTCCAAAGAAAAATGTATCAGCAGTAGTTAGGAGAGGGAAAAGTTGATATTGGTAACAATCCAAATACAAGAGGATCAGAGATCAGCCGGTAGTGAGGAAAGAGAGAAAACTAGTGCTGTCAATTTGTTAGAAAGGATTTACAAGGGTGAGTTTTCCTACCACTACTGGAGTTTTGCAACTCTGGACTTTCCACTCTGTTGAGGGAGAAATGTTTTTTTTATCAACTACAGATTTTCATTATTCCTAAATTTACCAAAAAAGATCTATAATTACTGTAATTTTTCCATAAACTAAAATATATCTTGAGCTGTGAATGTACTTTTGGTTTTATTGATTTCTCTTAGAAGTTACACTGTTGGAAAGGCAAAAGGGGAGAACCGTGCCTTTGGGTGTGAAGCTATCCACATTTGATAGTTCAGTAGGCTAATATCCCCTACTTGTTTTCATATTATGAGATATATATATATTGAGATCTTAACCTTAAACATCTCAAAAATGAATTCTTCTTGGGTTTTATAAACCCACTGGAGGGAAATTACTCCCTAGCCCCTTCAAAAATACCCAAATTTTTCTCATGTTACTGAACTTGTGTATCTTTCAAACCACCATCAGAAATCTTCAGCTGAGAGTCCTAGATTGATTCTAACACATTGAAACAATCACTCCACTCAGTATGATCTCATACAAACAGCATACTTAGGACAAACCCAGATACTTTGCATCTTTCTCAAACATTTCTTTGAGTCAGGACAGATTTAGCATCTAAGCTTTCCTGCAAAGATTAATTAGACTTTTTCATTTTTTGTTATATTAAGGTCATTGTATCAAAGTCACTCTTTGTAAATTATGAATATACAATATAAATAAAGATGATGTCATTTAGTAATAATACCAGGAACTGGTGAGAATGTGGAACAACTCAAACTCTCATATATTGCTGCTGGGAATACAAATGGGTACAGCCATTTCAGAAAACTGGTTTTCATTTATTATCTACTAAAGCTGAACATACATGTGCCAATGACACAGCAAAGGAAAACATGCATGTATATTTTCTCTAAAAATGTGTATAAGAATGTTCATAACAGCATGATTCATAATAGTCAGAAACTAGAAACTATCCACTGCTCGATATTAGATTTTTTTTTTTTTTTTTTGGCTGTACTGGGGATTAAACTCAGGACCTTGAACTTGCAAGGCAGGCATGGCACCACTGAGCTAAATCCCCAGCCCACAACTGCTTGGTATTAGAGTAGAAGTATAATTATAGAGTTGAATACTACACAACAGTGAGAGTACCGTCATGCCTGCTCATAAAGTACAACACACAGCACTAGAGATGAAGCTCAGAAACTCAGAACAGTGAGGTAAACAAAGACTTTCTTTATGGTTCTGTTTAGCAAAAATGCAAAAACAGGCCAAATGAAGGCAGCGGAATGTCACTGGGTGCTGATATCCAGAAGAGGGCATAGAGGGTGGTTCTGGGAGGCTGGCAATGTTCTGTTTCTTGATTTGGGTGCTGAGTATGTGAACCATTTGCTTTGTGAAACTAATGCATCTGAAAGCTTGTGATTTGTGCACTACTCTGTATATGTCAATAAAACACTGAAGAAATACTCTAGTGTCAAAATAATAAACAAGTGACATTCCAATAATGCTTCCTAAATAGATATATGAATTGGTAATAATATTTTCCAGAAAAATCTTAACTGATTCAGCACATTTATGATTCAGGTTTTATGAGGTTTTGTGCCTTACATAGAACCATCCTGGACATTTTGAAGGCCCATTTCCTTTGATGTTTCAGGAATTATTCTCTTCTCTCTCTATATATAAGACATTGTTCTCTGAGGTCAAGGGACATTAATTTTATAATTTGTGTTTGCCAGAAATACTTAGAAGAGGCAGAAAATAATAATGATACTTCATACATCCCTCCTACCTCAGCTTTGTTATAATTATAGGAAATGAGATAGTGTATGGAAAGAGTATCTTCTAAGTTTTGTGCAATACAGGTGTTCGATATGATGTTTTGCTATTTGAAAATATTTCTTAACAAAATTTATAACATAGAAATCAATGAACAAAAAGAAAGATGTGGAATTTCCTTACAGTGAAAGAGTCAACAATACTATAAATTTCTAGGCAGAGTTTTCCAATTGCACACATGTGAAGATATTTAAACATTTGCAGTAACCATAGTAAGAAGGAAACACAGATTCTTTTACTTACCCTTTGTGAGTCTTAATTTTCTTGTATATAAAATTAAGATTTGCCTGACTGGCATCTAACCTGCTAGATTGACATTCTGTGTTTCACAGAATGTTGTTTCACATGCAATTCACAATTTTACCATGGTGTGAAGGAGACAGTACTATATTCCAGTGAAGAAGCTTCTCCAGCACAAGACAAGGGTCTATCACTGGCTTGAAGACCTTGGAAATTAATTATAGTGACAGAAGTTCATAGATGAAAAAGTCCTTCATCCCACCCTGCTATCTTGCAAGTGAGGATGTAAAGGCAAAAATTTCAGCTATCATGCCTGCTCATAAAGTGCCAATTAGAGATGGATCCATGACTACTACCCAGTTCTCTAAAACCTAGTGTGCTGTTATTGTAGTACCTTATCCAGTCAGAACAATAGTTTTTGTTTCATAATTTGATAATAGTAGAAGTCAAATAAATCGCAAAGCATTAACACTGATATGACTTTATTTTTAAAAAATATTTAAATATTTTATTTTTAGAGTTCATTTTTATCTGACAAATACTTAGTATACAACTATCTAGGTTTTTTTCTGCTCTGTGGTAAAGTATAGTTTAAAAATGGTTGCTATGTTTAAGGACAGGTATATAGTAGTCTGGGAGGAATATTTGAATTGTTTAATGGAACATGCAACAATATGTTTAGTACTTAAATAGTTATATAAATAGTATTTAAATAGTTATATAAAGATTTATCAGAAGTCTTATCCTTACACACAATATACTACTATATAGTCACATCTCTGCACATATACAAACACATGCACATATATGTGCGTTGGGAAGCAGCTCATTTCATTTCTTGCCGTTTGATTTCTAATAATATTGATCTATGATCCTATCCAGTTTTGAAGCTCAGTGCAAGTTCAGGATCATAGGATAATAGATAGTATAGGAAAAATACATGCTTATTTATGGATCTCAGAATTCTTATTTATGTAAACCACAACTTCTCAAAATGGTTAAAGCAAATCCTACTGAATTTCGTTGCACAAGATGGACAAGTCTTCTTTTTCTACTTGAAGTTTCAAGAAGTTTGGTTGCCAACCAAACTAAGAAAAGGAAAACGTAACTTTTATTTTTGCCAGAGGAGATAAAATAAGAAAGGCTCAAAATTAGTATTCTCCTCTTGGTCCTTGAAATATAGTTCTTTTTTACTAGATGCATGATTTTGTGATACCTAAATGACTTGAAAGCCCAGAGATATTGAAAAGAACTAGGAGAATTAGATTTGAGATACTGTCAGTCACTTACTCTGTGATCTTAGCCATATTGCTTGAGTTCTCCTTCACAGGTTTTTCATGCCTATTATGTGCTATTACATCTGTGAAAGAGCCTTAGAAAATAGATAGCACTGCACATCTTTAAAAGAGTATTATTGTTATTAACTCAACATATGCGCTTACTAAAAGGATGGCACGTTTTTGCAATGGTTGAATGCCATCTTTTATTATGTACCTTCTTCCCTTGCATTGAAATTTTCTTCAAGATTTTTTGTAAGAACATTAGCCTGGCTCTCTAATCTTAATAGGTAGTAGCAGAAAAGAATGGATTTACAAAATGTTACCAAAAAAATAGTGAAAATGAGAAAATCATCACACAATTTAAAGAGATCTCTTCAAAATTTTTAGAATGAGAAGAAAATCCAATATCAGGGACACAGAACCTCCACAGATATCATATTGCAATGCCATCATAAAAATATCATCTGGTTTGTCACTGATAGATTCATGTTAAAGAATATTGACAAAGTATGGTACCTTGTGGAATGTATTATTCCTATTTGTTATTATGTATAAGGACAGATATATTCTAGCCTAAAAGGAATATTTGAATTATTTAGTGGAATGTATAATACCTGTAATATGCTTTTTACTAAAAGAACTAGGTGTATAAGGATTTGTCAATACTCTGAGCACACATATTCTAGAGTCAAGATTAATTCAAGGAATCTGTTAATATCACGATAGACTCTCCTACTGATAGATGTCTAAAATGCTATCATTCTAAGTCATTCATTCATTTGTTCAAGTAGCATTGACTAAGTAACTTGACAAGGAATTATATAAGATGCTAAGGCTTTGTGTAGATGAGGAAGCACATATTATGCATTCCACAGTGTTTGCTCATATCCTTCCTCATTCTATTTTCACTATCTTATCCCTGATGTTCTCACTTATCTAATTTAGCTTACAAATTCTGAGCAAAAATCATATGCTAAAGTGCGAAGAGGGCAATGATGGGAGAAAAGGAGGCTATATTGGGACAGGTCTTAATAGAATGAATGAAACTAAGTAAAAATGCCAAAATGAGGAAGTTATGCTACTTACTTTTATTAATTTATTGAAAGAGCTTATATTTGACCCTCCATATTGTCAAGATGTTTGGTCTTTCCAGCCTGATGTTTAGGTGTAATGCAATCCCAGTCAAAATTATTTTGTGGATATCAATAAGCTTTTTCTAATGTGTATATGGAAACACAAAAGACCCAGAATGGCTAACGAAATACAGAAGAAAAATTCAGAGGAATGACACCACTGACTTCAAGGGTTACTCCAAAGCTACAGTAGTCAAGACAGTGTGGGTCAGTGAATGAAGAGAAAAAGAAATTAATGGAGGGCCTGGGATTTAGCTCAGTGGTTTCACCACCTGCTGTGCAAGCGCAAGGACCCAAGTTTGATCCCCGGTACCAAAAGAAAAAAAAAAAGAATGGAACAGAATACACCCAGAAATAGACCCAGACATTTATAGTCAACTGATCTTTGGACAAAGGAGTAAAGGCATTCAATGAGAAAAGCCCAATCTTTTCAATATGTGGTTTCTTTTCACAGTGGTATTTATAATTGGACATCTACATAGAAAGAGATGAATGTTTATACATGTGTTACATTGTTCACAAAAATGAACTAGAAGTGGATTATTAGACCTAAATGTCAAATGTAAAACAAAAGACTCCTTAAATATAACGGAGAAAAAAAGTCTAGGTGACCTGATTTGACAGGGACTTTTTAGATACCACACAAAAAACCCACAAAAGAGATAAATTGTTGAATTTCATTTAAATTAAAAACTTTGGCTCTGAAAAAAAAACAACAGTAAAAAAAAAAAACAAAAAACACTGAGAAGACAAGCCAAGACTGGGAGGAAATATTTACCAAACACATATCTGATAAAGGACTAATAGATGAAATACACAAAGCACTCTTAAAATGCAACAATGAGATAATAACCAAATTAAAAATTAGGCAAAATATCAACTGGCTTGTCAAAGGAAGATATTCAGATGACAAAAAAGCTAGTAAAAAGATGCTGAACATTAAATGTTATTAGGGAATTACAAATTAAAACAAGGAGGAAATGCCAGAACACCCTATTAGAATCAATAAAATCTAGCACACTGACCACACCAAGTGCTGGCGTGGATGTGAAACTCATTCATGGCTGATGGGAATGAAAACATGGTGCAGCCACTTGGAAAGACAGTTTGGTAGTTTCTTAACAAACTAAAGATATTCTTTTTTAAAAAAATTATTAGAACCTACTTGTAATACGTAGTGAATATATTCATTGTAGGGTGTTGGTACATAAACATATCACATCTTTGTCCTCTTCCTCTCCTTTCCTTCCTCTCTCCCTCCATCCCTAGATCCCTTCCCCACCTTCAAGAAGTCCACCTCCCTGTTTCCTATCATCTTTTATTTTGCTCTTTAAATTGTTTATACTTTGGGTTTCTCATATAAGAGAAACCATGTGATATTTAACCTTCTGTGTCTGATTTATTTTGCTTAGCATTATGGTTTCAAGGAGCATCCATTTTCCTACAAATGACTCAAATTTATTCTTCTTTATTTTCTCTTTCCATTAATCTGTTGATGGACATTTGGGTCACTTCCAAGATTTAGCTATTGTGAGTTGTGCCATTATAAATATGGATATTGGTATTTACCCAAATGAGTTGAAAACTTATGTCCACACAAAAACCTGCACATAGTAAATGGTGATAGATTTATTCATATTGCCAAAAGTTGGTAGGCACCGATATCACTCAATAGATGAATAGATAAATGAACAATGAAATATTATTCAGCAACTAAAAAACAAGCTAACAAGCCATGAAAAGACATGGAGGAACATGAAATATGTATTGATAAATGAAGCCAATCTGAAAAATTTGCATACTGTATGATTCCAACTATATGACGTTCTATGAAAGGGGAAACTACAGAGAAAGTGAAAAAGGTCAGTGGCTGAGAGAGAGGGAGAGATAAAAAGGTGGAATGTGGAAGTTTTACAGCAATGAAACTGTTCTGTATAATGCTATTATAATGAATCTGTATAACTATACACTTTTAACAACCCCTAGGATTTACAACACAAAGAGAGAAACCTAATGTAATCTATAAACTTGTTAGTAATAATGTTCTTATCAATTATAACAAATATAACACATTAATTCATGTAAATTAACAAGTAGAAGAAATTGGAGGAGTGAAGAGAATAGAAGAATTCTGTACTTTCCATTCATTTTTTTTTGTAAACAAAGAAGTTCTCAAACAACTCTAATAATTTTTTAAAAATCCTATTCACTGGGAAACATTCACTGGAAAGCAACCAGCTATTAATTTTACAAACATTTTTTGTCTTCCTAAACATTGCTTTGTTACCTGAATTTTGGTGGTCATACTGTCTAATTATAATTGTGTGTGTGTGTGTGTAGTGCTGAGGAACAAACCCAGGACTTTGTGCATGCTGCTCTACCACTGTGCTACATCTCTGTTGCTAATCATAAACTTGTAATAGTTCACAAGAAGACAATTCAAAATTCTTATTATGGCAGTTGTACTTACTGTGAAATCAACCCAACATCTTTATGCTAGCATTTTTCAAATTAAAAGTCCAAGGAATGTTAATCCTACAAAATCGACATGAAAGAAAGTTTCTGTTGTCAAACTGATTAGGTAAATACTGTATGATATTCTCTACTGGAAATTCATATATTAAAATTTCTCAGCAGTCCTTCCCAAAAGAAATTGATTGGCTGTGATTAGCCAGACTATTTTAATTACTAAGCCAGGGAATCCCCTTTTTGAGTAAAACCTCTTAAAATCCTTAGGACATTAGTTCTAAGGACTTTACTTAGGGAAGTGTTGAGAATATAAATATGAAGAGTTTTATTTGAAATAGATTGGACTGTTTTATAGCTTTATTGAAGTGAAATTAGTGTACAATAAATCACATTTAAAAGTGTACAACTTAAGACTTGGCTATTGTACATCTGTAAAACTATCATCTCAGTCAATATATACATGAACACATCCATCAACCTCCCCTGTTTCTTTATATCCCCTTGTAATTTGGGGTTAGGGTTAGGTCCCAGTCTCATTCCTGGACAACTTCTGGTTGATTTTCTACCATTATAGATTTGATTACAGTTCCTAGGTTTTTATATAAATGGGATTATATGATATGTTATGGGCTTAACGTGTCTTCCCCAAATTCATATATTGACACTCTAACTCCCAGTGTGATGGAATAAAGAAGAAGGACACTTTTAAGAAGTAATTAGGTGGTTAGTAATGAAGTCAGTACCTTAACAAGAGACAGAACACTTGCTCTCTCTGATATAGTCTCTGCCATGTGAAGACACGGCATGAAAACAGACATCTGCAGACTAATAAGTGGACCCTCCCTAGACACTGGATCTGGATCTGTGTGTGTCTTAATCTTAAGCTTCAGAATTGTAGGAAATAAAAGTTTGTTTTTTAAGCCATTCAGTTAGTCTATGTAATTTGTTTTAAGGCCCTAACATATAGTATATTCTTTCTATATTGTGGCTTCTTTCACACAGTATGTTTATTGTGAAATTGCAGTGTATAATTCATTCTATTTTATTGCTTTGTAGATTCCATTTTATAGTGCTACTACTATTTGTTGATCTTTTGACACGCTAATGAATATTTAGATTAGCTGTAGTATTTGGCTGTTTCAATGAAGCTACTAAGTACATGTGGATGTGTGTGTTGTTGATATACACATAGACTTCGCTTTCTCTTTGGTAAAGACATAGAAGTAGAATACCTGAATTATATGGCAGGTGTGTGTGTGTATGTGTGTGTGTGTGTGTGTAACTTCTGAAGAAACTTAGGATTGCTTTCCAAATTTATTGAATCATGTTGTAACTTTAAAAGCAGATATAGTTTTCCACATTCTTATCAATTCTTGGTATGCTCAAGCTTGTTAATTTTAGCCATTTTGCTAGTTTTTTTATTAGTATGTGTTTGCAATACATAATAATGAGTTCATCTGGGGAAATTAGTATATATATATATCAATCACATCATAATCCTTTTTATTTCCCCTTTGCCTCCCCCTCTCCTTTCTACCTCCACAAAGTCTACTTTCCTGTTTACTACATCTATTTTTTATTTTATTCTTTAAATTATTTATATTGTGGGTTTCTCATATAAGAAAAAGCATGTGATAGTTAATCTGTGTCTGATATATTTCCCTTAGCAGTATGTTCTCAAGGTGTATACATTTTCCTACAAATGACTCAAATTTTCTGTATTTATTGGTAGGTACTACTCCATTGTGTATTTACACCACAATTCTTTTATCAATTCAATTGATGGGCATGTAGGCTGCTTTCATGATTGAGCTGTTATGAGTTGTGCTGCTATAAACATGGCCATGAGCATTTTACTAGTTTAGTAGTAGTATCTCATTGCTTCTTAAATTTGGATTTCTTTGTGTTAATGATACTGCACTTCTTTTTCTGTGCTTATTTGACACTTATGTTTCTTCTTTTACTAGTGCTTGTTCAAATTTTTATCAATCTGTAGAATATCAGGTGGTTTCCTTATTACTGGGATTAGAGTTTGTTGTATATTTAGTATACACGTTGTTTGCCAGATATATGATGTGACGACATTGCCACCTAATTGGTGATTTACCTTTTCATTGTTTTAACAATGTCTTTCAAAGAGCAAAAACTCTTATTTTTGATTTGTAAATTTTTGTTTCTTTTGTGGGTTGTCCTTTTGGTTTTGTGTATGTTGTGTGGGGAATGGATTAGAGCTTTTATTTTATTTAGTACATGAATATCCTATTGTTCCAGTATCATTTGTTGAAAATTCTCTCCTTTTCCTACTGAACTGCTTTTGCATATTTGTCAAAAATCAATTGACCAGCTGAACATCACACAAAACACCATTAGAGTTAAACAATAATATTCTACTGTACTTGTGGATATATCTATATTTTGTAGTTCTATTTTGCTTCATATATTTTGAAGATCTATTATTATTTGTCTTGAGTTTTAGGTTTGTTTTATTCTCCTGATGAATTGAGACCCTTTATCATTATAAAATAGTTTTCTTTATCCCTGATCAGGTTGTTTGCTCAAATATGAATGGAGCCACACCAGCTTCCTTTTTATTCATATTAGCCCATCATATCTGTTTGTATCCCTTACTTTGAATTTATATGTAGCTTTCTAATAAAGTATATAGTTGGCCTGTTTTTTCTAATCTACAAAGCTCTACTTTTAATTGGTGTGCACCTATTCCTTATATTCAATGTGATTGTTTTAATCTATCATCTTGCTGTTTATTTTCTATTTATCACTGTGTTCCATTTTCTCTTTTTCTAATATTTTTAGATTATTTTCTAAGATTCTATTTCATCTCCTTTTAAAATATATCAGCTATAATTTTTAGTTTTAGTTTAGTAATTACCATATAAGTTAGTAATTTGTCACATTCTAACTTTAAGTACTGTTATATTACTTCAAGTTGATTATAAGATTACTACAAAACACATTTCTATTTCTCTTTTCCCACTCTTTGTGTTTTTGTTGTCAAATGTTTAATTCTGGGTAGATACAGACTCCATGATATATTTTAATATTTTTGTTTTTGGCTGTTAACTTTTAAAGATACTTAAATAATAAGAATAATTATTTGAACTTACCAAGATAGTTGCCATTTCTAGTGTTCTTTATTGTTTTTTCTTGTAGGTCCAAATTTTTATCAAATGTTTCATTCTTCTTGAAAGATGTTTTTCTAATGTATTTGATAGTTAAGTTGTCTGGTTGTTCTTTTTCTTGTCTTGCTGAAAATTATTTATTTCATCTTTGTTTCTAAAAGATATTTTCACTGGTAACAACTTCTTGGTTGATAAATGTTTTCTTTGAGAATTTTAAAGATGTTGTTTCACTACCTTCTAGTTTGCATCATTTCAATGAGAAATCTGCTGTCATTCTTGCCTTTATTCATCTGTATGTAACATCCCCATCCTCAAATGGCTTTAAAACTTTTATTCTTTGTTTTAGCTTTGTGAATCTGACTTATGATCTGTCTTGGTATAATTTTCATTAATTATGATAGGAATTTGTTGCATTTAAATTTATGCTTCCAATTTTTATCAAATTTTAAAACTTTATTATTTCTTCAAATATTTTCCCTTATTTCCCTCACTTCAGTGGGACTCCAATCTGGCTTCTTGAAATTGCCCCATAGTCCACTAATGGTTTTCTTTTTCTCTTTGTATTTCATTTTGGATAGTTTTTTCAAGATCACTAATCTTATGTTCTGAAATTTCCAATCTGCTCTTAATTTCATTCAGTATATTTTTAATCTCAATATTACAGGCTTATCTCTAAAAGCTCAATCTTCTGTTTTACATCTTTTGTATCTCTAATATGTCCAGTCTTTCTGCTAGCTTTTTGAAAACATGGGATATGATTATGATAACTGATTTAATGCCCTCTATTGTTTCTGTCAACCATGTCATTTCTGGATCAGTTTTGATTCACTTTTCTTCTCATTATACATTTGATTTTCCTTTGTATTCCTGGTGATGTTTTCATTGGGTTCTGTACAGTCTACAGTTTGGCTTCTTGTGTGCTGAGAATTTTTTGTTCCTTTAATTATTCTTGAGCTTAGTTCTGGGACATGGTTAAGTTATTTGAAAACAGTTGATTCTTTTGGATCTTACCTATAAACTTTTTAAGTCTGGACCAGAGCAGTGCTTAACCTAGGGTTAATTATTCTCTTCACTACTGAGACAAAACCCTTGTTAGTATTCTAACTGATACCCTGTGACTGATGCAGTTTTCCATATTGGCTGTTGAGATTAAGCACTGTTCTTGTGCCATTGTGAGCATTGGACATTGTTCCCCTAATAAATTCTAGTGAATCTTTACCCAGCCTTGGATAATTTTCTCACATAGTCAGTCAGTACTCCACTGATGACTTGTTGGAGACCTTCTATTATTTTCGAGTTCTGTCTCTGAGCAGCTCTCTCCTTTCCCATACTATGCTCTTAGTACCATGTCCACCTTGACCTCCCTAGGCACCCAGTTCTGTCTCCTTGCCTTGGGTGATTGCCAGATCCTGCCTAGGTTCTTCCATCTGCTATGGTCAAGAAATGTTCTCTAAGCAATGGGCTGTAGTAATCAGAGGGCTCACCTTGTTTCCCTTCTCTTAGGGTCATTGCCCTTTGTTTCCTGAAGTTAACTATATTTAGAAATGTTATGAGAAGTAGACTTTCAAAAAGAGTGGAAACTATAACCCTTATCAAGGATCTCTGTGTTCGGGGCACTATGTGTACTTCCTACTAATTCAACCACCATGTGAGATCAATACCATGAACTGAATTTGTAGTTAAAATTGAGCCTAGAACAATTTTAAAAAGATCATGGAGCTAATAAAGAGCAGAAATAGCAGGTTTAGATCTCAATCTGCTGACATAGTCCAATCTATTTTCTTTGTAAAGACATCCTTATATTAGACATTCCATATAGACTTATGCTAATAATGAATTTGCCTCGTTAAAAGTGTATTTAACAGCCTACCAACAAATTATACTCTGTTGGAGCCTGTGAGAGGAGCTTGGCTCATAGAAGCTTGTATAATATATGATTTTCTCAATTAAGCCCTATACCTCACACCAGTCCCACAAAAAGGATGAGCAAGAGACCATAATGAATCTCAACCTGACCCAGTAAAAATAGGTTAAAACCATTTCCTGCTGATAATAGTCTCCTAGCATCCTGTATGTATTTGAAAGCTTGCATATATCACTTCTATGGAGAGTTGCAGCTGAAACTCTTATGTTGTATCCTAGACAGTTTTTACTCCATAACTAATATGCATTTTTTGTTTGGATTTAAAAAGTGACATGATAAATGCTTCTAGTACAATTTATGGGAAAAGATACTAGAATTATGACTGTTCCACAGTAATTTCAGGACCCAACATTTCTGGACTTCTCATCACCTAGAAATGTAGCTTACAAGTGGATTTTCCCTTTCATGGTAGGTAGCCTTATACTCTCATAGGACAGACATAGGATTTGTCCTTCTGGAATGACCCATGAGTGAGGCTTACAAACTACACAATATTAGCGGTCTCTCTGCTTCATCTTATCCTTTTTTGTGTCCATCTCTTCCTGTCCAGAAACTGATTATTCTCTATATTTGTGCTGTGAAACATTACCTGTGACCCTCTCAGACAGTTTTCCACAAATAAGGCAAAGCCTGGAATTATTTCTTCTTCTTGTCTATTGGAATGAGAGAGTCCTCACTATTGCCCTTACTGCTTATCATCTGAAGGTGAAAAACATTGGCATGAGTTATTGATAACTCATTTGCCTGTTAAATAAGTTGTAGTAAATTCTTCCTAGACGGACACCATGTCTTGAATATTTAAATAAATTAATAAAAATATCTTTTGTCTTATTTAATTATGCACTGACTGTGACATATTCTCTTAAACCTGAATGCATCTACATCTAGCACTTAAAAATATGCCATTTGAGGAGAAAATCTGCTAACATAGAATTTAGGTCAGCTATACTGTGGAAAGGTTCAACATTAAAGGAGAGAGTTGGGAATTATTCTGTCAAGAGCTGATTGTTTCTCAACAACATTCTAGATTTGTTTTAACATTCCAGATTTATAATTGCAGTTGTTTCTATAATCCATAATACTGTGCATTACATTTGTACTGTAAAATCTGTGGTATGCCTGAGCTATGTAAAAAGATAGTAACTATGTCCAAACATACAGTGAAATAAAAATTTCACTCATTAAAACTAAAAACTCTTCAGACATGCATGCATGGGTCCAAAGGGAATGCTGCTGCTGCTTCTGACCAGAGATCTTCAATTTGATCTGTTTTCCATTGTATGTGTAGAGCAAGAATCACTTCTTACTTAAGAGGATAGGAATCTGAATTCAGACAGCAAGGCAATAATTAACTATCATCTGAGTTGCCCTGGAGAAATTCCTTGAATCACCTACAAAATATAGTCTAAATTATCTCCTAAATACAACCTTGTATAGTAATTCTTAAGAACAATAAATTAAGAGGGAAAATCATGGAGGAAGAAATAAGTTTGAATCATTTAAACACTGTTGCTTTAAAGAAAAATATGAAAAGGAATGGAGAATGGATGTAAAGCTTCTAAAATAAATTTATTCTGTTAAAATTTTGTCTGTGTGTCTGTAAGATATTTTAGTAGATTTTCTTGTTCCTGCAAAGGATTGACAGGAAAATGTACATGAAACCACCTAGCATAGAGCCCTTTCATAGGAAATGTGCTATATTAGTCGGCTTCACAGCTCTGTAACAAAATATCTGAGGTAGGCTACTTAAGAAGCAAAGAGGCTTATTTTGATTCATGGTTCTGGAGTTTCAAGTTCAAGGCTGGGTAGCATCATTGTTTTGGTTCTCTCACAAGGATAGTAATTAATGGTGAAATTGTGTGCTTGTATTTGAATGAGTGCTCACATCCCAACCAAGGAGAGAGAGAGAGAGAGAGAGAGAGAGAGAGAGAGAGAGAGAGATACAGCAGCATCCTACAAACCCCTTCAAGGACATGGACCCAATGGGCTTCCTTCCTTCCACTAGACCCCACCTCCTAAAGGCTCCAATATCTTTCAATCACACCACAGGCTGATCATACCACACTGGCCTTTTGGGAACATTCAAGGTTCAAACTACAGCACTCCATGACAGTAGGGAATCTGGCTCATTCGTTTCCATACTTCCAGTAGTTAGCAACATAGTAGGTCCTTTGTCAATCAATATTAATAAATATAATTGAAAATATGAATGAATTATTACTATATACAACCTGCTATGAAGTAGGCATTGAATAAACAGGAAAAAAAAACCCCAGTAGTTCTAGATGCTGGCTGACTTTTCCTTCCTGGCATTTAGCACCTTGTGAGGATGAAGTACATTAATATTAGACAATGAATAAGGCCTAAGACATTCAGTTTCCTCATTAACTTGTCTCTTTATTCTCTCTTTTCAAAACCTAACACTACTACCCAGGAAGCTGTGCCCTCCATAGGTCCCAGGCCCTCAGGCTACTTTTATGATTTCTTTTGAACTTGAAAGCTGCCTTTTATATCTGTTGTAGTGTCTGAAGAAAGCGAGCACATGTAGGCTTTGCCCCCACATCTGTTTGGTTGACCTTTTTGTTCTGTGTCCTCTTGGGCTGGAGAATACTTAAAGGAGAATGACTATAACTAGGGTCTGGAACATCTACCTGATTCTCTTCTCTTCCAGAACATTCCTTCCTGGCTCACTTAATTTTCATAGCTATCTCCATGACATGGTCTGGGAAATTTCTAAGTAATTTCTCAGAGGGAGGATTGCTCCTTTTTCTATTCCTTCCCTAGCAACTACAAGGAGTACAAGCTATTCCAATTGGAAGCAGAAAATCCTTAGGACAACCAGGAGATTCAGAAAGTTGGGTGTTAATGTAGAATGACGGTATGGTGTGGGGCGGCCTGACACCTAGGGGAAGAACATCAGCAGAAAAGCCACAACCACCAGGGTTTTTTGTTTTTGTTTGTTTGGTTGGTTTTTGGCTTTTTTTTTTTTTTTGTACTGGGGATTGAACCAGGACCCTCACATTGAGCTACATCGCCAGCTCCTTTTTAAAATTTTTATTTTGAAACAGGATCTTGCTAACTTGCTAAATTGCCCAGGCTTTGCTCAAATTTGTGATCCTCTTGTCTCAGCCTCCCAGAGTGCTGCGGTTACAGGCATATACCACAATGCCTTATTCTGGACCAGAATTTAAACCTCATTCCACTGCTCACTAGCTCTGTGACCTTGGGGATTGAACTTCTCCAACCTTCAGATTCCTGTGCTGAATAAACAAGGATAGTAGCAGTACTTATTTCTGATGAAGGTTATAATCTGTAAATAAAAGAATGCTGTCTAGTGCTCTTAGCACCTGGTACATAGTCCCACTCAGAACTCTTGCTATTTAACATTAGTAGAAGATCTCAGGCTTCTTAATATCAGACATTTAAATGCATTATAGATACTAAAATCCATGCTAACTCAAGAAACATCTTCATTTAGATTTGGATTGCAGTGTTAAAGATGAAAGACTTGTGATGCATTTTTCGCAGGTGTACGTCAATGTCTATAGCTACTCCTTGCATATAGATATTTGCATGTTTGCATATCTACACACATGTCAGTGAACTGACCAGATGACCAGCAGAGCTTTATAATCTTACACCTTCACCCAGTTAGAGAATTCTCACGACCTTTATGATTCTCCTATCTCATACATCTCCACACCTCACACCCTATAAGATACTCTTCCTGCATCTTAGAGCTGTGAAGACAGGGACCTTCACTTCTTCCAAATTGATATAAATTAAGTCACAATGAAAGAGTACTTCTGATTCAAATCTCCTACATCTTAAGATTTATCATTTTCTGATTTGAAGCGACCGATATTACTTTCTTATCATTAAATGACTTGAAGTGACCCATGTCCCAGAGGGGGAAAAATATAATTCCATTACTATACCTCACTGCCAGGATGGAGCTTATTTATTTATTTTACATGAATTATTTTGTGTTAAAAATAAGTGATCAAAAAATAAGCATCACGGCAGTCACAACCTTTGCAACATCTTACTGTGTAAGTGGAAGCAAAATAGCATTCCAGGTGGAGAGTGGAAAGAGTACATTCTGTATTCTTGACTCTATGGCCATCAAAGATCAACAATTCCTTAAGGCTGATAGAAGAAAGTACTGAAAGCCACATGGAATAAAGTAAATAAGCTAAAGGTTGAGGTAGTCATGAAGAAATAAGTAGGAATTTTCCTTCTCTGCCAAAGAAAATCAATTTTAGATGATAGGGGCAGGGACTTTGGTGTTGGAAGGTACAAATCTGCCACAACTGCTCCTGACTTTGAGTAATTCATTTGACCTTCCTGCTTGAACTTTGCATTTTAAGAAAGAGGGTATGTGAACTACAATTCTGGGAAATAAGAAAGCTGGTCAGCACTTATGACGCCATCAGCATATAAAATCATTCCTGGTAAATGTCACTTTAGTTATTTATATTAGAAGAAAGAAAACTAAAAAGATGAAGACTTGAATCAGATAGCTGGTGGCTCTATAATATATTAGAAGTTGATTTAAATCTTAAATCCTACCCTTCTACACCCCGATTACTCTAAGATGTATCACTGGGAGGAAGGTGATATTCTTGGATGGCCAGTCATTGCATTTAGAAGACAAAAGATTTGGGTGGTAAGAACTTGGGAAAGTCATTTAGCCTTGCTGAATTTCCTCATTTTAAAAAACAAAGCTAGGCCTTTCTGAATAAGCTACTGAGAGGATTAAATGAGATAATCTGAGTGGGATATTTGGTAACATCTGGTAGAAAAGGAAAAGCCCACTTTCTGGACTCAGAGGAACATTGTTTCAAATTCTCACTCCATCTCTACTCAGCCAGAGGATACTGGAATCCTAATTTACACACTGGGAATCTGGTTACTTTGTGGACATGAGTAAAGTATCTACCTTAAAAGTAAGGCAAGAGGAAGAACATCTAAAAACTAATATATATTTGACCCCCAAAACCTACTTCCAGCCAAAAATAATGCCCTGTAAGAATTATGATACCAGGACCTTCAAGAAAATTAAGCATATAATAACAAGCAAAAATATTTCACATTTATGTAAAATATTGAGAATAGCAATAAAATTGACATTTGTATACTGGTCAGGTATTTAAGAAATGTAAATTATATTACAAGTATCTTTGAGGTCTCCTATGGGTCTTTATCCAGTCCCATCTCATTTCCTTCCCTCTAATGTAACTACAATCCTGAATTTAGTTTCTTTTTTTTACCTACATATTCAAGCACTCTAAAAAAGTATATTTTAGTTTTTAAAACTTTCATATTAATGGATTGTATTATATGAATATTTCTCTGAGCTTCTTGATCCAGTATTATATTTGTGAGAGTCATCTATGTTATTTAATTATAATTCATTAATTTTCACCATATAGTATTTCATCACATAGCCACACTGACATTCATTCGTTCTTTCATTAATGTACATTTGTTACAGTTCTACTTTGCTTGTTAGAAAGAGCTACCTATGATTGCCTCATTCTCTTTTCCCTCCAAAGTTTTGATCTTTTTGTAAAGAAAGAATTCAGATGCTTTCAAAGTGTTTCTGAACCCAAAAAATGATGTAAAGATTTTTAAAAAACAGCAACAACAAAATCAACACATCATGCACATCTTTTCATTTAATCATTTCTTCTGAGACTAAGAATACTCCTTCTGTAGAATTCCACCAAAACACTCTTAGAATTAATGAGCAACTTCAGCAAAGTAGCAGGATACAAGATCAACACACAAAAATGAGTAGTATTTGTGTACACCAACAATGAACGAAATGAGAATGAAAGTAGGAAAACAATACCATTCACAATAGCTTCAAGAAAAATGAAATACCTAGGAATTAACCTAAGCAAGGAAGTGAAAAACCTCCAGAGAAAACTATAGTACTCTGAAGGAGATTGAAGAGGACATCAGAAAATGGGAAGATGTCCCCTGCCCTTGGATAGGCAGAACAAATATTGTCCAAATAGCCATACTTCCAAAACTGCTATACCAAATCAAAACACCAACAGCATACTTTACAGATTTAGAGAAAACAACCCTAAAATTCACATGGAGCCAGAAGAGACCCAGGATAGCAGAAACAGTTTTAATAAGAGCATTAATAATAAGCAATAAGAGCAAAGCAGGAGGCATAATAATACCTGACTACAAAGCAATAGTGATAAAAATGGCAAAGTACTGGAATCAAACAGTAGAGTAAAGACACAATCTGCAGAATAGGAAAAAAATTTTTGCCAGCTTTTCTTTAGAGAGAGGACTAATATCTAGAATATATAAGGAACTAAAAAAAATTAAACCACCTAAAATTAAAGATCCAGTCCAAAAAAATGGGCAAGAGAAATGAATAGACACTTCACAGAGGAAGAAATACAAATAGTCAACAAATATATGGAAAAAGTTCAGCATCTCTGGCCATTAGGGAAATGCTAAGTTTAAAAGATTAAAACATTGCTAAGATTCCATTGTACTCTGGAAAGAATGGTAATCATCAAGAAATCAAACAATGAGAAATGTAGGTGTGACTGTTGTGAAAAAGGAACACTTTCAATTTTTGTGGGAATGCAAACTAGTACAACCATTATTGAAATCAATATGGAGTTTTCTTAAAGAACTGAAATTAGAAATTCTGTATAACCCAGCTATTCCCCTCTAGGTATCTTCCCCAAAGAGCTTAAGTCATCATACTACAGCGATACATAGATACCAATGTTTATAGCAGCAGAATTCATAATTGCTAAATCCCGGAAGCAGCCTGTATATCCATCAACAGACAATCGGATAAAGAAAATGTGGTATCTATATATGATGGAATACTGCTCGGTTATAAAGAATGATAAATTTGAGACATTTATAGGAAAATGGATGCACCTGGAAAATAGAATGTTGAATGAAATAAACCAGATACACAAGCTTAAATGTAGCTCTCATTTGAATGATGCAAAGTGCGAACAAAGAAAATAATAAAAAATGGATGAAAAGGGACAAGGGGATTGACCTATTGCAATAGGAGAATGGTCCAAGGGTGAGGGGTGAGGAGGAAGGGAAGGGGAAATAAGAATAAAGATATGCCATGTACAGGAACCTAATAACCCCAATTCATGTAAACATTACATGCTATAACATGAGCCAAGGCACATAATATCAACAAAAATAAAAAATGGAATGGGGGAACTGGAGTAGGAAGGAAGGAGGAGGTGGGAAGGGGAAGGGGATTTAAAAAAAAAAGAAAGAAAGATGCTGTAATATGTACTTGTAACCATTCCCCAAGATGATTGTAAGCTACGTGAACTGCAAACATCTACAAGTAAAATCAAAAATTTAAAAAAGAATATTCCTTTTATAGATGGGGAAACAAATGTATAATCATATATATACTGATATCTCCAAGGTTATGTTCTTTTCACTCAAAACTTTCTTTTCTCCAAATATAAATATGCTTGTCTATAAAAATTTGCTACTTGGTTCCTGAAGATTTTAGATATTGGCAAAAAATAAAGTATGTTTCTATCAAAGTAAGAAAGATACTTGGGTAGCTCCAAAAATTGTTGCTATGTTGAATATTTATTGTGTTTATAGTGTTACTAATTTAAGTTACATACCATAACAAAGGTGGTTTATCAGATATTTTATTGAGATAGATTTGATGAAGAAGGGAAAAATATAACAAGTGCCTTACAGAATAGAAAAATTGTGTTACTGAATTAGTGAAGAGGCAATCAACAATGAAAAACACAAAAAAACCCCTTCATTTGATAATTTTCTATAGGCCTAGCTTTGCCTTCTTTCTTTGTGACACGTGTAACCTGACTCAGCCTCTGGCCAATATATTTTAAAACAATTTATATGAAATTCTTTTCTATGAATATTTCCTTGCATCTATTCTTCATAATATACAGAGAGAGTGAGAGAGATGGAAAAATAGCTAATTATCCTGCTCCTTGTAATACATTCTATATGCTGGGGAGCCATGTGTGAACAAGTCCTTTCTTTCTAAGCTAAACAAGAGAAGTTGCTCTCCCATCTGATCCACTCCCCAATAATTGAATGTATTTATCATTTTTCCTTTGGGATTGCTTCCAAATTTCCTTCTTCTGTGAATGTGAGGCTCCAGACTCTCTCTACTCTTCAAATGAGATGTTTGTTCCATTCCAAATATGGGCTTGGAGGGGCAGTCTGATTTTATTTCTACATATATTTCATTACAATATGAGCAGCATATTTGATTTGTGACTTACCTTCAGAAAATTATATTAACCATCTGTGGGTAAAATTGTACCATACTAAGGTGATATATAACAAATTAATGGATAAAAGCCCTCACTTCTGAAAAGCAAAAAATAAATCAGATGGTGTGATTTAAAAGATCATATAAATGAGAAATTTTATATAGTTATGAAATAGGTTACATATACAGTAACAAATTCCTAATCCAGAAATGATTGATATAAAGTATTATATATAGCTACATTTTTCTCTTTCATCTGTAACAAATAATTGTTGCACTTATATAAGAACGGCTTATATTAAGAGGAATTAATAGACTTGGAATATTGTCTTAGGTGATTGGAAAATTTAGATCAATATTCATAAAATTGTTTTGTGATCTTTCCTGTTTCCTAATTTATTCCACAAGAAAAACATTTCATCAATGTAGAAAAAGATTTTAACTAAAATAATTATAATTATAAATTATAACAATTTCCTTCCTAAGTAGTAAAAACACCAACATATTTAGGCTAGAATCTCTCTCTTTAGAGGTTATTAACAGCTTAGGAATGAAATAAAAATGTTTTATTTATTGTTCAAACTGTATTTTATTTATATTGTTAGAAAGAAAAAAACTAACCTGAGGTAACCCAACACATGGATCTCACTTAGAAACTTGAAATCCAAGAAGAGAATGTGTTGTTGTAAATGGCGGCTTTGTAGGGATGAACCCATTCTAGTTTTTGAAAAAACCAGGCCTGTGCCCTCTGCTGAAATGAGGCCTAGGGTAAAGATCCTAGATGGTTAATTTTGGATTAATGAACCTATTTGTGGAAATAATGGGCAGTATAATCATCATAATAAGGACCGGGGAAATAAGAGAATAATCCTTTTGTTTTTTTCTTTTGGAAGGCAGCAGAAGTGGCCTGTGGACCACCCCTACAGGGGGAGGCATATTTAATTCTGTTGGTCATTTGTAAAGCATTAGCTTAAAGGAGAAGAAAAAAATTATTCCTGGATAATTGTTCCTGAGAGGATGGGGGCGGGGAGAGAGAGAGAGAGAGAGAGAGAGAGAGTTGTTTTTCTAGGCACACAGAGACAGACTGTTGACAGTAAATGTTTAGTCATGGGTGAGAATACTTTTGTTTTAGTTACAGATCTTTTCTACTAGACAGATGATGTTTTCCCCTTTTAATCAGTGCCACAGAAGCTTTTGTGGATTATGAGAGTGCCGCTAAATATGATAGATCAGTTGCGTCTTTTAATTTAGCCCCAGTAGAAGAACAAGCCATTCTTCTTTTGCCAGGTGACAGAAGGAGACATTTTTATGTTACCAAAGCTCACCTGTCTGAAACCTTTGAGAGATGGTGCTATTGCGTTGAACTTTCTTGAATCATTTACCAGAAGTCAGGAACTGTTTCCATTTCCCACAAAGCTTGTACAGGTAACATTTTAGGGCATATTTTGCCTGACAGTATACTTAATAGGGGTGATGGGACAAGTAATTAACAGATAAGGAAAGTTCAGTCCCCACTCCTCCCTGCACACGCAAGAAGGCTCCACCATTTCCAGGCAACTCTTTTTCCTCTTATGATTCAAAACTGGTGGAATGAGGACAAGATAAAAAAGCGAAAAGCAAAGCAGATGGATTTTTGACAGAAAAGCAAAGAGCGCTGAAGAGAACAACGTGTTCAGGGTTCTGTAGGCAAGGCATCTCTGTTGCTGGGATGCTCTAGGAATAAATGATGAATTTTATAAAGAGAGACATCTGGACAGTGGGATGAGACGAAAGCATAAGCAGTTCTCCTGGGGATAAGGAAGTGAGGGGTTTCCAGGAGTGTGGGGGCCTTATTAAGAGGAAGGAGAAGAAATTTTAATGTTCTGGTGTTTATAAACTTACCTCCTCTTTAAGGATGTAGAGTTATGTACATAAACATTGGACATCCTGTCTGGATTGTGCTTCTCTGAATGTTCACAGTTCTCTGGGATTAAAGTTGGCATCTTCTGCTGGTGCCTCCTACTTCAGACGCATTTTGGTATGTTGGAAAATTTCCTATGACGAGAGCTTTCTGTGAGTACCTGAATATCTTTGAACTGATAGGCTTATTTATCTATAAGGCCTTTTTAGATACCTATGAAGTGTTCCCTATGCCACCCAAGCAATATATCTATGACATTGCTCTATCATAAAATAAGATTTGTGATATTGTTGAAAGATACAAGATGGTGAATGATGATGACAGAATACATTTTAAAAGCCTGAAGGTGAACTGGAAGAAAATTAAAATCAAGTGTCAGGAGATTTATTTGCCAAAAGAAGTACAAAGAAAACTTGTAGTGTGGGTAGAAATAAGTAAATATACAAGTGATCTATTCATTGACATAACATTTCTTTTTGTTTGAAATACTTCTTTTAGATAGAACTTTGATTTCCTGCTGAATGTTCTCTTGAATCTCTAAAGTTTTTCTGGGACTTTGAGTTTTCAGCAATAATAAAAGATAGTTAAAGGAAAATCTAAACATCCCTCCAGAATCATTTCAATTTCTAAACATACGTCTTTGATTCTGTATGATATAATCAGTTTTCCAACTTTTCAGGTTTTCTCCTGTCTCCTTGGTATAGGAGGCACAGTGTCCTCCTGCTAAGCCTACATGGACCCAAAAGAAAAATACTGGGTCATAATAAACCCACTGACTTGAGTGTTCAGCGTGACTGTGCAATCTTGTTGGGAAGATCACCACACAAATTGTGTAGCCATGACTGGAGACCCTGGGAGAGATGAGAGAGGCCTTTGGATCACAGTTGAATGTGTCCCCCTCAAATTTTTTAACTTGAAACTTAATCACTGAGGCAGTTCTGAGTTAGGGCCTTTGCTAGGTGATTACCATGGGAGTGGAGCCTGCATGAATGGAATTAGCAGCTTTGTAAAAGGGCTTAGGGGAATTAGGAGGCCTTGTTACTTTTCCTCCCCTTCCACCACTTGAAGACATGGCATTGGTTCCCTGGAAAGGATGCAACAAACTGTCATTTTGTAAGCAGAGACCAGGCCCTCACCGCACACTGAACCAGCATTCTTCTTGATCTCAGACTTCCAGTCTCCAGAACTGTGAGAAATAAATTTCTGCTGTTTATAGATTCCCCAGCCTCAGGAATAGTCAGAACAAATGGACTAAGGCAACAGCCTTTTAAGCTCCCTTAGTTCTTGTTTGCTCATCTCTTACTGTTCTGCTTATTTTATATAATCTATTTATACCCATTTTTGTATACAACTAGGTCATGTTGTCAGTCACAAGAAGATGTCTTACATGGAAAACTTTTTTCTGATGAGGTCTACATTATACTCTCATTGTAACAGAGAATTTGGAAATGGAGAAGCATGGAAATACTTTTTATTCTATGTTCTGAGAGCATATTTACCCAGATATTTTATAGAAAATTTAATTTACTTTAATAACATTATGAGGTAGTTGGGATACTAGTGAGGATAAACAACAAAGCTGCTCTAATATACAGATGCCCAGCTTGCTCTGATCTAACACAGTGAGCATTTCCTTCTGGTTTAAGCAGTTCAAAGTGAATGATCTCATTTGACAGCAGGCCTTCCACATGGTCATATGAGATTCACACTCCTGCAGGTCTGTGGCTCCCTGTCATTGGGGCCTTGGGGTCCACTGCTAGATCCTCTGTATCAATTCAGCAGACAAGGAAGAAAGACTGTAGAGTGTCACTTGGAAGATTTGTGTGGACCAGATCTGAAGGCTTCATCTATCACTTCTGCCCTTTTCCTAATGGCCAGAGCCATCTGGTCTCTGTAAACTGCAAGAAAAGTTGGGAAATACATTGAGCTCTGTGGACAGAAGGAAAATGAATTGGGCTTGATGGGAAACTAATGAGACTCTGGCATAGTGTTATTATCTCCACTTTACTGATAGGTGAAATGGACATAAAGAGGTTAAGTAATACTCTGAAGTCACTCAGGTAACAGGTGGCAAACTTGAATTTGAATTCAGGAATCTGACTACAGATCTGGGGATGGAGGAAGACAAGAGGACAGGGAGAAGAAGGGGAAGTAAAAAGGATCAAGATGCAATTGTACCAATTCCCCACGATCCATGTATTTATTATTTAACACAAACATACACTAAAAAGAAAATAGCAGTTTTGACTGTGATACAAGGCTTCCTCTCAAGTAAACAATTTATGATGCTTTGCATTTCTTCAAATGAATAAAATGAGGCAGAGCAAGATTTCTCCTCCCATTTCATAAATGCAGTAAACACAGGTTTAATATTTGCTTACTTTGTTGAATTGCAATCTCATTTAAGTTGAATGTGTGGCCCTCTGATTTCAGTGGCTCTTCCTGAACATCTCTGGAGATGACAGCATTTGCTCCAGCCTGGAGAGTATTCCAGGTTTCACGAACACTCTACCAATAGAAACCCCTGATACCAACACCATGCACCTATGGAGGCAGTGATTAGAGTGGGGACTATAGACTGGGGGATCGATCGTGGAGTTATATGGAGAGGCAGGCAGTGTGGCATGCCTGGGGCTAGGAGCAGTCTCTGGGGTCAGAAATTCTGAATCAACAAAACTCAACCCCAGCTTGGCTGCTCACTAGCTGTGTGACTTTGGTAACTTGAGTTCTTAGTCACACTATAGCCTAACAATGGTAATACCTATCTCACAGGGGTGTTATGAGCATTCAGTTAACAAAGTACTTAAATTAATATGTGACAGATCAGAAGCAATCAAAAGTGATTAGATTTTGCTGTTGGTATTATTTACTTTCACTTGATCAAGCACATGAAGAAAATGTTCATCTCAGCAAACAGCCACTTCATCTGCTCAAAGGCTTATGCGTTGGACTCTGGCCTTCCACTTCCCCAAGCCCCAATCCATCAGGAAGTCCAGGCAGCTCAACTCCAGTTTATTTATTATATTTATTCCTCTACGTTTTTCCTGTTCCTCCCTTACATGTCCTACTTAGAGCTCTGCAAAGGCTTTTGCAAAGCTCCCTTCCTTCTGTATCACTATAATCCAGTCTCCACACAGAGGCCAGAGTGATCTTTTCTTTTTCCAGGCTTATGAGGCAAAATTTTTAAAATTACATGTATTCAAGGCATACAATCAGATGATCTGATACACAAGGGGTGACCAAAATACACTATGAACGCTTAAATTTAAAAAATGTCACAGTAAAAGACATATTGAGTTTCTTATATGAGAAACCATATGATATTTAAGTTTGTGCATCTGACTTATTTCACTTAATATTATGGTCTCAAGTTGCAGCCATTTACATACAAATACCTCAAGTTTGTCTTTCTTTATGGCAGATAAGCGTAAATATTGCATGGTTTCTCTTTATAGAAAAAAATATATAGAGAGAGAACAAAATAGAAGGTAGATAAATAGGAAGTAGGGAGATTTTTTCAAATGGATAGGGGAACAAGAGATGGAAGGGGGAGGGAAGGGAGGGAAAAGGGGTGAAAAAAAGAATTGAAGGGAAAATGTTGGAATAGAGCTTTTGCACATTAGTGGGGAATTAAGAGTTGGAGGGAGCAGAGAAGGAGGGGGAGGGTTAGAGGATAAAAAAAAAAAGATGTGCTGTGTACATGTACCAACTTCCCATGATAAATGTAATCATTATGTGCTGTAAATATGTATTAATGAAAATAAATTAAAAGGATGCATGGACATTAACCTCCTCAAACACTTTGTATCACTTCGAACACACTTAGCATTCTTGCCACTTTCCACAAGAGGACTTGTGGAAGTCCTCTTTGGTGAGTGTCTCTGTGAGCTATGATCAAAAATCCTATGAATGCTGCTGCTGAATGTCATACAACAGAAAGGCAGGCTTAAGAAAACATTACAGTGTATCCTTATCCACTTGATCCACTGGCTCTGATGCTATGTGACCTCTGGCTCTTAAGTTGAAATGACCATCGAAGGTAAATATTTTGAAAGGATTCACGACCTTGAAGCAGCCACAATAGCACAACAAAAGACACTCACCAAAGAGGATGTCCAGAAGGGCTTCAGAAAGTGACAAGGATGACAAGTGTGTTTGAAGGGGGGGGGGCGGCATTTTGAAGGGAATTGATGGCAATATGTCTTTTGCTGTAATAAAATTTTTAAAAAATTTAAACATGTACTATATTTTTCAATAATACCTCACACACTGTGAAATGATTACCATAATCACATAAATTAACTCTTTAACACACATGGTATGTGTGTGTATGTTAAAGACACTTAAGATCTGTTCTTAGCAAATTTCAAGTAAACAATACAGTATTGCTAATTATAGCTACTATCTTGTGTATTAGATTCTTGGAACTTATTCATATTACAGCTGAAACTTGTAACCACCATTCTTTTCTCTGCTTCTACAAGTTTGACTTTTTAAAGATTCTGCATATAACTGAGATTATATGGTATTTATCTTCTTGTGTCTGGATTGTTGCAATTAGCATAATGTCCTCCTAGTTCATCCATGTTATCACAAATGGCAGCACTTTCTTCTTCTTTATGGATGAATCATATTCTGTTACCTTTATCCATTCATCCATGCAAGGATGCATAGGTTGTTTTGGTATCTAGTCTGTTGTGAGTAACACTGTAATGAATGTATGGGTGCAGATATCTCTTTGACACTCTGATTTAATGTCCTTTGAATGTATTCCCAGAAATGAGACTGCTGGATTGCATAGTAGTTTTGTATTTCAGTTTTTGAGAAACCTATGTACTGCTTTCCATAAAGACTGTACCAATTTATATTCTTTTGAAAATATAAATCAGATCACAAATTCCCTTGATTAAACTTATTAACAGCTTCCAACCATATTTAAACCTCAAGTCCTTCTCTTCCCTAGGTGTGGTTAATTCCTTAATAGGTCCTTGTTTGTCCAGGACTTAAATTGGCTTAAATTGTTGATCTAGGATTATCATTAATAGCACCCCCTTCACTTTGAAGTGTGCTAACAGGCAATAAATTATATGATCACTCCATTTTAGTAAGTTGAAGCTATTAAATACTATGTATATTCCGTAATAAAAATGTACAAACATTTATGGGGAAGTGTCACCTCCTGATTAAGGTCTATACCCTTAAATAAAAACTTGAAACAATTTGATTACATCATAGAAGTTTGGATTAAGTTTTTAAAATAGCTTGTGATTACTTGTGTGGGGGCAGCCCTGTCCCTGGATCCTGCCTTCTTCTCAAGCATATCCAGAGCCAACAGGCTGTTCTCAGGGCTGCACTGCTGTTATGTGCAGGCCCACAAGTGGGCCCTGCACCCTCTTTCCATCAGTCAGAGAAGATCTAGGCTCCTTGAGGATCTTCTGCCATCCCACCAATCCCCCCTCCTTCTCTGCCCATATTCCATCTGGACTCACAGGATGTTTTTCCATTTGAATCCCCTTTCTAGATGGAAAATAGCTTTTTCCCCTCCACTGAGAATGAAAACAGGAGGTAGTGCAGAGGGTTGGACCGATAATGGTTTGACTTCTGATTTTTCAACTTTAAAATGGTGAAAAGGCATACTCATACAATCAGGGTACTTTTCCCTTTCAGTACACTGTGCAATTAATTACATGAGATATTTAATACTTTAGTATAAGATGGCTTCATGTTAAGTAGTTTTGCTGCAACATAGGTTAATGTAAATGTTCTGAGCATGTTTTCGGTAGGCTGTTTTTGGTAAACATTCAGCAGGTCAGGTGTATTGAATGCATTTTTTACTTCTATGCAGTTTACGATAGGTTTATGATGATGTTACCCTGTAATAACCCAAGTAGCATACCTACTTGACCTCACTTGTGTAGTATCTCCCCATGCCTGGTAAGGCCTTGTAGGGCCCATTTACTGAGAGAAGCAGGTACCTATTTTTCATTCTTAATCAAACTTACATGACCTGACCTCTCCTTACATCTTTGATTTCATCCTTTCGCTCTCTCCCTTGACTAGCCACACTGCCTCCCTTTTCTGTCTACAATATTCAGGCATGATTCTGCCTCAGGGCCTTTGCATTTGCTGTTCCTTCTGCCTGGATCCTGTTTTGTTGGTCTGCCTGACTCAGCTTAAATGTATTTGTGTGAGAGGTCTGCCATGATGACCCTATCTAATGACTTTTCCCAGTCACATGCTCTTGTAATCCTATTTTATTTCTTTCACAGTTCTTTGTAAAATTATCTTATTGACCTAATTGCTAATTTTCTTTTTTCAATCATCCTAATAATATTAGTTGCTGGATTTACTATGAGGTCACAATTCTTTTAGGTGCTTTCTGTAGATTCATTTGTTTAATCTTTACAACCGTCATATCATATAAAAACTATTAATTATGGCCACATAATAGAAAAAGAAAGTGAGGTTGCAAGAAATAAAGTAACTCCCAGAGGGTTCAGAGACGGTGCCGGGTTGCAAGCTGAGGCAGTGTGGCCCCAGCGTCTGTCCACCATGCAGGGTCACCTCCTGTCACGGTCCTGAGAGGAGCAGCTCACCTGTCTTGGGTGTCACTGTGTCTGCCCAAAAAAGCCTTACACAGGACTTGGCTCAATTAATACTCGTTGAAATTTATGTTAAAAAATGTTGTTATATAACTATGACACTGTTTTATTTTCTATAACCAGAAAAGAAAACCTCTCACATACCTGCTTAAAAGAATTGACAAAGCTCAGTCTCTTGTTTGCAGAGTATCTGGAAGCAGAGCCTAGCCAGGGCTGCCTGAGAAATCTAGAGGTTGAAGAAACTGCCATGTACCCCCCTGGTAGATCCTGTAGGGAGATTTGGGAAGTTTTCTTGGGGTGGCTTTCTATGGGGTTTTTGAGTTAGTCATAAAATAGCCAATCCAGTGCCAGTTTACCAACTCTCAAGGGAATAAAATGCAGATGTAGAATAAAAGCAAAGATTGAACAAATCCACTCCAACCTTGCCCCTTATCAGGGATGAGCATGAGAATTAAGCTGTCTTAGATTGTATTTCCATTACTTGCAGCTGAGTACCAGGGAATCTTTTTTCCCCCCACAGGCTTTGTCTCTCTTACAACTCCTCTGGGTTCCCACAGCCATATTATGGAGAGTTTAACTAGTTGCCTATCTCCTTTCCACTGTACATGATTAAGCCTTTTAACAATACCATGTCTCTTTCATCATGTGCAAACCACAGCACAGTTCACAACACGTGCTTGATAAGTTAGCTGAGCCAGTCTGACTTGCCTTAGTTATTTCTCAGAAAATGAAGGAGAGAATTACATGGATGACCTGCAACCTGTCTTCCAGCTACATGGGCCATATCAGCCAGACAAGGGGTGTGCACTGATCTTGCTTCAGAATTGTTTCTTTGTCTAAGCACACTAGAATTTGGTTGTGGTCCAACTAGTTTTTATCTGGGTGAGTATGCTCTTTCAGTGTTGTAGTCCTATTTCCCATCTGTCCCTCTTTGCACTGCTCATTATTTATATATTTAATATGCAAATATAGTTGTACCAGCTCATATATCAGAACCCTGACCTGGCATGCACTGGGGCTGTTAGAAGCAGATCTGTGCATCCTGATTAGAGTGAATCTTTTTGTGGCCATCCATTCATCTGGGCTGACTATGTTTACAGTCTGGGGCTTCTCTTTCTCTTTGTGTCCCTGATGTTTGTATAACCATTGTTCACTTCTAGGCATCTGTTATGTAGCCAGTCCTAAAAACAAAACTAAATGAATTGACAGCAACTTTCTCCCATCCAGGGAATTCAGCCCTATTTATATAGAAGACAGTGATTTATATCATTCTTATTATTGAAAAATCAACAGTGTGCTAGAAGCCCTAAATAAATTATGACTTTTAAAATCATCAATAATGATGAATAACCAAAAGATTAACAACAAACAAGTGAAACTGAGCCACTGGGTTCTTTGCAACATTAATCCTAATATTCACTAATTAAGTAAAAGACATTTAGTTCCATGAGCCCTTGAGCCATGAAGTCTTTGTTCTTCCTCTTTGCAAATTAATGAAGCATATAAATCCATATATATATATCTCAATCTCATATATATGGTCAAGGCTATATGATGCATGAACTGGTCAGCCTATCTATCTGTCTATCTATCTATCTATCTATCTATCTATCTATCTATCTATCTATCTCTCAAGTGCCCAGAGAGTAAAACAAAAAAGACTTTATTTTGAATATTGAGTCCATTTGTTTGAAACATCTTTTATTTGTCTTTGAACACATTCTGTGCCTTTTGGTAAACCATTACTTTCTTCTTTAAATATAAGATACAAACAATATTCTTTCATGCCCAGCACAGAATGTATAGAAAAGGGACTTAATGATGTTCTTTTGGAGGAAAAATTAAAGAATATCTATTTTCTGGCATAAAACAAGTGAACAATAAGGACTTTTTTGAGTAAAAATGGATATTTTCATTTAATCCTTTTTTTTCCACCATTATCTAATCACCTTTCAAAAGTCTCACTTCTGAAATTAAACTTTAACAAAATAAAAATTTCCAAACGATACTGCACGGGATGCCTATATTTCTCTTTTGTTAGTATCTCTTCTTTCTGTTTGCTACCAGCCACCCGTCAGCCTTTCTGGAACCTGAGAACCTTTCTGCCCCATTTTTCTTCTTGCATCCTTACATGTTGACCTTTGTGGTCCTCTAGGAACAATGCTCTGAAAGTTCTGGAAATAAAGTACCTGCTCACTCTCAAATTTATGCTGATTCTTAATATGCTTGTAATGGAGAGGAAGTAGAAGGAAATGGGACACCAAGAAGAAAGAAGATCCTTTGTGCAACAAGTACTTATCAAACATTTTATACTCATCTCCCTTCTAGACAGGGAAGAAGTAAATTACATGAATAATGTTCTTTTTATACTGAAAGAAGAGGGTATGCAAAGTACAGCTGGTTCTTGATTTCTAAGGGGATTGCATCCTGACAAACCCATTGTAAATGGAAACTGTCATAAGTCAGAAATGAATTTAATACATCTGAGCCATCAAATATCACACAGAGTATGTGTTTTTCCCACTCCTGACCATGTGGCTGGCAGAGCTGGGACTCACTGCCACTGCCCAGCATTGTGGGTGAGTATTGTGCTGCATATTGCTAGATGTAGAAAAAACTCAACCAAATTCAAAATTTGAAGTATGCTTTTTACTAAAGGCATATCACTCTCTTGCCATCACAAAATCAAAAAGTTCTAAGTCAAGCTCTTTTTAGTCTGGGATCAATTACACTCTATGTAGAAATGTTTAAGAGAACATATGCTTTTGGAGAATTAATGTAAAATGCTATGATTGAGAGCTAATCACCAGTTTGGGAGAGTAATAAAAGCTTCTTTGAGTAGGTGATACCCAAGCCTAGATGGGAATGACAAGAAGGACGAGCCACAGGAACATCAAAGTGAAAGCAACCTCAGGGACGGCGTAGAGACCCTCAGCTTAGTAAGATCAAGGGTCAGACAGGAGGTGTGTAAGCCTGGAGTCAACTCCCCTCTCTATTCCTGCTTCTTGTCCTTCACTTCCCAGACAACCACGGATCTCTGATAGCCAGACTCCCAGAGGTGACACCTACCCCCAAGCTCATATCCCATTATCCCTTTTTACAAGTGGGTAAGTGGAGAAGTAATAAGAAAAACTAAAAGTTTCATTAAACAAGTTCACACTGAGATGTGAAAGAATCTCATTCTGATACATTTTCATTCAAATGAGACACATTAACTGAAGTGGTAGTTTTTTTGTTTTAAAATCATTCACATACCCAACATACTGTCAAATATCTCTCATTACATTCCTGTGCTAAGAGGTGGAGTGAGGAGGAATGATTTTTGTTATAGATGTACATGACTGTTATGGTCTTGCCTCATATCTGTAATTTCTTACTCAGTATCTGCCTTCATTTTTATAATTTTATGCAAACCTAGATGGTGGGAGATATGTGTAGCTTCGTATCAGTCACATCATGCAGCATCTGGCAGATTATTAATAACTTCAGAATGAAAATTATTGAATCAAGACATACTAAGATAATATATAAATATGACAGATAAAAGTAACTTCCAATACCATATTCTCAGAGAATCCAACTAGATTTAATTTCTTACACCTGTGACTCTAATTGCAAGATAAAATTAAGCAAGGAGCTTTAAAAATATGTCAATACCAAGTCCCATTCCAGATGAATTGAGTCTGAATCTAAGAGTGGGGGTGAGGTATTGGTATTTTAAGAAGTAAAAAATCTAAATCGGGCCTGAGATTTAGCTCAGTGGTTCTGCCACCTGCCTCGCAAGCTTAAGGACCCGAGTTTGATCCCTGGTACCAAAGGAAAAAAAAATTCTAAATCATTCTCTGTAGCCAGGACTGAGGAACACAGATCTAGACTAAAAGGCTGTGAACTGTGGAGGTTAATGTACCTGGTTGGTGAAGCACAGCCACCAGAATCCACAGGGATCACTAGTAGGCAGAATTCTCCAGGAAGAAAGACTTCATGATGCTTAAGGCTTTGGTGACGATCACATGGAGAAATTTGGACAGAGCCTTTAGACAGAGACTCAAGATGTGTGTGACCAAAAGGAAGAGGGCACCCTGGCATTTTTCAGTGTAATGAGCTCCTTGGTATTCATTTATAAAAGCGCTGAGACAACTTCATGTGACTGACATCATTAACAAGCATCTTTTCAGAAATACAAACTGTAATATTTGGGAAACAAAAAAGACCTTGAGGGCAGATTTTGTATTAATTTTTTAAAAGATGACTTGGAAAATTATACCTCATTTTCCTGTAGAAACTCATTATGCTGACAAATATTCATAAAATGTTTCATCTCACCAGTTTTATTTAAATAGCTGTTCAGAGTAAGGTCCAGCTACATACAGCAAAATCCAACCTTGCCTCCCATTCTCAGATCCAGAGTCTTACTTTTCATAAAATGGAACTAGACCCCAGTTTATACTTTCTTGAAATGATACTTGCATTACAAGAAATGATACAATGTTACTTCAAGTTAATAAATGGTAATGTTTCATATCAGCTGCCCCCACTGAAATCTATGATACCCAAGTTTCTCAATGAAATTCTGTGGGAACAAATTTAAATATTACTAAAAATAAAAATAGATTAAAATCTGATCTTCCATGGGTGTGTAAACTGTCATTCTGTTAAATGAGTGTAAAATCTGCCCCCAGGTTCTCTCCTTTTTGTTTTCTAAATATTATAATTTATACTTCTGTAAAGATAACTGTCAATGTTCCAGACACTTATGACTCTAAGAACCTTAAAGATCAACACTTAAAAAGCTCATTAGGTGAACAAGTAGTTGTTAAAAATTGCCTCAGCCCATGAATTTTATTTAAATAGAACCTAATAACTGAAAGTAGTCTTAACATATGTTCTTGATTAAAAAATGATTTCTGGATCCTACCCTGATACCACTGTTTCATCCAATCAATACTCATTCAACAAATATTTATTCAGCACTTACCAGTGACATGCACTATTCTAAATGATTGCAATGTATCAGTGAACAAAAGAAAAATCCGGGCTTCTGAAGCTTACACACTATGGAAGGGGACTGACTATAAAAAAAAACTATACACTAAACTCCTTAATGAATTGTATAGCATGTAAAAAAGTGGCAATGTTATATATTTTTTTTAATGGGAGGTTGCAAATGCTGTGTGGGTTGTGATAGTTTATGATGTTAAATAAGATAACCAGGATAGACCTTGTTCAGAAGGTGGTACGTGAATGAATGCTTGAGGGAGGCTAGGGAGTTGGCTTTGCTGATGCCTAGAGAAAGAGTGTTCTTGGCAGAAGTAGTGGAAGTGCAAAGCTGGGCGGAAGGAGTTTGATGATGTGTTTGAAGAGAGCAAGGAGGGCAGAGTGGCTGCCGCCAGGTGGACAAGGAGGAGAGAAGTATGGAATGAGGTCTGAGAGGGCAGGAGGGACAGGTAGGACATAGGTTCTTTGGGGGCATTGTAGGAAGTTTGGCATTTCTTCTGAGGGAGAGGATGAATCATTGGAGGGTTATGAGCAGAGGTGTAGCATGAGCTGACGGATTTCAACACTTGACTCTGGAGAGTTCCATGTCTGCAATGACAGGAAGATGAGCTTCATGATCCCTTCTCCAGAAAAACTGATGAAAATCATTTTTAAAAAACCACTTGGGAATGGCCCAAAATGCATATGGTAAATGAAAAATCATTTCTTCAAGAAAATCTATTAAAATTGGGTAAAAACTTCGAGTCTGTTGAATCAAGATCCATGGCCTCCTGGCTCCCTCCCAGATCACAGGATGGAAACACCACGCCAGCCAGCATGATACAGTGAAGAAGACAGGGGTCTTTCCATGTCCAGTTTCCAGGTGGAGGGCTTCGATCTTGGGCAGGGAAAGATGTAAGCATTTCTTATTCTGCCTCCAGTTACCTAAGGTTAAGGCCAGGATTCAGGTGAGTGTGGATGAAAAGTAGGCCCTCCCACCCATGGGATGGAGGCTCTATTTTGGCCATGGCACTGCTGAGAATACTAGGACCTGTTTTCCTTTCATTGGCTCATGAGATGAGAACTGTGCTGAGAAGACCCTGGGCTGCAGCACACACCCAGCTACTGAAAACAGCTTCTAAAGTGGAAGAAGAGTCACCAGGGAGAAGGATACCATTGTCCTCACTTTTAAAATTAGTGCCATAACTCAGAGCTATTGCTGGGTGATAAGCAAGCCATGGAGAAGAGTGCCAATTCCCTTCCTAAAGGAATTTATTTTATTTTCAGCAATTTAGAGAAATGGAAAAAGTGAAAGTTGTGGTGGAAGGGAATTAGGAGATTGGGAGGGTCTTTGGAAATATAGGCCAAATTGTAGACAAGCTGGATTTACAGAGGAAAATGGGAAAAGAGGGAGCTAGGAAGAGCCCTTCTGGGGTCAGAACTGACTAGGAATTATCCTTTCCAAGAAGACAAAATTTGATAGGATTAGTCCATGAAGCAATTTATACTCCCCAAACACTTTTGGAAACAATAGAGAAATCAGTTTAAAGTTTGTGGAGTGTTATAGTTAGTTGGATGTTGTCTGAGAAAGAGGCAGTCAAAGAGCACCCAGTTCAATAAATGTCATCAGATAGAACTGTGGGATCCAGAAAAATGGGGGTATTATTAAGTGCATTATTATATACCTAGTAAGTGTACCAGAGGAGAGGTGATAGAGAAAGATGAATAAAAATATATAAATAATGACTGAAAATTGAAATTTATTTTAAAACATTAATTTATAAACCCAGGAAGTTCAACGAACTTCAAGTAGGATAAATATAAAGAGACCTACAAAGAGACACATCACAATAAAAGTCCAAAACCAAAAGTAAGAAAAATCTTGAAAGTAGCAAGAACAAAATGTCTTGTTACTTATGAAAAGAACCACAGTAAGATTGGCAGCTGACTCACAGGCACAATGGAGGCTAGAAGACAATAGGATGATATACTTGAAATGCTCAATGAAAAAAACCCCTGTAATTCAAGAAACCCTGTATCCACTGGAAAAGAAACAGACCTGAGGATCAGTGGAATAGACTAGAAGATGCAGAAACAACTCCAGACACACTCAGCCACCTCATCTTTGACAAAGGAGCCAACCACCCTCACTGGAGGAAAGATAGCCTATTTAATAAATGGTGTTGGAAAAACTGGATTTCAACCTGCCAAAGATTAAAACTAGACCCATATCTATCACCATGCACTAAACTAAGATCGAAGTGGATTAAAGTTCTAAATATTAAAACAGAAACACTAAACTTGCTGGAAGATAGGTTAGGGAGAACCCTCGAAGACTTTGGCTTAGGCAAAGATTTTATGAGCAAAACCTCAGTAGCATGGGAACTAACACAAAGAATCAACAACTGGGATCTCATCTTATTAAAAAGCTTCTGCACTGCAAGAGAAAACACCAACAGAGCTAAGAGACAACCTACAATGGGGGAAAAAATTTTTAGCAGCTGTACCTCAGACAAAGAACTACTATCTAGAATATATAAAGAACTTAAAAAAATCAGACCCCCCAGATTTAAAGACACAATTCAAAAATGGGCATCTGAAATGAACAGACATTTCTCAGACAAAGAAGTAAAAGCAGCAAATAAACACATGAAAAAATGTTCAACATCACTGGTCATTCAAAAGATGCAGATGAAAACAACACTGAGATTCCACTTCACCCGAGAAAGAATGGCTGCTATCAAGAAATCAACTAATAACAAATGCTGGCAAGGGTGTGGGGAGAAAGGAACCCTTCTCCATTGTTGGTGGGAGTGCAGACTGGTGCAACCACTGTGGAAATCAGTATGGAGATACCTCAAGGAACTAGGACTAGAGGTCCCTTTTGACCCAGCTATTCCCCTGCTGGGTATCTTCCCAAAAGAACTAAAAGAATCATACCACCGTGATATATATGCACCCATGTTTATAGCGGCACAGTTTGTAATAGCTAAAGCTTGGAAACAGCCCAAGTGCCCATCAACTGGAAACTGGATAAAGAAGATGTGGTTTTTTAAAAAATAAAATGGAGTACTACTCATCCATAAAGAATGAGAAACTAGAGACATTTATAGCTAAATGGATGCATATTGAGGCCATACTCTTAAGTGAAATGAATAGGACACACGTGTAAATACTGAATAGTTTCTCTGATGTGAGAAACTGAAAGTGTAAATAAGAATTAAAATGATTAAAATGAATAATTGATAATTTGAAATAGGAAGAAAAGGTCCAAAGGTGTAGGGGAATTGGGAGGGGAAGGGAAAAGGAAAGAAGGAAAAGGAAAAATTATGAGAAAAGGAAAAAATGGAAACAAAATCTTTGTAAATAGGGAAGAGTGGAGGGGGTGAAGGGAGGACAGGGAATGGGGAAAAAATAATAACCAAGATACATCATGTACAGGTACCAGTACCTAATGATAAATGTAAATGTATTATACACCTAAAATGTACCAATAAAAGAATTTAAGGGGGAAAAAAAAGAATCCCTGTATCCAGCATAGTTACTTTTAAAAAATAAACATGGAAGTAAAGATAATCCCAGATAAACAAAACCCAAGTAGATTTGCAGCCAACAGAAATTGGCTTTACATAATTCTATAGCAAGTGCTTCAGGCTGATGATGTGAAGTCAGATGGTAACTCAAGTCCTCCTGAGAAAAAAGTGCAGATAATTGTGTAATTATGAAAGTATACTGCATATCTATTCTCCTTTTCTTCATTGGTTTAATACACAACTGCATAAAACAATAGCTACATAATATATTTTTGGGCCTATCACACAGGTATGTGATGTGTTTGTCAAGAAGAGCACAGAGGAGGTGAGGAAGAACAAAGCTGTATTGGGCTAGGGAAGTGACTCTCGAAGGAACTCAAGTTTACAGGAAGCAGTGGAGGGAACTGATGATGAAATTGAGAAGATTAACATAGCAAAAGCTATAAGTAGGTACTTGCTATCTTTTTTATCCTCTCAGCTTCTTTAAGGACAAAAATTGTACAAAGTAGTAACAATACGATTTGGGGTTTGTGACATTTATTGGTACAATATGTATTACATCAATACCACAAAAATGGGAAGGGAACAGAGCTATATAAGAGTAACAGTTCTATAATTCACCAGAATTAAGTTTATATAAATCTGAAGCTGCTTCTGATAAGGCAAGACCAAGAAAAAAGTAATAATTTTATTAAAATATGGTGACAAACTCATTAAATAAATTACAATGCTACATTAGAAAATATTTACTACATGTGAAAAAGTAGTAAGGAAAAATAAATATCAAAAAAGATATGAGACATGTAGAAAGCAAAAGGTAAAATGTCAGATGTAATTCCAACAATAATTGCATGAAATAAGGATGCATTAAAGAATTCTAGAAGAAAAAAGATATTGTCAGATTGGATAGAAACAAGATTCAACTCTATGCTGTCTGCATAAGACCCCGTTTAGATGCAAAGATACAAACAGATTAAAGGTAAAAGAATGTAAATAGAAATGTCATGCAAACACCAAACACATGAAATGAGGAGTGTCACAAAAATAAACTTCAAAACAAAAAAGATAAATGAGACCTCTTTGTAATTACGAAAGAGTTAATCTACCAAGAAAATAAAACAATTATAAACATACATACATTCAAAAACAGCACCAAAATAAAGCAAAAACTGAAACAGGAAATTCAACAATAATAGTTGGGAACTTTAATAACCCAATTTCATTTAAGTGTAGAGCAACTAGGCTGATATCAGTGAAGAAATAGAAGAGTTTAACAACACTCTAAACCAATATACCTCACAGACATCAGTAGAAAACTTCAACAACAGCGGAATTTTCTCAAAAGCACATGAACATTCTCTATGATGGACCACATTCTGGGGCACAGAAATAAACCCCAATAAATTGTAAAGAACCAATCCTAAATAAAGGGGGTTGTAAAGGAATACTATAAACGTTTGTTTTTTTGGTTTTGTTTTGGTAATGGGAATTGAACTCAAGGCCTCATGCTTGCCAGGCAGGTGCTGTGCCGCTGAGCTACATCCTACTATAAACATTTGTATGCCAATAAATTAAACAATTTAGGTAGAATGTATAAATTCTTGGCAAGACATAAAAGCTTACTCTGGTACTGTGCTTAGAGCTCCATGTACAGGGACAAGAGTGGAAGTAGGGACAGCTGTGAGCTGTGAATGGCAGGCGTCGAAGGTGTCTCAGTGAGGGTCTTGGCAGCAAAGGCGAAATAGGTGGCCAGAATCTTGTATATTTGGAAGGAAAGGCCGGTAAGATCTAATACATAGGATGTGAAAGGAAGTCTAAGATGGCTCCTTGTTTTTGCCTAGAACAAAAATTAAGATGACTTTTTTATAAATTGACAGACAAAAGGCCCTATGTGGGGTTATTTTTGAGAGTGGGCAGAATATCTTTTTTGTTTGTTTGCCCTTCTAGAGGCACTGTCTACCCTTCTTCTGTTCTGGGACCCAGGATGCCAACCTCTGCGAGGTCTAAGTCTCAAGAGAAGGATTATCTGTGATAGGAGCACGGGACACGGGACATCTGATCTCTTGCTTTCTGACTTTCCAGTGTTATGTTCAGCCAGTAGCGAGTATTGATATGAGATTCAAAGGAGGGAGACATTTCTTTAAACTGGTTGTATTGTTCCACTGAGGGTCACAGTTCCTATTAATTCATCTAGCTTGGTCTCTGTCTCTCTATCTCTCCCTTTTTTCTAGTAACAACTGCTTCTTCCTTTCAGTTCTTTACCCTCCAGGGACAGTGGGACGATAGCCACCTTTATTAGCACTGGAGCACTGCACTGTCCTTTATGATTTCTTTATATACTGTAATAGTCTCTTTTTTAAACTTAAATTACTCAATTAGAGTCTGTTTTTGGCCAGAACTATAATGAATATGGAAACCCAGATATGCTGTTTGCAACATACTAAGTCTAAACTATGAAAGAGAAGAGGAGAACAGGCAGTTGGATGTTTGAGTCTGGAATTCAGGAGCGAAGTCTGGAAAAAGGAAATTGGGAGTGGTCATCTGAAAGAAGATATCTAGAACCAGAAGATTGGACAGGATCACATAGGGAATGAAGGGAGAAAGAGAAAGTACTCAAAGCTGAGCATTAGAGTTTGTCATGTCAAGAGGCTGGATACCTGCTGGAAAGAGTCGGCAAAAGAGGATGAAGAAAAGAGGCAAAGGGAATAGGAGAAAGCAAGAGAAGCTGTCCTGGAAACTAGCTGAGAAATGCATACACATTGTGATTGAAAATATGAAGAGTGTTTGAATTTAAAAAAATATTACAGTAAAAGACACATTGCTTTTTATCCCCTCAAAAAACTCCCTCTTCTTTGAACACACACACATCCCATTGTTTTTGCTACTTTCTGAAGCAGTTTAGGAAGTTCTCGTTCATGCCCTTAGTTGCACTACTGTAGATGCCTCAATGTCTTGAATTGACTCAAACATTTACCTTTTATGGTCATTTTGGCTCTAGGGAAAAGTCAGATGTATCATGGTACCAGATCCAGTGAACAAACTGGATGAGGACACACCATTAGAGTTTTATGAGCATGACAAGAAATTAAATGTAAAGGGGCAGAACCCAACAAAAAGAAAAAGTCATGGCAATGACAAGTCAATACATTTCAGTTATAACCATCAAT
>NW_004624752.1:13393236-13406772 GCF_000247695.1 Heterocephalus glaber
GTTCCATCTCATTTCCCTTTGGAGTTGCTGTAGGTGATCTGGAAGTCTGGTTTTGAGACTTATTTACGTGTTTTCTCATTTCAACTGGGGCGGGGGGCTGTTAACACCTGCATCGATTACCTCCTCTGAGCTGGGAGAGGTGGGACAGGGCCAGGAGCAACAGTAGGGATGGTGACCCAAAAGCCCTTTCGTGGGCTGGGAGCAGCGGGAGGGATGGTGGCTGGGAAGCCCCTTCCTCTCGTCCAGGAGCAGTGGGATGGCGGCTCAGAAGCCCCTACCTTTGGGCTGGGAGTGGTGGGAGGGATGGTGGCCCGGAAGCCCTTTCCTGTGGGCTGGGAGCAGTTGGAGGGATGGTGACCAGGAAGCCCCTTCCTCTGGACCAGGAGCAGTGGGATGGCGGTTCAGAAGCCCCTACCTCTGGGCCGGGAGCAGCGGGACTCAGTACCTTGGTCTGGTGGTCTGGTGTCCTCTGCGTCTTTGTAGTGTGGAACCAGGTGGCTGCCTGTCTGCAGTGGGGTGATTCAGCGTCTTCCGCGCAACTCGGGACCTCGGTAGGGCGTGCACAGACCTGCCTGTCTGCAGCGAGCTGATTGGGCATCTGAAATTCAAACTTAACTGAGCATCTTGTATGTTTATTTGATAAATCTGAAAGCCTAATTTAACCATTAATGTCTTGCCTCACTCTTTCTAATTTTTTCTCTATGTATGCTTTTCTTAGCCAAACCATCTGGGGATCATTTAAAAAATAAAATCCCAAGTAGGTGATATGTGTGTACATGAAGCAAAACTGTCTTCCTTGATTTTCCTTACCAGCATTTGAAACTACATTTTCTGTTTGTTACTGCATAGAACCATTTCCTCACTCTTACCTGAACTTTAGGCTCATTCTAAGAGCACATTGATAATATAATCACACTTCAACTGTCATGTCAAAAAACCAGATGCTGTCACCAGTGATGCAGTACCCAAGTGGGTTGTGAGCACTGTCCTTCTAGAATTGATACTGAAACCTTTTCAAGCTGAGGGGAAGCATTCTGTGAACTCACACATTTACTAAGCAAAGACCATTACTTTTTTTTGGTACTTGGAATTGAACTACATTCCCAGCTCTGTTTAAGATTTTTAGGGGGTTTTTGGTACTGGGGATCAAACTTGGATTCTTGTGCTCACAAGGCAGGTGGTGGAATCACTGAGCTAAATCCCCAGTCCCAAGATTTTTAGTTTTGAGACTATGTCTTGCTAAGTTGCTAAGCTTCCCAGGCTGGTCTTGAACTTGTGATTCTTCTGCCTCATCCTCCCAGTGTGCTGGGGTTTTCTCAATTTCTTTAGTATGAGAAATCTCGCTTCAGTATTCCCTTACTTAGACATATCCATTTCATTCTCATGGATGGTGTAAATAGAATGGTTAAGAGCACACATGCAAAAGTCAGCCAGTCATGAGTCAAACTCTTGTCTCCCAAAGTTCAAAGAAGTTCAAAGAAGTTATTTAGCTTCTGTGTCCCTCATATTCTCACCTGTAAAATGAAGTGAAATATCTACCTTATCCATTTGTTGCAAGGCATAGGAGAGCACTATGTGTGGCACATACTAAGCTATCAATTCTCACCTTGTTCTCCACCATAACATTGACTTTCATCAGAGTTTACTTCATGTTTTGAGTTCCCTGTCTTTCTCTAGAAATCTTTTTCATACTTGTTTAAGGACTTCTAAACCGTAACTACTACTAACATTTGTCTTGTTACAACTTACTCAAATAGTCACATACAAAGGCAGAATGGAGAATAAAAGGGACGTGTTCTCTATTGTATCGTTAGACTGCATCTACACAATTCGGAGTCACTCCTGCCACTAGAAGGAGAGTAGGAAAAAAAAATTGGCTCCACCAGTGACCACATAGTGTGTGTATATTTGTCTCTGTTCATGTGTGTGGATATGTATGTGTACATGCTAGGGATGAAAAAGACTGTAAAATACGTAAAAGTTTATGTATCATATATGGGAAATGATCTATCCTTCATATTTCATATTAGTTAGATACTTATCAGATTAATGAGTTCAGTTTGGGTCCTCAGACCTTGAAAAGAGTGTAGAAAAACTGGAACAGATTCAGAAAAGAGAATCCCAGGCAAGCAAATATTACACAAAAGAGTTAAAAGAAATGAATCTGTTTAGCTTTAAGGTCTAGGATGACTTCAAGAATAAGAATGACTTTCCATGAAGAGTTCCATCCACTATTCCTATGTCCACACAGGACCAAACACAGGGAAAAAATTACATCAAGATAATGTATATTTTTACTGTGTAAAAAGAAGAACTTCTGAAAATTTGTGAGCAAAATAGAATGAACTGATAAGTGAAGTTATCAAATACTGCAATAGGAGAGTTTTGCTTTAAAGTTTGTAGATAATCACCAGTCCTTGGCACTTTCAGTTTAACATCTTCCTGAACCAGATCGCAGCATCAAGTGAATGCTGAAGGTTCATTCCAGCTTTGAACTATAAGTAGAAAATAGCAAGAGGCTGCATGTGGAAGATACATTGCACAATTTAAAATCTGTTAAACAGTTATTGAGGGCTTGGGTCAGTCACAATGCAGAGATGAGTATTTTGGCACATTCTGGCTGTTACACAGAGCACAACATGAGACTCATCAATCAGCTTCTAACAGACAATTCCAGGTCAGCCAGACTGACTGCATTTTTAGTGCTCATTACATTAGATTTGCGCAGTGTGCATGCTTTGACCCATGGCTAGTGAAACAAAAAACAAAAGAGTTGTTATTACATTAACAGTTCCCAGTATGGATGGGACTGTTTCCCTTATTAAATTCAGAGTGGATTCACTGTAGGAACAATTTTGGTGGACTAGCTCTCACTTATTATAGATTACAGACTTTCAGTGCTTGGCTGCCAAAATACTTTGGCTCATTCTCAAGCCCCAGCAATTGCATAAATTTTTCCTCTCCTCATGTGCCTGCATCAATCATATCTCTAGGTGTCCTTTCTTGTTTTTTTCTGATTACTTTGTTTTCAGTTGTCTTCAAATTTCTGGGTATACTTACCTAACTATATTAATGATGGGTCTTAGCCATATATTGATTCTTATGACCTTCCCATAACTGTGTGCCTTTGCCCTTTTACTTGGCTTTTACATTTTTCTTAACCTGTCCACAATCTCAGTTACCCATCTTTTGCAGGTCTATATTTCTTCCCCACCACACAGAGATTGTCACAGACATTTGTAAATGAAATATTTATTTTTCAATCAATATTTATTTTCTCTGAGCAGATCTGAAGGGCGTGGCTGACTGCAGGAACACAACAAAACAACAATAATGAGACAAATCAAAATAAATCCTTGTGATTAAAATAAGCCAGTGCTTTTTTTATCTTCCAGATTAGTGACATCTGGAAAGTTTGTGACTGGTAAGGTGGCTCCAGAGTTAGACAGGTCTTGCTCTCCCATACATATGCTCTATCATCCTTGGTGCATGAACTTGTAGTCTGCAAGGTTGTCCTAGCTTTAACTGTCACGTCACATTCGCATTCCAGGAAGGGGGAGGGGGAGATGGAGAAGGCAGAAAGGCAGACTCACCTCCTAGAAAATTTACTAGAAATGCCACACAAAGTTTCTAGTTGATTTGCATTGGCTAGAACATACATATTGGCCACTCCTAGAAAAGAAAGTTGGGAAATGTAGTCTATATTCCAGGCGACTATATGAGCTGTTAAAAGCCACACTTCTATTATGATAGATAAAAGAATCAGTAGATGATAGACTGGATAATGAGCAGTCTCTAACACAGAATCCAAATATTGCCTAGGCAAAGAGAATTTCGCCCCAGGTTCAGTGACTTAAACTGTCAGCATCCTTTGGCCATTTCCCTTTGGTAACTACACAACAGGTACTGTTTTAAGTGCTTCACCATACAAGCCTCATGAAAACCTGCATATTAGTCAGGTTTCTCATTGCTAGGACACATACCTGACTCCGCAACTTAAAGCGGGAGAGGTTTAATTTTGTTCACAGCTGAGGGGATTCAGTCCATGGTCAGCTGGCTCCAAGGCAGAAACATGGTGGAAGGTGTGGCAGAGGAATGCTTTACACCTCACAGCAGCCAGTGAGCAGAGAGAGGAGGAGCCAGGGACGGAGACAGACTCTCCAAAAGCACACCCACGGTGACACATTTCTTCCAGATAAGGCATACCTCCTAACAGCACATTTAGCTATAAACTCATCAATGGATCAATCCACTGCTGAGTATAGTACCTCCATGATCCAACTACCTTCCAAAAGCCCCACCTCTGAACACATGAGGCTTTAGAGGGATATTCTAGATCTAACCCATAACACCTGGGAATATGGTGTCACTCTTATATCTTGATACCAAAATGTTCCATTTCATGGATGACAAGAATGAAATCCATAGAAGATAAGTAATGTATCTGAGCCACATAGTTCATAGTAAAGTGGGTAATTAAACTGAGGAGTCAGATCCTGGGATGTATGCCATTAGCTATATCGTCGTGTTGCCAATAGAAGAGGAGCATTGTGTTTCTGGAGTTTTTCAACATAAGCTTCGGCAGCATTCTATGGATTTAGTGGTGTTGCCCCTATAATGATCATACTGTCTGGGTCTATGTGTCTTTCTTTCTCTATGTGTTTCTCTGTTTCTATCTCTGTCGCTCTCTCACACACACACAACACACACACGCATATATCCAGAGAGTGTTTATATGTGAAAAAATAAATATTTTTACAAAAATAAGTATTTTTACCTTCATTTCAGGAGTGGCGATGAATCCTTACAATTAGCTGATGGCAAAATCCTACCTCTGTTTCATCTTTCATCTATTGAGTGTTGTCTGTTTTTCTGCTTACGTTAAATGTGGGCATGTGTGAAGTTTATTTGGAAAATTCCGTAGTTGCAGTGCATCCATTCTTCTGAAGCACTTTATTCTCATATCTATCTAGGACAGGTGAGGTATATCTGATTCAAGATGGTGTTGTCAGTCCACCCAGCTGGGACACAGCCATGTTATTGTGAACTCTTGTCAGTTCTGGTACAGGACTGATGACAAGCACATTGTAAAAAAACAAAATTCAAAGGATTTAGGGTATTGTTTACAGTCTAGAGAAAGTTATTCTATTGTTTTGATTTTACAGAAAAATATCAAATTTCAGTCATTATGCAATGACAGATGTTTGGCAAAATGGAAAATATACCTTAGTTCTACTGAGCATCACATTAATGGAGAAAGTAATTTTTAAACAATCTATGTTTTAAAAAAATTCTGTATTTTTTCAAACTCAAAATATTGTATTTCTTTCATATGGAATCAAAACCTTCTCATCAAGGGTCAATTTTAGAAATATTTCCTGTCAGTTGATGTGAGAAATAGTCTTATTTTAATATAACTGATGAAGGGTAGAGAAAATTTAATGCTTATGGAATTCATTATTATTTCAGATTGTTCTGAGGAGGAATTTTCATAGCTCTTTGTTTCCGTAAATCATACCATTGTTTTCTAGAAATAACAGGAAGAAGATGAATTAAAGACAGAGATAGGTTTTAAAATGTTTATTACTGAAATTATTGAATATATTAAAAGTGTAGAGTTAACATTCTTATGATCTCCTATGTAATCACTACCAGCTTGAACAATTATCTACACATGGCCAGGGTTGTTCCATGCCCACCTCTACATTTGTTCCCTTTCCTTTCTACATACCAGATTAATTTAGAATAAATCTCAAATATCAGCTCACTTACCTGTAAATACAGTCACCCTCAGTATCTTAGAGGGTGAACTCCAGGACCCTAGTGTATGGATACCAAAACCACAGATGCTCAGGTCTTATGTAAAAGTCATGGCATTTGCATGTCATCTATGTACCTCTTCCCATATAATTTAAATATCTCAGGATGACCCATAATATTTAATACAATGCAAATGTCATATAAATAGTTGTACTGTATTTTCTAGGGAATAATGATGGAGAAAAAAGTCTGTCCAGAAGAAATTTTTACTGAATAGTTTCCATCCAAGTTGATTGAATCCACAGATGGGTAATCCATGGATATGGAGCACTGATTTTATCTCATTACAAACCTATGCAAACTGAAGATTCTTTGTTTATTTAAAAATATATTCCCAAACACACTATCCCTCAGTGAAAAAACTAATGAGTGTATTTGGAATGTGATATTCTCCTCTCTCTCTCTCTCTCTCTCTCCCCTTTTTAAAAGTTAATGCACTAAAATCAAGATCCTAGAAGGTACCATATTACAATTGGTTGTTCCTTCACCAGTGTTTTGTTTCCAGTGTTCTTTTAATTTATAGGTTCATTTTTCTTCTGCTTATTTGTCATTTATTTATTGAAAAACATTTTTCTGGAGTATCTCACGTCGCACATTTTTCTGATTTGTTTTCCTATCATGCCATTTATTATATACTATATTCTTTAGTCCCTTGAAATTATGTAAATAGGTCAGATTCAGGTTTGGTTTTTTAACTTTTGGCAAGAACATTTTATAAATGGTTTTGGAGGAACATATTGCTAAGTTGTTGCTCTTTTTGTGATGTTAAGATTGATTGATTTTTGTTAGATAATGTCAGCTAGATCTCAGTGAGTTCCTGAGTCCTTTCAGGACTTTTTAAAGTGCAGGAAGAGTTTCCATGCTTGTTTTTCTTGCCCCAGATCTGTGATCAATCTTTTCTTCAAGATTCTTCTTAATTGAGAATCCTATTTAGTTTCTAGGTTGACTACAGCTTCTAGATATTTTCAATCGTGAAAGCTAGAAAAATAGGAGTTTTTTTGATGATGCACATATATTTCCAGGGGAAAATCTACAAAATATTTTAAAAATCCAACTTTCACCCCCAATTCCCCTACCTAATTGCCGTTCTGACCTAAAGGTAGCCATTAAAATTTTTGATTATCTTGACATTTAAAAAATAAGCAAGTGTGTGTATGTGTGTGTGTGTATGCATGTGTGTATTTATGGAGTCCTTTCTTATCTTTCAGATGGCATAATACAAATGCACTATACACATTGGTTGTTTTATTTTACAATATATCCTTTTGGTCATAGCTACTTAGTGCTCATTTGATGCTGTGATCTTAGTTTACTAAGTAGTCCACAATCAATGGATATTTTAATTATTCCTAGTTTGTAGTATTATCCAACTGCCACGACCCACATGGTATAGTGTCTGAAGCCAGGGAGAGCGGTGGGAGATGAAGAAAAATGAAAAAACCAAGATTATGCTTGAAAGCTGAGACCAGGTGGAACCATAGCCTGTCAGGAGCTATTGGCTGCCTGGAATCTAGTGCACTCTTTATTGATAGTGTAAGACAAACAGGAAGAGAAGGCAAGGTAACTAGTGCTACGTGGCCTAGGCTGAATGTAGTGTGATTGTCTTGTGTTTGGGGCAGCACAGGAAGGGACCGAGGAAGAAGGATATATAATGTAACTGTCTTCTGGGGCTGGGCCATCCAGGGTCCACAATCCTAGTCAAATAGACACAGTCTGTCTATGAAGTCCTAGTCTGTGGAGGAGAAAGGAAGTAGGGAGAAGGCAAAGGGCCATCTTCAGGCTTGGCCAGTGTCATCCAACTACTGCAATAAATAGCTTTCCTTACCTATTGTAATTTATTTGAGTAATTTTTGACAAAGTCATTGGATTATTTCAAATCTTTTTTTTTTATAAACAAAAGTATGACAAACATCCCTGCATGTGGAACTTTGGTTATCTTACTAGACTGAAAGCTTCCTGAATCTAAAGCATTTTAGTTCTGTTATATGCATAATACAGAGGTAATCAATTTGAAGACATTCTGGAATTATTGATTGATTAAGCCGATTAGAGCAAGAATTACACTGGACTTGATAGATTGTGATGTCTACACTGTGGCACATCATATCAGACAGGGAAACAGGATAAACGTCAACAATCAACTTCCTGTTCTTAGGAAGTTGGAATTAGGAATTTAAGATAAAGAGGCAAAAAGAAGACAGTACAGACACTGAAAGAGTGCCATGAGACATGCCATACCAAGCTAAAATAGGAGAAAGCAAAAACTATCTTAAATTGCAGAAATCTTTCAGAAAGAATAGAAAGAATATGGAGAACAAGACAAAGAAGGAAAAGCAGTGGAACAGGATCTTTATAGCTGCCTTATTCCCTGAAAACATCCCAGGCCCCCATATAATTATCATACTTTCTTAGGAGAAGTCACTTTTATTCAAACTAGGTTGAGTGGGAATAGAGGACATTTCTGTCTGCCCAACACCTTTTTTCTTTTTTGCTAATAGCACACCAGTTTTTGTCTAGGAAAACTATTCTTCCCCTCTAAGGACCATGAAATTTGAATGCAGTGACCCATTTATTCATTCCATTGTTGGACACATGACCTATGATGTTTGATCAATTATCACTCTAAACTATAACAATGAGTTCAAGGAAGGCCATATAATATACTAAGGGCTGTTGAAATTCAATTTAGAAGGCATTTGTTGGAACACTTCAGGAAATGACCATTAGCTGTGGTCACTGAGAAGATAGAATAATGCCTATTTTGCTATTACATAAAGAGATCTAAGAACTGAATAAAAAAAAAAGATAAAATCAGAGTTAAGAGGAAGAGAAAGCAAGACCAAATTAAGATGTTGTTATAAGAACCCCTGAATCTAGCTAATCCTGTTGCTGAAGAAGACAATTGAAAAAAGAATGGGAAGCAGGGTCTGGGGACACAGCTCAATGATAGAGCATTTACCTAGCATTCTTGGGACCCTGGGTTCAATTTCAGGCCCAAAATAAAAAAGGAAAACATAGGCCTCAGGCCACAATCTTAAACTGTACAGATGCTCTTGGCTAGAAAAATATTATATGAACGACAATGCTAGACATCCAAGATCCAAATTCAGAATCCAAAAGAGAAAATTGATTAAAAAAAATTAGAACCTTATTGTTGTATCTCTCCTTTATTTGCTTTCTTTTTTTCTTTTTTCTTTTTTAGCATTTTAGATTTGCTATATTTTCTAACACTTTCAAAACACTCCTGATGACTTTTTCCTATGGAGTCTCTTGCCATTTTTGTTGGGAGGATCAAAGTTGTTTCTTGATTTCTGAAGCACACCTATCCCTGTAAAGTTGCTGTAATGAAATGTTTTATTCTCTGCCTTTCACATGAGCATCAGGAAACCTAACTTCCAGCTCTGATTACATCTCTGATCTGCCCCGTGGCCTTGGATGGCTCCTCTTTTTTTTTTTTTTTTTTAACTTTACTGCAAATTTCTTATTTGTAAAAGAAGAAGTCCCAGAGCTGACCTCTCAGTTGAGAATAGCAAACATCACTGCTATCCACCCATCCCAGCCTGGCTTATGAATTTCTGCACCTGTGCATTGTCTTAGAAAATTCTCATGAGAAATAAATCCTGTTCACCTCATCGGCTTTGAGGTTTTTTTCAAAGCCTTTAATTCTGTGATACTTCTAAAGATTTTAATGAAATTTAACATTTCAACATCTTAACTCCCATATCATAGAAACTAACTTTTCATGGATAACTGGCATCAATCAGGAAAGAAATTTCATCTGAAGAATTTAAAATTTTGTTTAAAAGCTTAATATCTAGTTATAGGCATATAATTTCTGACAGCTACAAGTATTGCTAAAATAAGGAAATGATGCCATTACTGTAAACAGTTTGCCAATATTCTTTCCTTCAGAACCTTACAATGTGGAACTTGGGCTACAGTGACTGTGATATCCTTTTATAATCAGCCAGGCTTAAAATATTCAGTCATTTATGGGTGTTCTTCACATCAAATCCATCACCAAGATCTTTAGCTATGTCTTTTTCCTGATGATGATTCCCATTGTTATGAACCTGCTCCAGGCATTTATCATTTTGTGCCTAGAGCATTGCAGAAAGGTTATAACTGGTTATAAACTGACAGTTTTTTCTTGCCTCATCACACATGACATGTTCATGTAGCTCTTGAAAGGACAATAAGTTGCCAGAGCACCTCCTTGATCAAAACCCAAGCTCCATGTCTTAGCTCCATGAACCTCCATAGTCTGGTCCATACCTGCTTTTCACTTTTCTCCATGAGCTTTCTGCTTATTTCATTGAATCATACAATCAGTAAGTATTTATAGGCAGCATGTTACCCTGCAGCAGGATTTATGCTACAGCTGGATATGCCATTGTGAATAGTATAAGTGCCTGTTGGCCCAGAGCTAATATTCAACCATAGCAGCCAGGCAAGACACACCAGGTGAGCTATAGCTAGCAGAGAGTACAGTTATGGAACTCTAACTCACCCAGAAGCAACTTACCAAGTTCTGGAGGCCTCCTCAGTAGTGCTTTCTTGAGAAGATGACACTCACCTAAGCCCTGCAAAATGATTAGACCACTCTGCTCATTGGCCCTGAGCATGAGAAACACCCTTTAAGGCACAGCAGGAGCTCCCTTCCTCCTTCTGAGCTGCTCTAGCATTCACTCATTCATTCATTCATTCATTCATTCCCACAAGTATATACAGTATTGTGTCATATGGTGAACCAAGAACTATATGAAATATAGCAGTGAATAATTAGGACCCTGCTGCCTAGAGCTTACATTTGAATGGAACCAGGAAGACAATATCAAAGAAACAAAAAAAAAATGTAGTGTATTAGGTGATGGTAAATCCAGGAAATATAAATAAAACAGAGTAAGAAATAAACAGAGGGGGAGCCATTTAGATAGAGAGAAGTCTCCCCTGCTAAGGTGACATTGGACAGAGAGATGCATGAAGTATGGGGGCCTGAGGGAGGAGGTACAGGCCAAGGGGACATTGAGAGTGAAGTCATGAGAACAAGAGTGCATTTAGAGTTGCAGGCCTGGTGCTAACTTAATATCTCTCATTTGATTTCTCATTGCTATCACATTGATTCATCACTGACCTTTCACATCTGTTTGAGCTGTTCCTTCCAAACATGTTTTTGGATTATTGAGGAAAAGGACTGTTACTTAAGTCCCTTCCTCATGCTGATGCTTTTTTTTTTTTTTACCCCAGCTACCCTGGAGTCAGTCCAACATCTTTATGAGGCTATCAAGACCTGTTTGCTGATTGTATAGGAAGTCAGCTATATGCATGCTCTTGATGGACTCCATAGGCTATGAGACTCTAGTACTTTCTTTACTTGCCTGATAGTAAAAGGTAATACTCCATAACCATTGAAAGGAAAGGCTGTGTGATGGGGTACAAAGTTGAAGGAACTTAAAAATATCCCTGAAGTCTCTTTTTTAGGAGCCTGAGAGTCCATCTGTATGTCAAGAATGGGATTGGTTTTGACTGTGCATCTGCCGATTTTAATGTAGTATGGGTGGTCTGGGAACAGGATTGGATAGATGACTTTAAAAAAAGTGATTTAGTGAATTGTAGTCTGTGGGTTGATTAAGTATTGATCAGGGACCTGGCTCAAGTCTGAAACAGCCTCAGCACTACCTAGTGAATAGGCCATAAAGCAAATGAATTACTCAGTGATTTAACTGGCAGTCTTGTTGGGGATGCTATGAATCCCTCGGAATAAAAAGTTTCTAAAGTTTGAAAATTTACTTAAATGCTTAACTTTAAAAAATTGACAGTCCAAATATCACTAAAGCAAATAAGATATTAATTAACAAACAGAGGGCCTTGTAAGCACTGGGTTCATTCTGATTTGAGACTCAGGAAGTGCCTGAAAACAAATTCCATTAGGACTCTCTTAGGATAATCTTAGGATGTAAATTCTTTAGGTGCCATGTTAGAATCAATGTCACATTATATAGCAGTAGTGTGGTCTATGGACCCCTGAGGACCCTGTGATATCAATCTTTCGTCCTGATGCTATGATGTTATTCCTTGTTTACTGTGTTGACATTTGCACTGATGCTACAAAGCATAGCAGGTAAATTTTCTGGTGTCTTTGTAGGAATCAAGGTGGCACTAGATACTGTGTTCTTCATTGCCATAGTTTGAAAAAGATATGAGTCTTAATGCCTTTGGTGAAATTAAAAATGTATTAAATCTCAGCCTTTGAGTACTCCTCTTTTAAATATTCTGTACACATTAAGAATTTCTGCATATCCAAGTATATGCCTTTCTGTACGAAAGGCATGAAAGCTGAAAAAATTTTTTACTTGAAAGAATGGGTATAAGTCATCATATTTTTTAAAAAATTAATGAATTGCATAAAATTCAAGCTTTCAAATAAAAATTTGAATTTTAGAATATTTGTATATATCACTGTAGTCTTAAAGCTTCCCAAAACTTAAATAGACTTTCGTTATGAGCTCTATATTTGCTAGGTGGACATTAACAAATGATGTTTTAATATTGTTTAATGAAATATGTCAATATTAGAAAGAACTATATAATTCAATGAACCAATAGTTTTCAATTGACCAGCTCATCATGGTACAAAATCCCAAATAGGCAAAAGATTTATTTAAGGTGTAATGTAATGCAGATTTTTTGTTATGCAGTGTGACACATTTGTTAATATGTTTTCAAATTCTGCATTACAATAATCACTTAAAAATTAGTCTGAGTACAGTATCAAAGAATATCTACAATTATCTGCAAAACTACTGAAATATCCCTTCTTTTTCCAACTTTTTGAAGCCAGATTGTCTTCATATACCTCAACCAAAGCAAAATATTTGCAGCAGGTGAAATGTAGAGTGCAACTGTCTTCAATTAATCCAAACATTTAAGAGATTTTCAAAAATATAGAAAAAAGGGCTTTTCCCAAAAAATTTTTGTTAAAATTTTTTCATTAAAAACAGTATATATATATAATACATATATACATATATGTGTATATATATGTGTGTATTTTAAAAGTAGGGAGAGTTTAATGAGAGAAAGATAGCTTCTGTCTAAGAGAGACAGAAGAGGGTCCAGAAAGTGGGTTGCCCCCAGGTTACTTATATTGACATGCAATGAGTTTGTCACTATTACTTTTAAGTTAATTAATAAATATTTGAATTTCTCAATCTTAATTTTTAATATGGTAAATATCAACAGACATAGATGAATATAAACAAAAATCTTTAGGGTATACACACTTTAAGTTAGCATAAACAGAAACTCTTTAAATATCCTCAATAATTTTTGAAATGTTGAAGTACTCTGAGGCCAAAGTGTATGAGAACTGCTGCTGTAGAGGGTTAATAATTAATAATAATTGTAAAGGTTTTTGGTAGTGCTGAGGATTAAGCCCAGGGACTTTACAAGCACTCTACCATGGAGCTACTCTCCTAGCCCTTAACAGTTATTATAAAATAAAATAGTCAAATGAGTATCAGTGTATTGATCTAGGTTCTTCAGAGAAACAGAGCTAATAATTTAAATATATATGTAAATTATATGTAATATATAAAATTACTATATAACAAATATTTAATTGAGAGAAGCTCAACCGGTCCCAGCACCTGGAAGGAAGCTCCCTGCCTCCATCCCAGGCTCCTAGGGCAGAGAAGCTCAGCCAGTCCCAGCACC
>NW_004624752.1:13409772-13434181 GCF_000247695.1 Heterocephalus glaber
AACTGATATTGTGTAACAGGAAGAAAAGGTCTAAAAGAGCAGGGGAATTGGGAGGGGTAGGGGAAGGGAAAAAAGGGAAAGGAAAAAATATGAGAAGAGGAAAGAAATGGAAACAAAGTCTTTGCAAATAGGGAAGGGTGGAGGGAGTGAAGGGAGGGCAAGGGAAGGGGAAAGAAAATAAGAACCAAGATACTCATGTAAAGGTACAAGATCCCAATGATGAATGTAACTGTATTTTATACCAAAAATGTACCAATGAACTTGATGGGAAAAAAATTTAAAAAGCAAAACAAAACAAATATTCTATTATGTAATAGATATATAAATGTATATTATGCCTTTATACACATTATCATATTTATGAATCACATATTGTCCTATGCAGTCATGAAGGCTGAGAAGTGCCAAGATCTGCAATTAGTAAGCTGGAGATCCAGGATATTTGATGGTGGACTTTCAATTTGAGTTCAAGGCTGAAGGCAAAAGACTAATGACCCACTAGAAGACAGCTGGTTCCCTCATCCTTTTGTTCTATTCAAGGCTTCAACAGATTGAAGAGGCCCACATATTTGGGGGGAGCGACCTGCCTTATGCAATCTACTTATTCAACTGTTGACCTCATCCAGAAATTCTCTCTCAGACAGATGTAATGTTTCGCTGTATGTTTGGACACCCCGTGGTCCACTCAAGCTGGCACAGAAAATTAACCATCACAATTAGTAACACAGAAAACAATTTCACTCGCCCTTGTTCACAAGAATGACTACATAATAAGAATCTATATATGCATGGACAAATGGTTAGATAATTAGATGCTGTTCCTCTGCTTCAGACCTGAGGATTAGAAGGTTAAGTTAATTACAAACCTCTACTCTTCTTTCCTAGTCCTCTCTTTTTGTAAGCAGCTCTTCTAATGTATTTTCTATGCATCCTTTTTTTCTCTTCTGAAATATATACTTGTAAAACATATATTATGGTTTTATAACTTTATAATTTACACAAATGATATTGTGATATATAGAACCTTTTCCTGCTTTTCATGCTAGCACTGTTTTAAGATTTAGCTTTGTTACCTTGTGGTAATAAAAAAGACCATACAGATCAGCTGACATGTTTGTTATCAGACATATGCAGCTAGAGATTTGATGGCAACATTAAAACATTTTTACTTTTTAATATGACAAACATGAAACTCCATCTTTAAGCTACAAAACATAAACAATTTACTCCAAAATTTGCCACTTGTTCTCAAAGCTCTCATCATTTGACAGCTTTTATTGATGGTCTCTGTGTGCTACCTACTTTTTTGCATTGTGACAGTTTCTAAGAAACATGAGTCAAACCACAGAGCTTCAAAATCTTGGCTTCATAACTTTAATTGTGATCTTGGGCAAGTTATTTAGCCTTGCTGTATTTTGGTCTCTTTATTTGTAAATTAGGGTTAAAAATAGTATTTACTTCATGGTGTTGAGATGAGGATTTAAATGAATTAATATTTGTAAAATCCTGGCACATAAACAGCATTACATAGGTGTTTGTGAAATGAAATGAAATAAATGAAGGAAAGGAACTTGCTATCTAAGAATTGACTTATTCCTATATTCATAGTCAGCTTTTCCCTATAGAGCGTTTCAGTGAAAATGTTTTGGTAATAACAAACCCACTGAATGGTTATGGATAGAAGTATTAATATTTTATTCTGCTATGATAGTTAATTAGAATGTTTAAAAGTTTATATTATTTGTAAATATTCTGAATAATTATCAGAATTCTTAGTATATGAATTAAAAGCAGAGATTTCATAAGTTCAAAAGAATCATGAACTATGTAAGCTAAGCATAATAAAAGGATTGCATTTCACATCAAATATAGTAAGTTGTCAAGCAATTTAGGACCCCCACAACCATTCTCTTTTCTTTTGGTACCGGGGATCAAACTTGAGGCAGGTGGTGGAACCACTGAGCTAAATCCCCAGCCGCCATTCTCTTTTCTTTTTCGACATTGTGACTTTCCTGTTCTCTCCTGACCACAGAAAATGGGAATTCCCAGGGCCAGGAGCTGGAAAGTCCACGTGACTACAACAGCCTCAGGTGCTTTCCATGACTAATTCTTGGCAGGAAGCATGAATTTTTCTCTGCTTTTGTCCTTATCACCAATGATGATATCATCGCAGAAGCACTAACTGGATATCAGGAAAAGACGAGCATTTTTTATGGGGTTAGAAGAAGTATTTCCAATGGAAGACTTACCATGAGATATGTTTCTTAATTTTAAAATCAACCTTAGTTTAATCGTTCTACCGTCTTTTGCATTATAGATGTTAATTTCCTTTAGGACCACTTAAAATCAGTTACTTTTTCAGTGCTTTGGGATAAAGTCATATTAACTCTGAGCTGTGAATTTTACAAATACTTTTGTTCAACACATAATTTATTTAAATAGAACCATTCTACAAAATTCAAACATGGTAATTGGTGCAATTTAATTTTTTTGCATGAAACAGAATATAAAAATATGCTGACTTTGACTTTCTATATCTCTGCACAGCTAGAAGTCTGGCAGAATAAGCACTGAAGCTCAAATTAAAGCCCCAGATGGAAACAAAACCAGGGGCCACCACTGTGCCTTTTTCATGCTTCGAAGCTCCGTTCTGGACAGAAATGTGTTTCTGGTTAAAATGTAATCATTTCCAATTCCTTCTGATCACTGGATCATATTTGAAAGAATCAGCCTGAGGTTTACAATTGCTTTTAATTGCCACTAAATATTGATTGAGATTATTATTTCCTTCTTATGTGTTTGTATTTTTGTACAACAAACAACAATAAAAAAAATCTGCCCTCTCTGTATTTTTAAATACAGTGGACACTCAAGTTACGACTGCCCTGATATATGAACAACTTGGTTTAATTAGGTTAATGGAAGATTCATCTGCCTCTTGTAAATCTATAGCGTGTACCCAGGTAAAAATCCAGATCTCAGCTGCATTTACTTAGTTAAAACCAGCCCTCAAGAACCGATTGAGTTCATAAGTCAAAGGTCCACTGTATATACATTTGGAGTAAGGTCTTTTTTCAACATTATCCTCTTTGAGTTAGAGCTTCTTTGTCAGAATTGGAATATCCCAATTTTCCTACTGTGGACTGCAAAAAAAACAATATCCTTTAATATCCTTGAGTGGTCCAACTTTTTAAAATTTAAATCGCTGATTTTTTTTTTAATTCAGAGGCTCCAGAGAATTTGTATGTCTGATTCAAGAATTTAAAACTAAAATACCTTGAACAGGGTTCATTCTAACTTCCTTTCATACACCTTTTAAAACTGAATCCACTGAGATTATAGAGAAAAACAAGAAACAAAACCACTCTATTTCACACTAAAAGTTTACAGCGTATTCTGAAATTTTACATTAGTGTTGATCTTTATATATTGCTGGAATGCAATAAATAACTTTTTCTCCCCTTAGCTGGAATCTGAGATAAGTAGCCAAAAAGCCAACAGGGAAAAGTGATCTCAAATCCCACTAAAGGAAGAAATTAGGTAGAACTGGCACATGGATTTGAGTGATTTGTTCTTCTGAGTCTCAGTTCTGAGCAATTCATTTGACTAAGTATATGTATTTTGTGATGCTTTTCTGATTATTTCAAGATTCCTATTACAAATTAGAGAGAAATGTCAGGAAATTGATTGTCATTTAGAAATACATGATCTCTAAAATGAATTTTGTATTTGGGTTTCCCCAGGAATTTTGGCAATAAAGAAAGGAAATGTGTATGTGTTCTCCTAAAGCATTGTGTTTAATCACTTCACAAAACGTTAATTAATAACATAAGCAATAGAATCATATATACGTAAGCAGTTCAAATCCACCTTATTAACTCCTCTAACTCAATTTTTCTGTGCTTAAGTTGTCTCACCTGATAAGTGGCTAATTGTAGTTCCTCCCTCAAGACTTCTGGGGAGAATTAAATATAAAATGAAGTGTTTGGCAAAGTACCAGAAACACAGTACTGAATATCAATTATTGTTTTATGCTTAGCTGTATGGAAATATACAAAAAGGAATTAAATATTGGCTCTGCCCATAGGAATGTTATCATCTCATTGAGATTTTGATGCATACATGTGAAAAGTTAAATACAGTGCAAATCGGAATGGATTCAATGAATACAGTAAAGGCTTTGTTCTCTAGGGAAGAAGAAATTGGTAAAGGTTAGAGAGGGCTTGAACTGGATCATACATGAAATATAGAATGCAGACACTGAGAAGGAGGTGTGATTCATTTCACATACGAGCAATGGAGGGAAAACAGTCATTTGCTTGGGGCTTTACGGGATTTCTCTAGATCTAGACACATTTCATGGCTCTTCTCCCCTTAGCCTTGGATAGTTTCTGCACATACATATACTTATTAGTATACAGCTAGAAGATGCTGAGAGAATCCTCTGTGGATTTCTCTAGCATTGTCCCCCCGTCCCCCGTACTGAGGATTAAACTCGGGACCTTGTACATGCTGATCAGCTACTCTACCACTAAGCTACATTCTCAGCCCTTTTAAAACATTTTTATTTTGAGTTAAGTTCTCTCTAAGTTGCTCAGGCTGGCTGCAAACTTACAGTCTTCCTGTCTTACCTTCTCAAGTAGCTGGGATTACAGGTTTATGCCACTCCACCCAGCTACTACTCCCTTTAATACCAATATCCTTGAGGGGTTCAGAACAGTCCAGTAAGGCAGAAACTTGTAACTTTATGCCCTTGTCCAATGCAAGCACTAAAAGGGGCTTAGACTTATTTTTCTACCATCGGAAACAGCACAATGCAAATAGATTTATTGCAATCTCATTTCTAACTGAGTTAGGAAATGAAATCATGGTTAAAGGCCTTTGTGGTAGGGTGTGTTTTCCACGTATTAATAATATATTCACATATATATGATGATCACAAAGAATTCTAGTAAGATTTATAATTTTTTCTCTATCCTGCCCTCTCCTTTCCAATACGCACCTGTTCTACAGTTATTATCATACTAATGTTTAAGAAGAAAAATTAAAACTAAAGGGAAAATAATTCCCTACCTCCATAGCTTTTTCTATTTCTCAACTTTCCATCCCTTTTAAAATGATCTTTCCTTCAATTACTTTTTAAGGGACTTTGGAGAAAATTCAATTAAATTAGATTTTATAAGAACAGCTATTTTTAACATAAAAATTTCAAGCATAGTTTACATACAACAATATCTAGAGTCACATATTTTATTAAGAATGAGATGGATTTTGAATGCCATGTGCCACTAATCATGTTCAGCATCAGTGACTCACCTTTTACCAGTTCAATTTCTCTTTCTAGATCAAAAGACAAAGTTGGTAAAAGGTAATGGCCCTGATTCTCCACAAATACCATCTAGAATCCTGAAAAGTGGCCATTGTATACAAAAATAACACATATGTATGATGAATATTTTAGTCTTAAGAATTACCAAGTTTTTATGAACATATACTTTGCAAAATTGCTTATGCATATGTATATGTTAAAATCAGAACTGCAAACGGAGCACTGGAATTTTTAAAAAAGCTGCATGGAGTTGTTGTAGCATAAGACATTTCCCCTTTGTCACAGCCTACAATACTTGGGAATGAATATTATATTCCTGTCACTTGAAATGGGATAAAAGGAGGAAATGCTCCCCCTGCCAGAAGTTCTGAAGTGGTGAGAATGACTAAAATTTGCTTCATTCTGGCTTCAAGTTGGGTGTTATATACAAACACTCAATCTTTCTTGGTACATTTTAGGTATACAATATGATGACATTCATCAATGGGAATTTGTAACTTCACATGACATATCTTGGTTCTTATTTATTTCCCCACTCTCCACCCCTCCTTATTTACAAAAACTTTGTTTCTGTTTTTCCTTTTCTCATATTTATTCCTTTCCCCTACCCCTCCCACTTCCCCTTCCCCTTTGGACCTTTTCTTCCTATTTCACATAATCTATTATACATTTTGACCCTTATTTATGTTTTCAGTTTCTCACACCAGAGAAACTATTCAGTATTTACACATGTGCATCCTATTTATTTCACTTAAGAGTATGGCCTCAATGTGCATCCATTTAGCTACAAATGTCTCTAGTTTATCATTCATTATGGCTCAGCAGTACTCCATTTTATTAAAAAAAAACAACACACATTTTCTTTATCCAGTCTCCAGTTGGTGGGCAGTTGGGCTGTTTCCAAGTTTTAGCTATTAAAAACTGTGCTGCTATAAACATGGGTGGACATATATTGCTGAGGTATGATTCTTTTAATTTCGGGGGGAAAATGCCCACCAGGGGAATAGACCTCTAATCCTAGTTTTTTGAGGTATCTGTATACTGATTTTCACAGTGGTTGGGACTCTACACTCCCACCAACAGTGGAGAAGGGTTGCTTTTTCCTTACAACCCCACCAGCATTTGTTATTGGTTGATATCTTGATAGCAGTCATTCTTTCTGGGGTGAAGTGGAATCTCAGCATTGTTTTCATTTGGATCTCTCAAATGTCCAGTGATGTTGAACATTTTTTCATGTGTTTATTTGCTGTTTATACTTCTTTGTCTGAGAAATGTCTGTTCATTTCAGATGCCTATTTTTGGATTGGGTCTTTAAATTTGGGAGGTCTGATTTTTTAAAGTACTTTGTATATTCTAAATAGGAGACCTTTATCTGAGGAGCAGCTGGTAAAAATTTTTTCACACATTGTGGTTTGTCTCTTCACTCTCCTGGTGGTTTATCTTGTTGTGAAGAAGCTTTTTAATAAGATGAGATTCCAGTTGTTGATTCTTTATGCTAATTCACATGTAATTGAGGTTTTGTTCATGAAATCTTTTCCTAAACCAGTATCTTCAAGAGTTCTGCCTAACCTCTCTTCCAGGCAGTTTAGTGTTTGTGTTCTAATATTTAGATCTTTGAGCCATTTCAATTTTAGTTTAGTGCAAGGTAAGAGATACAGGCCTAGTTTTAATCTTTGGCAAGTGGAAAGCCACTTTTACAAGGACCGTTTATTAAAGAGGCTATCTTTCCTCCAGTGAGGGTACTTGGTGTCCTTGTCAAAGATGAGGTGGCTGAGTATGTCTGGAGTTGTTTCTGCATCTTCTAATCTGTTACACTGATCTTTGAGTCTGTTTCTTTGCCAGTACCATGCTGTTTTATCACAGTAGCTTTGTAGTATAATTTCAAGTTGGGGATTGTGATAGCCCCTACCTTGTCATTGTTGCCTAGAATTGCTTTTACTATTCTAGGTCTCTTCTTGTTCCAAATTAATTTTTGGATTGTTTTCTCAAGGTCCATGAAGTATGTTGCTGGAATTTCAATTGGGATTGCATTGAATCTATATAGCAGTTTTGGAAGTATGGCCATTTTCACTATATTGATCCTTCCTACCCAGGAGAAAGGGATGCCTTCCCATTTTCTGATATCCTCTTCCATCTCTTTTTCCACAGTGCTGCAGTTGTCAGAGTAGATGTCTTTGATTTCTTTAGTTACATTGATTCCTATTTCATTTTTTGGGATACTATTGTGAAAGAAGTTGTTTCTCTAGTTCCTCTCTCAGTGAGTCTGTGGTTTGTGTAGAGGAAAGCTATTGATTTTTGTTTGTTGACCTTGCATCCAGCTAATTTTTCTGAATTTGGTTATTAAGTCTAGAAGACTTGATGGAGTTCTTGGGGTTTTCTGTATAGAGTATCATGTCATCTTCAAGTAATGACAATTTGCCTTCTTCGTTTCCTATCTTTATTCCTTTTCTTTCTTTCTCTTGTCTAATTGCTGTGGCTAGTGTTTTGAGAACCATATTGAACAGGAGTGGTGAAAGATGACATCCTTGTCTTATTCCTGATTGTAGCATGGAGGATTTCAGTTTTTAACTATTTAGTATGCTGTTGGATGTTGGTTTTTCATAGATGGCTTTTATCAGTTTGAAATAAAGACCATCTATTCCAATTTTCTGTAGGGCTTTTATCATGAATGGGTGTTGGATTTTGTTGAATGCTTTTCATGCATCTATTGCGATGATCATATGGTTTTTGTCATTGGCTCTTTTAATATAGTATATTACATTTATTGATTTTGAGTGTGTTGAGCAATCCTTGCATCCTTGGGATAAATTCCACTTGGTCGGGCTGTATGATCTTCTTGATGATTTTATGCATTCTGTTTGCCAGTATCTTATTGAGGATTTTTGCATCTATGTTCATTAGTGAGATTGGCCTATAGCTTTCTTTTTGGTTGGGTCTTTCTCTGCTTTGGGAATCAAAGTGATGCTTGCTTCCAGGAATGAATTCAGGAGTATTGCTTTCCTTTTAATTTCACTGAAGAGTTTAAATACCAGTGGTAGTAGAGCTTCTTTGAATGTCTTGTAGAATTCAGCAGTGAAGCCATCAGAACCTGGGGTTTTCTTAGTTGCTAAGTTTTTAATTATGGTTTCAATTTCATTGATTGATATTGGGTTGTTTAGAATTTTTAGGTCTTCATTCAACTTTGGTAATTCATACGTATCTAAAAATCTGTCCATTTCTTCTGTGTTTTCCACCTTATTGGCATATAGGTTCTCAAAGTAGGTACTGATGATCCTCTGGATTTCTGCTGGGTCCTTTGTAATTTCACCCTTTTCATTCCTAATTGCATGGATTTGGGTCTTTTCTTTCCTTTTGTTGATAATGTTCGCTAAGTGTCTGATAATTTTGTTTATTGTTTCGAAGAACCAACTCTTGGCTTCATTGATTTTTGTATCATTCTCTTAGTCTCCATTGCATTGATTTCTGCTTTGATCTTTATAATTTCCTCCCTTGTATGAGCTTTGGGTTTGTCCTGCTCTTCTTTTTCTAGAAGCTTGGGGTTCAGCATTAGGTTGTTTATTTGAGCTCATCATGTTTTCCTACTATTAGTATTCACTGCTGTTAATTTCCCTCATAAGACAGCTTTCATTGTGTCATATAAATTGTGATATGTTGTATGGGGACTGTCATTTAATTTTAGAAACTGTCTGATTTCTTCTTTAATTTCCTCTGTGACCCATTGATTGTTCAGGAGAGTGTTATTCCATTTCCATATTTTTATGAAATTTTTGTGGTTTCTTTTGCTATTGGTCTCCAATTTCATCACACTGTGATTTGATAATATACAGGGGATAACTTCAATTACTTTGCATTTACTTAAACCTGTAGTATGAGCAAATATGTGGTCTATTTTGGAGAACAACCCATGTGCAGCTGAAAAGACTGTGTATTCTGATTTTGTGGGGTGGAACACACTGGAAACATCTGTTAAGTCCTTTTGTTCAAGAGCTTGATTGAGTTCTAGTATTCCATTGTGTATTTTTTGTCTAGTTGATCTATCTATTTGTGACAGTGGGGTATTGAGGTCCCCTACTACTATTGTGTTAGTGCTTATTTGATTTTTCATGTCCATTAGTTTTATAAAGTTGGGTTCACTAGTATTTGGTGCATTTATATTTATGATTGTCATCTCTTTCTCTTGGATTGTTCCTTTTATAAGGAGGTAGTGGTCTTTTTTGTCTCTTACTTAGTTTTTGTTTGAAATCCATTTTATATGCAAATAAGATAGCAACTCCTGCTTTTTCTGAGGTTCTTGTTGCATGGAATATTGTTTTCCACCCTTTAAGTTTCAGTCTATGTTTTTCTTTTTGAATTAAGTGTGTTTCTTGTATGCAGCATATTGTTGGATCTTGATTCTTAACCCATTCTGCCAATGTATTTCTTTTGATTGGTGAATTGAGACCATTAACATTGATGGTTATTATTGATATGTACTGATTTATCCTTGTCATGACCTTTTCCTGTTGTTGGATTCTCCCCCTTTGTATTTAATTTCTTGTCCTGCCCTATGGATTCATTCTTCTGGGCTTCATCGGGTTGTGACCCTCATTGTCTTTTCCTAGGATATTGTTTAAAACTTTTTGGAGTGCTGATTTGACATTCATGAAGTTTCTAAGGTGTTCTTTGTCATGAAAGAATCTTATTTTCCATTGATTTTGACAGATAGTTTTGCAGGGTACATTAATCTGGGTTGGCCATTGTTTTCTTTTAGGGCTTGAAATACTTTACTCCAGGCTCTTCTTGAGATGAGGGTTTGTTTTGAGAAGTCTGCTGTGATTCTGATGGGGTTTCCTTTCTATGTGATTTGTTTCCTTTCTCTAACTGCTTGTAGAATTTTGTTATTCTGTTGAGTTTCTGGAATCTATGCCTAGGGGTAGATTTTTTTGATCAAGACTAGTTGGAGTCTGATATGCCTCACTTATCTGTATGTCTAATTCTTTTCCCATGCTTGGAAGGTTTACTGCCATTACTTCTGTGAACCATTTTTTTTTTAATGTCATTGCACTCTGTTTCTTCATTGACTGATCAGTCTTATGTTATTCTTCTTTGCATCATCTAGCAGCTGCTGGATTGATTTCTCATGGTCCCTTAGTGTTTTTAAGTAATCTTTGTTTTCCTGCTGACTAATCACAATCCTGTCTTCCATATCTGGTATTCTATCCTCACAATGGCTCATTTTGCTGTGTAAACTTTCAATGGAGTTTTTCATCTCCTGGTATCTGTTTGCATTTGTTTTATGGATTCCATTTGTTTCCTGTGCTGGGATTCCATCATGTTCCTCTGCTCCTCTATTTTTTTTTGTCTGTGTCTGCTCTAGAGTTATTAGTCATGTCTATCACTATGGACACAATCTCTGTTGTTATCTGAGAAATTATTTCTGATTTTATTTTTTCCAGATCCTCTTTTGTTGCCAGTTCAGGGAGTCCATGTGGTTGAGTATCAGATTGTTCCATCTCCTTGACCCTTGAGCTTGCCTTTGGTGATTTGGATGTCTGGTTTTGAGTCTTGTTTAGGTGTCTTCTCATTTCACCAAAAGCAGTCTGCTGTGCCTTTATAGAGATGACTTTGCTCTCCCAGTGGGCTTCAATTCTCAACAAGCCTCAAGAGGCTTTCTCTGCTACTGCTTACCACTGAGCCAATACTTGGGTTTAGAATGATGGCCTTCTGGATCACTGAACTGGGCTTTTGTCTGGGTGGGCTTCTGGCTGGGGCCTGTGTGCCTTGGACAGCTATTTTCTTGGTGAATTTTCAGTTGGGGCCTCTGCCCTCAAGCCGCTGGTATCTGTGCAGGGCCCTGGCTGGGGGCTGTGCAGAGAGCCACTATTGTGCAGGTGGTCTTCTGGCTAGGGTCTGTGCTGCCAAGCTGCTGCTGGTATCTGGGTGAGCCTCTGGCTGGGGCCTGTGCACCTGGACAGCTGTTTTCCAGGCAGGTCTTCAGCTTGGGCCTGTGTGCCCAAGCTGCTGATATGTGGACAGTGCCTTTTCTGGGGCCCATGAACCTGAGCTGCTGTTGTCCTGGTAGGCCTCTGGCTGGGATCTGCACACCCAAGCCACTGGTGTCTGGGCAGGGACCTGGCTGGGGCCTGTGCACCCATGCTGCTCTTGTCTGGGTGGGCTTCTGGCCACAAACACTCAATCTTTTCAATAGAAAATTTCAGATCAAATTTTCCATTCTGTCGTTTCTTTGCCAGCAGTTTTTTTCATTTTCAATATAGTTGTGGTTTCCCCGTGTACTTTCCTAAATGAATTGTCAGCAAGCGCCGATCTCGATTACTTCACACCTGAGCACTGTTGTAACCTTATTCCTCTACATTCCATCTCATCACACACACACAAAAAAGCTGTAATGGCTACTGAAGTGCATTTTCACCATTCATCATCCTATCAGCAGTCTTGATGACCTACTTGGCTAAATATACCACATCAATGTAGATAAAGCACAAGCCACTAGTGTTTCCACAGAAGAACTTGCATTGAAATATTCTAGGAATCTGCTACAACATCTAGTTTAAATGGTACCAGAACAAAGCTATGTTTTATGCCTTTTCAAGATATAGCCAAACAATCTGGCACAACTACTGCAGAAATTAGATGCACATCTGCCTTCAAATAAGAAAAAAAAAGGAAAAGGGATTCTGATTATTTTTGATAGTTAGTAAGTCATAATATTCACTGAGGAGGTAAGTATCTGAGGACTCCTGGGTATATATGTTAAGATGAGTTTAAATAAGTGAGCCTGAACCTTCTCCCCATATTGCAAGCAAGTGAATGAGAAGAAGGAAGGAGGGGTGGATGCAAGTGTCCCATGCTATGATGTAACCTAGGGAAGGGGCAGCAGGGCTGACAGGGAGTCGTCAAGACTAGGGTGACTGTCAGAGGAGTCCCACCTCTCTTTTCCTAGGAATGAGACTGTTTTGTGACCTCGGCTGCACTCAGTCCTCTCCTGGCAGCTGCCCTAGGAAGCATGGCCTGATACAACCCAGGGATGGGTCTCAGAGTAAGGCAACTAAGGCCCTTATCAAGCTCTCTATATTAGAAGTCTGCTGGTCACATTCTTACACCCACCATAATTATTTGAATAGTAAAGATAGCTTAGAATTCAGTAATTAGTTTCATATAAAACATCCAAATCTATCTAACTCCAAGTTCTTTTACAATAGGACTTTTATATTATTAAAGAAGATTTGACACAGAGGTCTCAAGATAGCATTCTTTATACAGGATCCCTGAGAATTTTGGTGCCAGGGTCCCAGTGATGATTTGATTTCATTTGCACCTTGAATCAGATTATGTTTAGCAGTTGAGACAAAAAGAGAAGCACTTAGGCTAGATTCATTCTCTTTTTCTGAATAAAAAAAGACAAGTTTAGCATCAAAGGGTATCCTTTGCATTGGAACTAAACTCAATGAAAATTTACCTGACTCCCTATACAATGAGTCATATCTCCAATTACAAGTTTGTGAAAAAAAAAATGTAGGTGGGAAATGCAGTTTAAGAAGGTATTTCTTGCACTGACCTTTCCTAATGGTAGAGGGCTCAACATTAAAATGTAGCTCAGTCAAGGAATTTCTACGGCTGTCTTTAAAATACCACTCAAAAAAAAAAAAGACTCAAAAGCCATACCTTCAAATATTAAAAAACAATACAAGATAAAAATAAAATAATTCATAAAAGAATTTAATAAACTTACTCAGGCTACACTTTCTTAATTATCTCATGCTGTAGGGAAATCTTTGGCTGGTCTTTGATGGTGATCAATTCACAGTAGAATTTAAATCAATGTTTCCTGAAGTGAGGCACACACATCACTCAGCCTAGGGCAGTGATGATGAACATTTTAGAAAGAGGGCCCAAAGTGCAACTCAAAACTCACTTATTTATCAAAAAGTGCCAACACTGCAATTAAATGTAAATACTGAAGTTTTAGTTTTGAAAAAAACAACTCATACATTAACATCTTTTGTCTTTTTTGTGTGTGTGTGGCTGTTATGCTTTTAATGGAGGGAGGTATAAAATACATCAGTGCAAAAGAATGTTTTACATACTCATTAGCATACTGATTAATGTAAATCACATTTTGATGGTCTAAAATGTGTGTTAGATCTCAAAAATGAAACTACAAAGTTTGCTGCAACCAAGATACTGGAAAGGCTCTGTAAGATGTTTTTACCCACCGCCTTTATTATAATTCTCAGTGATCTCTGGATCACAAACAGAGGCTTTTTTCAGCTGTGGCTCAAAGGATCGCAGAGGAGCTGTATGACAGTGTCACTGTGAGACTGATATTTCCCTCAAAGTATTTCCAGTAACACAGGCAGTTAAGAGGCTTGATAGTTTCAAAGCCTGAAGGCAGCTAAGATCTCACAATTATAAAACCCACTCATCTCCTACAGAGAAACGTTTAAACGATTTTAAGGATATGAAGAAAACAACCAGTGGTTTCATCCATAAAGCTTCAGTAAGCACTCCAAGGCACAAGTGTTGAAACTGCCTGTTCACTAAAATGCCACTGCATTGTACTTTTGGAGGTACAGGAATGCTGTGTTTGCATTAATAGGACACTGACCACCCCTAGTCAAAAGCACCAGGTGTTAAGCTCAGGTTTCAATTACACAGGATGCACCAGCAGTCCCTAAGGTGGGGAATAGTTCAAGTACTATATTTCTAGCTAGGGCTCTGTAGAGCCTGTAAGTGTGTAGAATATTGGAAAAGAGGCTGGGTTTGTACAAACCTGAAAATGGTTTTGAAAGAGCAGAGTCCTCTAAGGGCTCACTGGATAATTCAGTAACAGGGAAAGTGATAAAGGCAAAATTTGCATTTGATGTATTTCTTTCCAGTGAAGAAAAAAATAATGTAAGGTTGACATGTAGGCTAAAATTTTTGGCAGTTAATGTCACACATGGGCAAGATTATTAATAACATGATTTGGTAAGGAAAAAACACTAACTATATTGGTAGGGTTAATTTTTGTAACATCTTTTGTCTTAAAAGAAAAAAAAGATGCAGGCACCACTGGCCTAGAGGATGGTAGAGTATAAAAAACACTTCTTTATCTTATCAATTAAAATGCTAATTTAATTGTTATGCAAAAAAATATAACTTGAGCCAGGTGTGCTGGTGCATGTCTGTAATCACAACACTGGGGAGGCTGGAGGCAAGAAGATTGCCATGAGTTTGAGGCCAAGATGGGCTACATAGTGAGTTTAAGACCACCCTGGACTACTGAGGCTTTGGGCGGACCTTCCTTGGCCCTCCAAAGACACATGCAACATCCCTTTATGCAAAAGGCATTTGTCCATCTCCAAGAGTTGCCAAAGTCCTCACAGTTTCAGCACTGCTGCAAATTCCAAGTCCAAAGTCTCCTCTGAGATTTAAGCCAAACTCTTAGCTGCAAGCCTCTGTACAATTGAAAAGAAAATTAAACACTTTCAACATTCAATGGCACAAGATATACATTTCCATTCCAAAAGTTACAAGCAGGGGGATACAAAGGAATGGGACCAAAGCAAATCCATAATCCAGCAGGGCAAACATTCAATCCCGTAGTTCCATGTGCAGCATCCAGGCGATCTGTGGTAAAGGGGTTGGGTGGCCCTGCCCCTGTGTCACTGCCGGTGGTTGGAGCACCCATGGCTTATCTCTTGGGCTGGCTCCGCTCCCTCCTTGCAGTTTTCCTCTGATGATCCACATACCTGGCTTTTCAAACTTCTGGGGTCTCCGCTGTACCTTCGGCTTCACACACTGACCCCTCAGAGACACACTGCCTCGCCTCCCAGGCCTTCTTCTGAAATCTGGGTGGAAGCCTTCCTGACTCCACAACTCTTGCATTGTGAGACCCTGTCTCAAAAAACTAAAAACTAAGTAAATAAAATATAATTTTCCCATTGAAATTATGAGCACACAGATAAGGATAAGTAAAGAAATTAAGACAAATATTAAATAATAGTGTTACTGGTAAGCACATATGGTAAAAAAAACAAATGGCAAGGATGGTGTGGTAGAATAGATAATAACCCCAAAGACATTCACATACTAGTCCAGGAATCTGTGAATTTTGCTCCATATGGGGAAAGGGTACATGCAGGTGTAATTAAGCTAAGGATCTTGCAATGTTGAGAGTCTCCTGGTTTATCTGGGTGGGCCCAGTGTGATGTAATCCAAGTGTTTTATACGAGAGAGGCAGGAGGGCCAAAGACAAAACAGTAGAAGATATAATGAAGGACGCAAGATGCTGGACTCATGTAAGGAAGAAACACAAGGGTTCTGTTGAAGCTGGGAAAAGATAAGCAATGGCTTCTTCCCTGAAGCCTCCAAAAGGAGCCAGTCCTGCCAACACTTTGGTTTTATCCCTGTAAGATTTATTTCAGACTTCTGACCTCCAGACTGTCTTAATTATGAAAGAGTGGACAATGTAGTTTGAGGAGATGATTCTTTCACTGTGAATAAATTTGTCTTGTTTTATGCCACTATGTTTATGGTAATTTGTTGCAAGAAACAAAACAAGAAACTAACACAGTTGCCATTCAAATGACAATTTGTGAAGCACTGGTTTAGCAAGTGTCTGAAAGGGGGTATTTTTTATTATTCAAGACAATAGTCTCAAGTTGCAGGTGCAAACTTTAGTGTAATTTATGTATTCATTATACAATAAATGTTTTTCAAGTTGTTTATTACCCGGGGATATAATTGTATCTGGATCTGAAGACTTAAAATCTTGTATGTAATTTAATGGTGATAATGACAATCAATAGCTTTTATTGAGCACTGAACAGGTCAGGCAGTGTTTGAAAAACTTTATACATACTACCAACCATCACTGAGTAGGTCCTGTTCTAACCTGTGCTTTATAGTGGTGAAATAACTTTCAGGCAAAATAACTTAGTCAACATCTCCCAGAAGTGGAGTAAGCTTCGACCTTGTGTTGTGGTCAGGGTTTGCAAGGTAATAGATTTACTACAGGACACATAATTTATAGGATTATTTTATACTTAACCCCAAAAGCCAAATGCAGAGGAGTGTAAGAGGTCTAGCCACACACTAGAGACCCAAAGAATCCAGACAAGGGCCTGGATCCCACAGCAATATCCTGCACAAGTCCAGCTGAAGGCCTAAGGTACAAGACAATGTCCTCCATGAGTCCAGCCAGTGGCCTAGAGCCCATGGCAATGTGTCATGATTGTTTGTATCGAGGATCTGCACACAGAAGGCCCAAAGGCCAGTAGTGGAAGCCAGAAAACCTGCATCGGTGGGGTGAAGGATTTGTGGCACCAGGATGAGGGATCTATACTGGAGCCAGAAAGTGATGCTCACAGTGAAGATCAGAGGTCCCCTGAAGAGAACAGCAGCCATTCCCGGCAGCAGTGACAACAAGGACTCCAACTCCTCCTCCTATGAGAACAGCCAAATTCACATCAGGAAAACCAACCACAGCAAGCTTATCCTAGAAAATCAACAGCCCTTGATCTTTCACCTTGTTCTCTTTTTATGCTGTTGGCATCAATCCTCAGGTGGGTCATCCCAGATCACACTGATTCAATTCAGCTGGGTGTTCCAAGTTGACCATTAGTTCATCCACCACACCTTGTATATCTGTTTCTTTTTGATGCCTGAATTTTAGTCATATCTAGGGAGTCCTAGATATTGTTTTTCTATTTTCTTACCTAATTTGGGCTTCAGTTCCCCGTTAACAATGTTTGTTATACTCATATACTTTTCATTAAGTGCTCCCTCACCTAGCTTCACAAGCTAATGTAAAATAAGATCAGAATAGTTCTGCCTTTCCTTTGCTACCTGAAAACACTAACTCATTTTCCTAATCAATATGTTGTTAATTCAGAACATTCTTTAAACTATATTTATTAATACTATACCTCTTAGTAATTTTCTCAATAGGAAGCTACTTCAGATATGAAATAATATCGAGTAAAATAGTTTTCTAACAACTTTTAACAAGCAGAGAGAAATAACAAAAATTAAACATTCTGTAAACATGCCATTAATTCCTTCTGGAAATTTAGACTAGTCTGTGCTTTTGCTTTTTGTCTTTATTTTTTGGAAAAGTGATGCAGGACCTGTCCTCCCATTGGGGAATCTTGTGAAAACCAGGTAGGCACTTTGGGCTTTAGGTCCTCCTTCTTCAAACTTGGCTTGGAGTGGAAGAATTCTAAGTTCTTAAATTCACTGAGTCCAAAATATGTATTTATTTCTTTGGGTGAAAAATAATTTAACAGAACTCTGCCTACTAATATGAAATGAGACCCCAGTTTTGCAGTAAATACACCGGTCATTGATAACAAACATAAGCTTTTGATGCCAGACCTCAGGGTAAAATACAAAAAGGTCATTTTGTGACTAACTTTGTAGGCTGCATTTGAAATGTGCTTCTTTCACCATTGTATTGTAGTTGCTTAAAGAGTTTGCCTTGCTCCTGTAAACTTTCTACCTTTTGCTGAAAATCAGAAACCAAGTTTCCATTTACTGTTTTAGCTTAATCTTCTATAACAGCTGTCCAAATACTGCCCACTTCAGCCACATCAATTAATATCTCTTGGCTAACAGGCCCAGAAATGTTCAAAGTTAAAGTGATCCAGAAGGGATGTCTGGATTAGACATATGTTTGGACTAAATGACCTCTTAAAATGACAAACTCTTCCAATTTTCCCAGGTCTGTCCCAAATTTAAACATCTCATAACCCAGGAACCCCTGGGATAATCAGGATTGCTGGCTGCCCTATCTAAGGTCCATCTAAATTCTAAGACTCTAGACTAGCCATGTTCAGTACAATTTTCTCGAATGTTCAATATGTTCTATATCTACACTGTGTAATACGACAGCCTCAAATAGCTATTGTGCATGTGAAATGTGGACAATGCAATTGTGAGACTGAATTTTCAATTTAATAACTAAAATTTAAGTAGCCACATGTGACAAGTGGCTACCACACGAGGCAGCACCGTCCTAGATGATGTCAAAAAAATTATCATAATGAGGTACTTCATGCAGCATCCCTAAGGGAAGCACTTTGGACAGTGGTGTGACTACACTTGTACAACACTCAACTCACCAGTTTTCTTTCCTGTGTCTATTGTTATATTGACAAGGCATGAGTTTATCCAGAAACATTGATAGGAAAAATCCTTATTATTCTTAGGAGATCCAAGGTAGAATCATTGATGACTTGTAAGAACATGATTTAAGCTGAATTTCAACAGAGAGAAAATCACATCCAATTGAAAACCTTCTAGTATTTAGTTCTTGGTGGTTCTGCTACTGAGACACAAGCAGTGGTGGATTTTAGCTATATGAAGAGCAAACCCTTTTTGAAGTAGCATGGTGATTCAATGAAGTTAGGGTTATTATACCAAATTAAGTCTCAACTTGGAATGAGGACTGATTTAAAATTTTCCCCTTTAAGAGGAACTCAGGGGAGTTGAAGTTTGCTTTATTATATCAAAGCAAGCAGTGAACAGAGAGAAAAAACCACATTACATCCTAAAGGAGAAAGAGTTTTCTAGAGTTGCAGAATGTTGACACTATACGTCTGTCCAACATCAAAGCTGTTGGTTATAAATCTTGCAGATAACTGATCATCCCAAATCCACAAAGACAAAAGTTGAAAGAGAAGTTAGAACATCAGAAAAGGCAAAGAAATTGCACAGCCCCTGAAGGAATTGAAGCCAATTACAGCATGACATATATCATGAGTTTTCGGTAGAGCTTGGCTGTCCATTTAAATGCTAATGTGGAATCTTGGCAATCCCAGGAATTAAACTGCTGAAGCAAGCAGCAATGCTGGAAATTTCAGCACATTGTTGAATATTAAGGATCCTTGTGCTAAAGAGCTCAGGTAGACTTCTAAATGTCAGAGAACAAACTACAGCTCTCACTTCTGTAGGCTCTGCTATGAATTCTTTGGCAGTGTGCCATTTTTTTTAAAAAAAGTGAAGTTTTGAGTTTCCGAGTAATTTTTTTTATTAAGTTGACCTGACAAGCAAAATAAGAGGTCATTGCCTATGATTCATATAAAAGGCAAATTTAAGAGTTATTCTTGGTCATTTTCTCTAAAGTTTCAATCTTCTTTGGCTGTGAGAAGTGAAAAATTTCAGGCATTTAAAGCAAATTTCAAGATTTTGCCTCATATTCTTACTCTGTATTTACGTACTACATCAAAACCATACTTAATATAACATCACTGAGCCAGCAATAGACAGCCATTTCAAGGTTAATAATTTTTGTTATTGAAATTTGTTCCTTGAGAAATAGAAGAAGCTACCCAAAAGCTGAATCTGAGTTTCCAAAACCTCAGTTATATAGGAAACTTTTCCATATGGATAATTGCTACAATCTCCAGAAAGATGGTCCCGGTACTCATTCAACACACATATATGTATATAGGTATCTTCCATGTGTCAAGCATGTTGAGGATGTAATAATAATAATGATGATGATAGTAATAATAATAAAAACTCACACTATTTGCCTTACGAATAGCACTATATAAATGCTTTGCATACATCAACTCATTTAATCTTATAAGGATGTAATTTTGTAACACTGTAAACATTCTTTTGAGGTAAATATTGAGGGAAAATTGAGGCATAAAGCTTATGTAATTTGACAAAGGTAATACAAATCCTAAGTGATGAGACTGGAATTCAGACCTGGAAGAGTCTGATCCCAAAAGCTGTACTTTTAAAACCACCATTCACAGTGCCTTAGTCCCACATGCCAGCAACACTTTGAGCAATCCTCTTTTCCTGATTTCTTTGGGTGTATCTAAAAATAAAGGTCTATGTCTCGTTAGGTTATAATTACCTTGAGGTGTTCTTCATAGTGTGATGACTTGTTCTTGTTCACTGGTTCATAACTGTTTGTGGTGCAGTGCAGGGTAAACAAAGGTTTGGGGGCCGAGAGGAAGCTGAATTGGAAACTCAGCCTGGAAACACCCACGAGGCAGAAACTCAAGTTTCCTTATTAATGAAATGGTAATATGGAGCTGTTGTGCAGATAAAATGAGGTGATGCTATAAAATTTCTAGCATAGTACCTGGCTCATAACAGGCTTACAACAAATGTCCATATTATTTGAATACAGTATTTGCTTTAAACAATTGTTAAGCGCTACTTATTTGAACTAAGAATGAGCTTAGAAATATGGTACTATAAAAGACCTGAGAAAGTTTAGGCCAAAGCCTAGAGGTGAGGAAAGTGAGGTCCAGTCACACTAGAACCCTGACTGTCTGATGTCCACTCAGGTCTCTATATGCATGAGATCCTCCCTTCCTCCTTCCATCCTGCACACCTTTCCTTCCTCTCCTGCTTTATTTAGTCATTCTTCAGTACACTTTTCATTAAGCATCTACCACAATCCGAGCTCTGTGAGAAAGATTCAGCAAGTAGTGGGGCTTCTAGCTCTGCTTTGAGTTCTGTGGTTCACAGGGTGAGCACCCTGGACCAGTAGCAGCAGCATTCCAAGATGTGATGATTCATTTTGTGTCAACTCAACTAGACCACGGTGCACCCTGACATACAGTGGAACCTGTTTTGAGCATGTTTCGGAGGGTGTTTCTGGAAAAGACTAACATCTGAAGCCACAGATCTCCCTCTGTAAAGCAGGTGGGCCTCAGCCAGTCCATGGAGGCCGAAGGAGGACAAACAGGCTGAGTTACAGGCGGCTCCTTCGGCCTCACTGCTTGTGTGAGGACATCATCTTCTTCTGCCTCCAGACTCAAGCTCAACAGTCAGGTTTTCCTGGATCTTATGCCTGCTGGACTTCTAACTACACTAGCTGTGCTGCTTCTCAGGACTTTGGACTTGAACTGAACTACACTGTCAGCTCTTCTAGGCCTCCAGTGTTCTGATTGGAGAACTGGGACCTCTCAGCCTTAATAATCATGTGAGCCAATTCCTTATAACAAATCTCTTTAATTCTATGTCTATACCTATATCTCCTGTTGGTTCTGTTTCTTTGGAGAACCCTGACCAAGAGACCTGGGAGCTCAGCTCAAACTTTGCCCTGGGAGGAAGGTCCACCACTCTTTATACAAGCCCTACAGAGGATTTTGAGGTTTGCTGAAGACCGAGAGCCGCTGTGTTTAACAAACACCCCTCGACTGACCTCACCAGGGAGGAGGGCAGCATCTTAGCATCCTCAAAGTTCAACTCGCAAGTCATGACTGACTTTCAGACCGCATAAACAAATGTTTTCCCCTGAACCAGCATGTTTTGACAGCACACCTTTCCTGTAGTGGTAAGCAGGAGGCTCTGGTTGTCCAATTTCTTAATGAGCTTAGAGTACACATGAAGTGTGATTAAAAAAATAAAAAACTATAGTGAATGTTTAAATTTTGTTTTAATTACAATAAAGGTCACATTGGCATTGATCCTCTTCAGAATTATCCCCCTTGCATTGAGCACACTCGTCCCATCACTCTTGCCACTTTCTGAAGCAGTTCTGGAGATCCTCTTTTGTGACTGCCATTAGTTGTGCTATCATGGCTCCCTCAGTGTCCTGAGTTGATTTAAAACATTTACCTTTTATGGTCATTTTCTGCTTTGTGAGAGAGCCAGAAGTCACAAGGTGCCAAATCCTGTGATTAAGGTGGATGAGGACACACCATAACGTTTTTACAGACCGCTTTTCCACTGAATGACACTTAGCAGCAGCATTCACCATGTGATAAACACACTCACTAAAGAGAACTTCAGAACTGCTTTGGAAAGTGGCAGGAATGATGGGATAAGTGTGTTCCAAGCAAAGGGGAGGATTTTGAAAGGGACTAATGGCAATGTGTTTTTTAATATATATTTTTAAAATTTAAACATTCACTGTAGTTTTCAATCATGCATTATAAACATAAATGTAAGTATCCTGGGTATTTGTTGTTGTTCCTCAATATAAATATACTCTAAAAACTAACTGGACAGGTAAGAAAGCTCTCCTCAACTCTTCAGGACCTAGAATTACTTATCTTTAGTGTGATAGCCCTTATCTGAGGAAGGCCAGCTTCAGGGACAATTGAACTAGAATTACTTATCTTTAGTGTGATAGCCCTTATCTGAGGAAGGTAAGCTGCAGGGACAATAAAACATTCTTGTCCCCTACTGCCTTTAGCAGAGGCTGTTGGATCCCACAATGCTCCTTCCTCAGGCACCTCATCTGTTTTATTCCTTCCCCAGGATTAAACATGTAGGTCTGCTTTCTGGGCCCTTCAAGGACACTCTGAGGGCTGCAGGATTTTGCATTCTGCTGATCCACTATGAACACAGACTATTGCCAGGGTTGTTCACAATTTCTGAGTTGGTGTTGTATGTTTGCCACTTTCATTGAAAGTCAGATCCGTAATGAAAACCACAAGCTTTTTTTCCCCCCTCAAGGAAGATCATCCAGAAAAAATTTCATTTCTTTCCTATCAACAGAACCACTTGGATATATCACAGACTGTTTGTTCCAAACACATTTTATACATCCTTGGTCCACTTGTGGTGTCCCCATGGAGGTGAGACAGGCTTCAGTCAAACAGCATGCTCTGGAATTCTTCATAGGCAGAGCAACAATCTGTTTTTTTAGGAAATACAACAAATGGATTAAAACATGTTATGAATATTAATCAAATTGTCCAAACACACTTATTATCACTTGTAAAGTCTCATTGAGTGCTGCTGTGAACAAACCACTGTCAAATAGACACACACAAGCCTTACATCATCATACTCACCACCAAGTGTATATTGAGTGTCTAGTGTGTACAAACCAGTGCCTAGGCAGTTGTTTACAGGTACACAAAATATAGCCATTTAGTGAATGCCTTTTTATACTGAGCGCTTTTAAGGTGCTTTGTATATGTGTCCTCTCAAGATCATTCTGAGGCAGGTATTATTGTCACAGTTTTACAGGTAAAAAAAAAAGTGACATACAGAGACATTAAATAATTTGGTTAAAATCACTTATTTTGTACAGTGGAAGAATCAGATATTCTATTTCAGCACTATAGGCTTTTCTCTGTGCTCCCAGTTTTTCTCAAGTATTATACATTTGAAAACCTCAATAATAATGCAGTTCTGCAAATGCCAAGTGATAGAGGAAGAATTCAAAGTAAGTGTTAAAGAAATAGAGATGACAGATACAGGGATTGTTCTACCAAAGCCCAGCCAGGAAAAACAGAAACCACACCAGATATTGTAATGAAGAGATTATTACTGAGACTTCAGGTGACATCATAGGACTGAAAAGGCAGAAGAGAACGCAGCTATATCTACAAGCAGCAGCTGCCACTTGACTGCAGGAAGAAGGAATTGGAGTTATTAGATCTCTAATGTTCAGAAGGCACTGCTGAGTTGGGAGTCTATTCTTCTGGGGCAGGGGCCAGGATGGTGACTGGTGATCCTGAGATAATGTGCTGACAGGAACGAGTCCTCATCTCCTCCTTCTGCCTTCAAGGGGCCTCTCCCACCATCCATTGGCAGAACCTGGCATGGACCCAGGGATGAAGGGGAAATATCTGCTTTGAAAACCCTCATTGTTCGTGGCTAAGCTCACCCTTAAGAGGAAGGAAAGACCACGTGTTGCCTTACCTCTTCCCAGATTAGTTCATGAACTTGAGGAGAAGCTCAGTATATACATAGTTAAGCTTCACTTAGATCCTCGGCCCCATTTAGCATGACTCCATCAGTCATCTCTGCTCATTTCACCCTTGTGGGCTCAAGATGGTAGCATTTGTCAGGTTGTTGATCTGGTAAGCAGACATTTATAAGGTTTTCAACCAAAACTTAGTAACTAGTACATGAGCCCACTGACTTAATTCTTCCCAAAGTTGCTTGGAATACATATTCCTATCTAATAGAATAGCTTTCACCTCTACTTGGTACATCTTTCTGATTTTCATCTCTCTTTCCAAAGAGAAATGTACCTGTGTTTATTTTTCTTTCCCTATGTTATCTTCTACTCAGAAGTTCTCATTACTTTTATCCCAAGTTTTAGATGACATCCCTGGGAGCTGGGGCTTCAGATGGAAGATAGTCATAGCAAAGAGAATTCTCAAG
>NW_004624752.1:13434281-13461769 GCF_000247695.1 Heterocephalus glaber
TATTATATCAGGGGCTCAGATTTCAGATCAGTGGTGGGCCAAGACAAAGTTTTCTTTAGTGAAAAATAAAGGCAATATCAAGAACTATGAGAAGCAGCAAGATATAATAGTTGAGGATGAAGGCCATGGAGCCAACTGGCCTGTTGTGAATTCTGTCTCTGTTCTTCAAGGAGATACTTAACTCTCTGCACCCTAGTTTTCTCATCTACAGAAAAATTGTAATAATGCTAGCAGTTGTTTAATAGGGAATTGTAGGAATTGAAGAAATTATCACTAAGCTCCTAGAACAGTAAGTGCTCAATAAATACTAAATAACATTATTTTTGGATACTTTGAGGACACTAACTGTCCTTTCATGGGAAGGACTGTCCCAAGATGACATCATCCCTACTATTTTTCGTTCGAATGTGCTTTCTGGATGAAATGGTATTGACAGTAGATGCAATTAAACCCAAAGATGATAGAACATTGCCATGAAACACTACTGAACTGTGTAAAGAAATGAACTAAAGCCAAACAAAATGTACTGAAGTTTTCATGTTTGTAAAATATTAATTTATTCATTCAACAAAAATATATTGAGTGTCCTCCTGATGCCAGACCCTGAGACAATGCTGGAGACACCATGAAGAGCAACACAAAGCTAGTGTGTATCCTCAGAGAGGTGACAGCATAGTATGGCTTTTTACATAACTTACCTGTTCGATTCTTATAATCACCCTAGAAAAGGGCATAATTATTATGATTAACCCTGTTTTCCAGAGAAAACTGAAGTCTCATGAAGGGAAATGACATTCTTGCCACTGCACAGCTGACAAAAATTGAGATTCTTTTTATTATAACAAAATCATATTCTATATCTAGACCTAGTGCGTCTCCCAGGATATGTACCTCTGCTCTTAAAGCCAGTGGGGAAATATGCTTGATTAATGCATATAAAAGTTCACTTTTCTGGAAAATATTAGTCTGTAAAATGAGACTGGGTATAGCTTTGGAAGTTTTTTCCCCAAATGGAATACTTGGCTTAGGATTTTCACAAGTGTGTCTCTAACCCTCTCACCTCTTTTCATTTGCTGAATGAAGGGTATGAACCAATCTTTATTGCCTCCAGCTTCTTCTTTCTACCTTCTTTATGGTTTTTTACCTACCTTTTTACTCAAAGGGAGATTTTACTGTGCTAATGTAAGTCATGAGTCTCAGAGCATACATTGCTCTTCTTTTCTTTATTTTTCCTCATTACTTAGTGTTGCTAAGCAGTCACTGGATGACAGTTTAAGATGACAAAAACATTAATTCTCAAGGGAAAGGGTCTTTGAAATTATAGGCAAGAGGTTCATGATTTTATGTGCACACTTTCCCTCAAATCATAGCACTCACAGTCTTCTTGCTTTAGTTTTAGCCTTCCTCCATTAATATCTTGTGAGGCCATAGCCATTAGATTGAGATCATTCTGTGAACTTTTGAGGTAGTATGACAGATGCCTTTTATTCCCAAGCTTCTAAATCCTTACAACACACCTAAAAGGTAGGCACCTGCTGTGCAGAAGCCAGACATGAAATGCATTCATAATGTTATCCCTCCATAGACATTCATGAACAAGTATGTTTGGGAAACATGGAGTATACTTGATTCCTCTGGAGAATTGCAATATATATTTAACTAGTTAAGACTCTAAGAAGTCCTGCTGAATAGGAAAAACAAGCAACCCTGTTTATGTTTGACTTAACGTAGCATTTGGGCTTGTGCTTCTTTTTGGTTTAAGCACTTAAAACCTTTACTGCAGAACAGAGACAAAAGGCCACTGCAGTGGCTTGCACAGAACAATCAGAAGACAAGGACCACTGTTGGGCCTGAATAAAAAGCATTCTCTTGGAGCCAGGATCACTGTGGCAGAATGATCTATTTAGTCCAGAAGGCAATGTTATGGCAGTCTTAGGAACATAAGGTGTTGTGTGGAGAAATAGAAAATATTCTTTAAGAGGTTCTTGATTCTTAAAAGATAAAGGGTTCTTTTAGGGGGTTCTTCTTAGCTGAATATGCTGATGTACCCCTGAAATTCCAGCTACCCAGGAGGCTGAGGCAGGAAGATGGCAAGTTTGAGGCCAGCCCCAGCACCTTAGTGAAATTCTGTCTCAAAAAATATTTTTAAAAGGCTAGGAAATGTGTTTCAGTACTTGGATAGCATACATAAAGTCCTGGGTTTAGTTCATACAAACAAACAAACAAACAAACATCAAACAAATAAATAAATGCAAACAAAGGTTTCTTCTTTGACAGAATGTACTGTGTAGTTACAGTGTGATAAGTTGGCAGGTAGAAGCTGCAATTAAAAGATAATAAGTTTATAATTTCATATATAGTTATAACTGAGTATCTATTATATGTATCGAATCCAATGATATAAGTTGGCTCATTTTCCTGGGTTCGCAGGATTTTCGGTGCTAAAATTGGATGAGTTCTGGGCAAACCAAGACAGTAGGTTATCCTACATTTACAAAAAACTGATTATTTGGAAAACCTACTACCATATCCGTGTGATCCTAACATAGTTTTAAAGTTCATTTGATAGGACAAGAGTAAGTGCACTATAGAGATAAATGATGATATAGTTTTGATGTAGAGTGAAAAATTCTCGTGCATTCATTGTTGATGGTATGGTTGGGGATATAACAGGGACATATCAAATGTTTATTCTTAGCAGGTCAGAGCAGTAAGCAGTGTAAGTAATCTGATAGTAGCCCACATAGGAATGTAGGCCTGGCCCAAGGAGACCAATTCTGTGCCAATTCTGTGGCTGACAGGACAGACCTACCTGGAAGGCAGAAAGCAACAAGACTTAGGGGTGTAGCTGCCTCCAGCAAGTAATCAGCCATAGAAGTCCATGAAGTAAGTTTAGAGAGATTGACAGCTTGCATCAAGCTGCCTGTATAAGCAGACTAAGGATATTGGCCCCAATCTGGAACGCAGGGGAAATCTTCAGTTCGCAGGTAGTAAACTAGAAGCAGCAAAAGAAGGCCAGATCTCAAAGTCGAGGCAAATGCAAGAGACTAATTGTCAGAATGGGATACCGCAGAGGAGTGAGAGGCAGTGTGTGGACCAGCACACTGGGGCCTCCAACCTTGGTGTTGATCAGACAGTAAAGTATTTTCCAATGTCATATAAGCCAATAGACTACCTCCCAGGACCTCCTTACACCCAAGAGATCAAGGACCCAAGGCCCTTTAAATATTTCCTGCCTGGGAAGAGCAGGACCTTACATATAGCTGGGAAGATCATCAGAATCAGCCAGGGAAAGACAAAGAAAAAGGAAATGAGGCCTACTAATTGCAAGCTGCAGCAACTCCTCATTCAGTTCCTGAGGACGTTAGGATTTTGAGAACGGATAAGCAGAGAGACCAACCTGAAATCACAGGACCCTTCTACCCACTTGGTTTGTGAGGTCTGTACAGGGAATACCCATAAAATACTGCATGGACACATGTCATCCTCTGATACTTCTTATGAAAGTTCTGCCAGAGAATGGACATTTGGTGTAGGTAGGATTCCTCATGGGAAAAGAACTTGGTGATTGTAGAACTTTGGCCTAGAACTCTGAATCTTCTGACAGGATGCGGCCAAATGTTAAGTGGTTGGTTCATCCATAAAAAATTGAGGAAATGGAGGGACTCGGCAAAGCTGTCATCCTTATTCTTGGTCAAGAAGGACTGAGAGGTTAGCAATCTGTTTATCTTCCGGTTAGAAAAAAAGGGAAGATATGCTTTTGGAAATTTCAGTTTTGAGACTTACAGTCCTACATATCTTCTGAAAATACATAAAAATGTCTGATTTGAAGAAGACTAATATTAAATTATGATGCTGAAATCATGCCACCACACTCAAAAATCTTGCAAATAAAAGTCCTTGTAAAAATCCCTGGTAAAATATATATAAATATATACACACATACATATATAGATATATTATTTTTTTAACAATGACATACAGCATTTCAAATGACTAGAGAGGAAACGAAGAGATTAATCACTATAAGACACTAACTAATGTGACTCTTTATGTTATTGGTATCTTGCTGGTCAATTTTTAAAAAGTAATAAAAATTTCTGTGTCTTACATTGCTATGCTTCAGCTATTGACTGTTTATTATTCCCTGGTTTAACTATGCGTTGATTTAAATCCTTAAAGTGCTTACAAGTGTTTCCTTGAGAATCAAATTTCAGATCTAATACTCTGTAGTGAGTTCTTTGAGAAGGAAGAGCTAGAAACAAAGAAGTGATATAATTTTCCAGAAGCAAATTTGTAGAATATAAGCTTCATTTTAGAGAGATTGACATTTTGAGACTAACTAGAATGTATCATCTTCAGTGCTGCAGTCATTTCACAGCTACATAGAGAAATATTTGACTTCTGACTGTTTTATTTGAATGAATAAAAAAACTAAGATTACAGCTAACTAAAATTTGGGTTTGCTTTGACAATCTCACTTGGATCATAACACTTACAAATAGTGGTCATTTCGGTTCCTTCTCCACTCCTTGTATCAAGTTTAGGAAGCAATGTCTGCAGTTTTTTCTTACATTTATGACTTCCTCCTTCTTATATCAATGACCTTCCTATTGACATCTGATTATATGACACAGTCCTCCCTGACCCTCAGTTGGCCATGTACCGTGTTATGTTTGTGAGGAACAAGAAGGCCCATGGACCCCAAAAACCGAGATTCAGGAGATATCACAGTGGCTAGATCATGAGGACCTTGTTGCTTGTGTGAAGAATTTTGGTCTTTATCCTAAAAGCAATGAGAAAGTTTTTAAGGGTCTTCAAAAGGTGAAGTGATAGCCAATGTGGGTTTAAAAAACACTCTACCTACAGTATGAAGAACAAAAACGAATGGAGCAGGAATAGTTTATGGAAGTATATAAAGGCCAAGGCTGTAGTCGGGGCAAAAGAATGATAGTGACTTCAAGGAAGATGGATGACAGCAAAGATGAGCAGTGCGTTAGAAGTGGGAATAACTTGAGGGTTATTTAATGAGGGTTTATACAAAGAGAGAAGAATCTAGGATAATTCCAAGACTTTTACAAGGAACAACGGAAGGAGTGGTGGTATGGCTGCCTAAGAAACAACAAGAGAAGGTATGGGTTTCAATATGAGTGAAGGCTGCCTTAGATTTTCTCCCCCCACTCACTCTCCCAACACCTGCCTGGCATGTTCTAAGTGCTGCCACTGTCCCCAGACAGCTAAGCACTGCAGAGGAAAACAGTATAATAACTGGCTGTGCTGTGTATATGTCCTATCCACTTGCAGCTGGGCCTCCAGGCTCTGCAATTTTTAAAAAGAGATAACTACCACACATACTTTTGGTATTGGAGATTGAACCCAGGGTCTTCACACTGACATTCCCACCCCTTTTTGATTTTTATTTTGAGAATAAGTCTCGTTAAGGTGCTCAATTTCCCAAGCTGGGCTTGAACTTGCAATCATCCTGCCTCAGCCTCCCAGACTGATGGGAGTCAAGTGTGTTCTCGCTTCTAAAGAATATTCCTTCAATCTTGCCACCCTTTCAAACTACAGTGAGAGCCCTTTACTAGATACCTGCTCTTCTAAGCACTGTCTAGAGAACTTTTAGATGCTTCTGGTGTGAAAAACTTGCCCCAAGCTTGGGAGGCTGAGCTGAGACAATGAGCAAGACGCAGGTAAAACTCATCTGATCACCTGTGCCTGTACATGTACTTCCTGTATGTGCACCTATTGCCTCATTACCCCTGCTGGTCCCTTTGAGGTCTCGGATTTTGCCTTGTAGATGATTATTTGTTACCAGTACCAACATGCTCTGTCCCCCTCTGTTTTCTGCTCAGTCCTATCCATTTTCATGGCTTCATTTACCATTTCTATGAGGATGACTTCAAGTTGATTTTGCTAACCAAGAGTTCTCATTGGAAGCCAGAATAACATTTCCAACTGCCTTTCAGATATCTCCACATACCAGGAAACTCAACACATCCTAAATTAACTTTAATATATTTTCTGTCAAAACTATTTCTTTTCCTGTGTTTACTTTTATTCCTCTCCTCACAAAACCCCAGCTATCCCCATTATGTGTGCAGACGCCCCCAACACTTTTGGCACCAGGAACAGGTTTCATGGAAGACAATTTTTCCTGTAACTGGAGTAAGGAGTAGTTTGGGGCTGACTCATTGGAATGAGTTCACAGTAGGTTCAGCCACAATACCTCTGTATATTTTCAGTTGACAAAATACCATCTGACACATGAGTTAAAACTGAACTTCCTCAACAAACTCAACTTCCTCTTTTATGTCTGTGGGACAACCGTCTCCAAGGCATTGGAATTATCCACAGCTCTTGGGATCTCTTTGCTCTTCCTTAGCCCACTACTAATTGCCAATTATTTCTTCCTAGAAAGAATAGATTTGTCTCAATTGTTGCTCTAACTTTTGGAAACTTTGGTCTCTAGACCTCTTCCCTTAGCTTCTCCCACACTTCTTTAACTCTCAGTCTGCTTCTTTGCACTATTCCTTTCAGGCTTCTTTCTTCTGTCCTTTAAAAAAATGTGACTGTTCTTCAGAGCTCTGAGTCTTCCTGTCTCTGCCTTCTATAAACTCCTCTAAGCAATCTTATCACTTCCCCTGATGTTTGTCTCCACCTCTCTGCCAATGACCACTGACACTAGTCTCCAGCCCTGTTATCCACTTGATCTGTCCAGATGTGTGTGTCTCAGCCTGGCAAGATGGCATGCCTGTTATCCAGCACTCTGGGAGGCTGAAGTAGGAGGACGGAAAGTTGGAGCATAGCCTGGGCAACTTAGCAAGACCTTGTCTCAACATAAAAAGCAGGAAAGGGGTGAGGATGTAGCTCAATGCAAAATCCCTGGGTTTAAGCCTCAGTACAAAAAAAAAGTACCTATCTGTCTCTGGATGTTTCTTCATGGATATTGCATAGGCACATCAACTTTAACTTTTCTAAAATGTAATTTATAAAAGTTGAAGAGTACTTCTCCTCCTACCTTCCCCACTTTAATGAGTGGTATGATAGGGTAGGTGTCCATTTGTTCATGCCTAAAACAGGTATCAGTCTTGAGTCCTCTTTCTTCCTCATCTTTTAACATGTATCAAAGTTCTGCCAACTCTACTTTTGAAATACTTCTTAGATCCATCCACTGTCTCCCCTGCCTTTTGCCTCACTATGTTTCAACCCCTAAAAATATCACCCACAGATTTCTCCAAGTTTTCTAAATGGGCTCCTTACTTCCATGCAGGCCTCTCTCTAATCTGTTTTCCAAGCTGAAGCAAAATTCCTCTTTCTAAACATACAGTTTAATCATGTCCTTTCCCAATTTTCCTGTTAATGTCTTCAGTCAACACAAATTCTGATCTCTTTTACATGGTTTTTAGGGCTCCTTGTGGTCAGCCCTTGTCTTAGTCACCTTTCTCATTGCTGGGACAAAATATCTAACATCCACAAGTTAAAGGAGGAAAGGTTTATTCTGGCTCCCAGTTTGTAGAAGTTTCAGTCCATGGTTCCCTGGCTTCAGAGCAGGACAGCATGGCAGACAGGCATGGCAGAGGAAAGTTGTTCATGGCATGGCTGCAGGGAAGCAGAGATCAAGGGAGGAGGAGGGAGATATATCCTTCCAGGCCACACCCTCATTGACTTACCTCCTCTAACCAGTTCCACCTCCCAATGTCACATTTATAAACTCATAGTGAACTAATCCTCTGATGAGCACCATGCCCCCATGATCCAGTCACCTTCAGAAAGCCCCACCTATGAGTGCATGAGGTTATGGAGGGACATCTAGATATAATCCATAACAGCCCTCAAGCCCCATCTTTGCCACTGTCTGGCACTCTGTGGTGCTTCTTTAAGTTTCCACACCACTTCAACTCTCCAGCTGAGGGCTTTGGTCATCCCCACAAATCTGTCCCTCTCTGGACAAGCTCTTCTCTCTGCTTATGATCTCTGCAACTTTCCTCTGAAATTTATTTATTCAACATATTTTTTATCACTTACTATGGTCCAGACATTGTTCCAGTTCCTCAAACCAAACTAGGGAGAAAAGCAGGCCTGTCACTGAACTCTTGAGACTCAGAGTTAGTAGATGGAAAGGCAAGCACACTTATGCCACTGCAGACCTTTATGACGTGGGAAACACAGCTACAGGAGCCTGGATGACAGCATCTCACTCAGGTGGCAAGCAGAGGGCTTCTTGGAGGCAGCATATTTAGTATTAGACCTGAGACAGAAAGGTAGAAGGTAAGAAGCAGCGAGTTTAAGAACTCCAAAATATAAGAGATTCTTATCACTTCCATTTTTTCATTTCCCTCACTACTCTTTGTAACTATTGTCCTCTATGTCCCACTGTTTACATCTTCTAAGTAAACCCTTTGGCTGACTCTTACTCTACTTGACCCTGCATGTTGACCATTTTTTCCTTCGCCGGGACCAACTGTTTTCGTACAAGCATTATCAGGCCTGCAGAAAGTCCATCGGCTTCTCATAGTCAAATCTCCCTTTGAGGTGAAAATGAAGAGACTCTATCCTGTATAACAGCTATATTATCACCCATCTCTTGATCAGAGCCATCAGCTAATTTATAGCTATTACAGTTATGCCCTGATATTCCTTTCTTATCCTTCTGTGCAATTTTTTAATTGTCCATTTGTGTGTTCTTTTTAAAAAATTGTGCACAATATCTTGTCCAAAGCATCTAAGGTATGGACAACCCATGATACCCTCTCATCATATAAATACAGATTGAGATTATGAAGCCTAATAGCTTTGAGAGTCTTGGCAGACATCAGGCTCACCAGAATAGCATGATCTGAGCATTCTAGATGCTTCAGCGTAAGCCATAAGAATATCTCTTATACACAGTAAAAATTAATTAATCCGACTAACCCCACCCCACAAATCTCTCACCTTTCTACTTTTAAAGGGACATATTATATAACAAAATATAGTTCCTTTAGGGCTCTATGTGGCATTCCCACTCAAAAATGGTCCCCGTTTTAAAAAGTTTTAATAAAATGAGAGATATCCTTGGATAAATTTTCAGTCATGCCACCTCCCACCCAGGGTAGAGGACAGGGTGGCCTTACCTGTGATGTTTGGTGGCTGCAGGTGACTGTCTTACATGGGGAAGGTCATTATGTTCCTCAATCACTACAGCCTGAAGGTTCAGCAGCAGTGCTGGTGCTTATGCGTAGAAGGTAGCTAATTACCTCATTTAATTCTTTTGTTGGAGCATTTTCCTATCCAATTGCAAATAATCTTCCTTTTTCTTTAACAGCTGCTCCCTGAAGAGACCAACAATAGCACATTCAAGAAAAGAGCTGCAGTCAGAGGCCTGGAAGAGACCATGCAAGGCTGAGACTGGGCAGCCAGGCTAGAGGTCAGTGTCCATGCTCCTGGTAATTGCCTTCCCAGTCTGTTCAAGGGAGCTCTTAACCAAGGCAGATGGAGACTTCCATTTCATTCCTTTATGGAAAAAAGGATAATAATATGTAATTGTTTGTCCCATAAAGGCATTCATGTTTCTATAACAATGCTCAAATTCAGGACATTTGTGAATCATTGTTGTGAGTCCTTTGGAGTACATTATGAGCAGTTATTTCATTGGTCCGAGGCAAAAGAAGAATCAGAACATAAGGTGGATTTTTCAACTTTTGTTTTTGGAAGAAAAATAGTCAACATCTGAGATTTTTTTTATCATGAGCACTTCTGTGATAACTCTACCTGCAGGACCTTGAGTATCTGTGACTTGTAAAGTCTAGAGCACTTTCCCCAGTTTTGACACCTTTACAGAGGACATAAATGGTCAGTAACGTCAATCTTGGAGAGAGAAATTAGTAATTCCAGATGAAGATGCTTTTAGATACCATCTGGCAACACTTGATAACACAAAATGTCTGGAAATGTCAGGGGAAGCTATGAATTCTGAAAGAGAGTCTATGTTTATTGTTCTTTAACATTTCCAATATACATTTGGAAATTTAAGGGCAGATATGCCAATTATGGGATCTGATCAGATGGGCGAGTGGGCATGTGCAGAACTAAAATCTGGCTGGTACCCTGCTAAGCACAATGCCCTAGCATCTTCTAATTCATGTATATGGACTACAGTGGTAGAACTACTGTTTAAGATGCTGAATAATAAAAAATTGACAATCTATACATCTAATAATAAGATACAGGTTGAAAAATATTTATAGAATGGTTAAATGTAATCATTAAAACAATGGCATGTGCGTGTATAACTAGAAGAAAAAGCAGGTTAGAAAACAGAATATAAGATACAATGCCATTTTGTAAAAGAAATACATAAAGTGCCCAGAAGTACAGACATGTGTATGTGTGTATGATATGTCTGACACCCTGCCCCCTTCGTACCTATCTATCTATTCAGGGGGGAAAAACCAGAAGAATATATACCAATGTTGACTCTAGTTACCAGTCTGAATCTAATAAAACTATGTTAGAGTGCACTGACTTCATTTTGTGTATGTGTGTGTGTTATTTGTGTAATGAAAAATAGTCAAAACCCCTCAACAGTGCATTCAGAATTAACAGGTAACTACTAGCAATGGTTATTCTTTTTTCTTTCTTTCTTTTTTTTTTTTTTGCTACTGGGGATCAAACTCAGGACCTTGCACTTTCAAGGCAGGCGGTGGAACCACTGAGCTAAATCCCTGGCCCCTGGTTATTCTTAAAGAGATATTGTGAACTACAGACCTGAGATAAATTTTTAAATCATCTGGACAAATTATAAAGTTGAACTAATTCAGGGACAAAATACTATTAACTGTTTGATTTGGCCAGTTTTCCCCCTGTACTAACTATGGCATTATGACAGCATTTTCCCAAGCCAAGAATAGGTGTTAAAGAATCATCGATTTAAAAAGGCAATTGTATAATGTAATCCCACTTCTGATATTGGTTGCATTTAATGATCCCATTTAGAGGAGTGATCTTTAAAGGATTTGTTACTACACTGCTCAAAGAGCTATAGTATGTAAAGATATTGTGCATTTGGGACTCTAACATAGTTTTATTAGAAAAATTAGGGGAAAGAGGTGTGTTTAGATGTGGCTTCTGTTCCAGCTAATCTTTAAAATGAGAAGCCAGCATTAATATTTATCAAGCACATATTAGAATATCCATCAGGTACAGTGATCATATATTTAATGTTCACTCCATCCTTGTAAGGCAGGTATTTACCATTGAAGAGACTAAGGCTCAGAGAGGTTTTCTAAATTCTCACACAGTAAGGTAGTGACACCAGATCCAAAATGAAGCCTTTCTAACTCCAAAGACCCTCCTCTTTCCAATCAGGCCATAGTTATAAAATTCTATGATGGTAGATTGTATTATTTCTCAAAATTATTCAATCTCCCTTTTCTCACAAGAAGATGATGCATCTTACCTCATTGACTTTGGCCATGGCCATTTGAGCTGCTTTGACCCTTGGAGTGTGAATGAATGTGATCAACACCACATTCTGTAAGAGGCAGCATAGGGTTTTGTCAGTTCACTTGCTGTTTTCCTCCTGTTATGTCATGGTCCAGTGGGGCAGCGCCTTCCATGTGGGCCAAAGAACATGAAGGCATCTGAGGCAGAGTGGAGGCTCCACAGTGCTGATTCATGAAGTGCATGTTAGTTTTCTAATGCTGTATTAAAATATCACACATATAGCAGCTAAAAATGACACAAATTTGATACTTCACAGTATTTGTAGGTCGTGTCTGGGCATAGGGCTATTGGATTATCCATTCAGGGGATTCAGTACCCTAAAATCAAGATTTCAGCTGCTCTCTTCTTGGGCTTGAGGTTCTCTTCTGAGCTCACTAGTTGCTGGCAAAATGATTTCCTTATGGTTGTAGGACTACAGCACTATTTTCTTGCTAATTGCTGGTCCGAAGTTGCACTTAGGTCTTTTCACTGTAGTCATCATCTTTAAGACTCCATGGTACTCTGAATCCCCTCCAGAAAATCTCTGACCTCCAGTTCGAGAAAACTCTTTTAAAGGACTCAAGGGATTAAGCTAGGTCCACCCAGATAATCTCCCTAGAGTAGCATTAACTGACTACTAAACTTCATTACACTTACACAATCTCTTTGTCATGTAATATAACATAATCTGATCGTGAAAGTAATACCAGGGAGTAGAGATCAAAAGGGCCTTCTTAGAATTCTGCCTACCACAGGGAAATGAATATGTGTTGTATGCACTACAGAGATTTGAAAGATTGGTTTTTACTACAGCAAAATTGACCTATGGAACTGGTTACCCAAAACTGTACATCTGTGTACATTTCCATGCATATAGAAAAGAACACAAATTAAAAGGGGCAGCTCGATTTGTCTCAAAATGAACACTTCTGTTCAACCACCACCCAGATTAAACAAATTAGCCAATCAATCTTTCAATCAAGCAATAAAACCTACACTACTATTAACACCATAAAAGTCCCACTATACCCTCTTGCTGAGCATTTTCTCATCCACAAAAATAAACACTATCCTGTCTTCTAACATCATAGACTATTTTACCTTCTTTTGGAATATTATAAATGCAGTCTGACTTTGTTCTCTTAATACTGTGTCTATGAGTTTCATTCCTTTTGTTGTATGAGTTTTAGTTCACTTACTGTATAATATTCCACTGTTCACATATTCTACATTTTGTTTCTTTATTCTCCTACTATTGCTGATTTTGTTACTTTCCAGTTTCTAGTTATTTTAAAGAATGCTTCCTAGAGTTTTTGTAAAACTCCTTCTCTTGCTCCCTTTTTCTCCCCTCTCTCTTTCTCTGTCCCTCTGACACCTTTGCTTCTTACAGCAAGCCTTCCCTCCCCCTAAAAAAGTGAGATTTTTAAGTTAATTACTCTCAATAAGTTTAAAAATTAATCTTTAAGAAGTATTTCTCTTTTTCAAATGGGAAGAGGACCAAGAGATGGAGGGAATGGGAAGGAAATGAGGGGAAGGGATGTTAAAAGAATTAAGATGTGTCATTTACACATATCAACAATTACCCACCATCAATGTATTCATTATGCATTACAAACATATACTGAAAAAAAGAAACTTTCTTAGAGATGATTCAGAAACTAGGATGAAGTGGATTCAGTCTAAGTAGGGAACTGAAGGAGGGGCAAAAAACAAGATGAGATTTTTATAACCTTAGTTTATCTTAGGGAAGAAATTCAGCATAGGCAAGACCAAGTTTATTTTAGCCATTGCTCTTAGCAGAGCTACACAGTATAGCAGGAAACAGTCCAGGTTTTTTGGCACCAGTTGGGGCTCTGATTCTGGTTCCCCACTTTTTCTAGATTAGTAAGCCACTACCTCCCTGAGCTACATTTCCCTCACCTGTCATGGGGGCAGTGATAACTGCCCACTGAAATGTTTAGCTTCCTTCCCACACTTTTACTCCTTAAGCAAAAAATAACAGCATCTCACTGTGTAATATTCCTAGGTTATCACTGGAAAGCATAAGCCCAGCAATGAAAAGATATTGAGGATAATAATGGAGAATCCTTCTTAGTCTTGAAATAAAGAAATGGAATAAAATACTAAAGGATTTCCTCAGCTCATCAAATGAGTTATTCCTGAGCTATTTTGTATTTCAGTAACTCACTCATCTATCCACATTTATAGGTCACATATTATGAGGGGTATCAGGTAAGCCAAAATAAATAAGACAGTTCCAGCTCTCTATGGGTCAATAGCATAACAGGGGTTACAGGCATGTTGACAAATATCATCACTATGTGATAAGGCCTATGATCAAAATACATTAAGGAACACAGAAAAGGACACTGTTAATTGTACTTAGAAGTTTTGAAAAAAGAAAATAAAAAGATTACAAGTTGAAAATTTAATTGAATATTAAAGAATAAGCACAAATTCAAAAACTGAGCAAATAAGAAAGGCAATTTCACATAAAGGACTAGAATGTGTGGGGTATAGAATGGTATAATCACATGAATTGTTCAAGGAAAAGTGAGTAGGTTTTACAACTGTGGTATAAAACATGTAGAGTGGAGTGGTCCACAAGGACCAACCCAATGACCTATTGCTCAAGTAAAATTCAGTGCCTTAACCTGCTGAGGTGAAGAGAAGAGCTATCTTAACAGGCCACCATAATATCTCAAAAGAGGGAAGCCAGAGCACATATTATAAAGCCGGGGTCTAGGCTCAAGTGGCTGAAGACCCTATCAATGCAAGGATCTGATGAGAATGGGTAAAGTTCATGACAAATAGTTTGGGAATGGTGGAAAGAGAGAAGTCTTTTAAATGCGTCCTGATAAGTTACTAGTTACTGGAGCCATTTGCCCAGTTAAGCAACCCATTTTTCTGAAAAAGGGCTATGCACCCAAATGAACAATTGATTATTTAAATTAATTGTATTCTGTGAAGTTTTCGAGTCAGTAAAGTTATTTATTGGCTTGTTATGGTCTGATCTTCTTGACATTCTTTGAAAAAATAATACAATATAAATTATATTGACCTAAGTAGTCTCAGTTCTTGCTTTTGACAGATAAGCTTTCGTAATGCAGGTGGTCTCAGCTCTCAAGTTTATATGATCAGATTGGACTCCAGGAAAATCAATTTGTTAGTGATAGAGAAAGAGAATTGGAAACACCAAGATAAGGAGATTGGTTAGGATACTATTAACAACAGTACAAGCAAGAACTGATAAATACCTGAACTGAACCCATAATAGTAGGCATAGAGAGGAGTAAAGGAGACAGGAACAATATTAAGGATGTATAAATAATAAAATGTTGTTCTTTATTGATATGTAGGTCTTGAGAGAGAGGGAAGGCCCAGTTCTCCCTCTGTGTCAGGCATAGGATGGGAATTTAAAAATGTGACTCCTGTCCAGAAGAAGTAGACTAACTCGAGAAAGAGAAACATAAAAATACAAATACAAGGAAAATGCTAAGGCACACATATATAGAGAAATGCAGGTGACTTTTGTCTACAGATGAAGCTTCCTTGAACCAGTCTTAAGGTTCACTGATGGTAGGTGGCAACAGCACAAGGCCTTGAAGGTTTATGCTCTTGTTTTAGGCTTGGGAGTAAAAATGAATAATGGGGTCATTAATAAAAATGGAGGTCATGTAGGAGAAATAAATCCAGCCTGGAAACAGGGGATGGAGTAGGGAAAGTTAAAAATAATTTAGTTTGGGGCCTTTCAAACTTGAGAAACCTGTGAAATTTCTAAATGCTGACATCCAGTAGCCAGCAGAAAATATAAATCAATAGCTCTGGAGGGAGTTGGACTGGCAAAGGGTCGGGAGACCAGCATATCATGGCCATAGAGGGTATTAACATAGAGGCCATCCAGGAGGGAAGTATAGGGTAAGAGAAGATTAAAGATGGAATTCAGAGACGTCCAGGAATAGACAGAGGAAAAGGAGCTTGTAAATGAACTGAAAAAGAATTGTTTAAATAGAAGGAGATCCAGGAAAGAATGATGTTTCTAGACTAAAGAATGAATAACCACATGTTGAAGAGGAGATACCGCAAGGCAGAGTCTGGCTGGACCACACACAATGATCTCCACTGACTGATCTAATACTTGGTGACAATATGGGACCATGCTAAAGTGCGTCAAATGACAGAACTCAGTGTGAGAGGGCTGCTCTTGTATGGCTTGGAAAGGGGACTTCAGGAGAATGGACCCTCAGGCCAGGGCTTCTGTGTGTGGTTTAGGAGATTGAATGGGGGGAGTAAACCCTCAGGAGAACTCCACTACTATTGACTCACAGAGATATGCAACATGTTGAGGATGTAGAAAGAGCGTTTGCAACTGAAAGGAGAGTGTTCCACAGGACTCCAGTGTTAAGGACAGGAAGAGATCCAATTGGAGGTATGTGACCAGAGAGGTTTGTGTGTATGTCAATGCATGGAAAACAAGCACATGAGAAAAAAATAGATTTATTAATGTTCCCAAATGAAACCTTATGAACAGTTCTAAGTTGAACTCTTCTGATTCCCTTCCTCTATAGTGGGACCCAGCATGTGTGATGGGAGCTGTATTTCATCCAGATTTCATAGGATAGATGAGATGAACTGTATTTTTGACTCTCTTTTGTGTGGCAGTAGAATCAAGATGCTACAGATTTGAGAGTAGAATGGGAAAGAAAAGTCTGTAGATGTGAAGGGTATGGTTACTCTGCATTTACTCCCTTGGCCTCGGTTATCTCACTCTGTCTTTCTCTGACCTCCATGTGCCCCAGAAAACTGACCTCTATAGGTTATATCACCTGATAATAGGTTACATCTTTATTATTTTGCTCTCAGTAAGGTCCAGACAGTAGGAGGCACTGGAAATCGGTTAGAGGGAGGAGGAGAAAGTTTTTGCATTATCCCTCTGCATACATATTGCCTTCTGTAGTACTTAGGGTGGCTGAATTTTCCTCTAAGACCACAGTGCTTCCATAGCTCAAGCTACCATCTGCTTCCAGTGACACCTTTTTTATCTTTAAACCTAGAGACAAGCACGATTTCTCAGTTATTGGTGCTCTACCATCCCTTGGCTTCTTAATCCAGTCCATACTTCTATGAAATAGACTATCATGTTACGTATTTCATTTTTAAGTCTGTTGCATGTATCACCCTTTCCTGAGATGTCCTTGATGATAGAGAAGGAAGACCAAACAGATTGACCAAACAGATGACAGAGAACAGGAAATAATATTAAAATTTGACCAGAGTCAGGGATTTAAAGAGCCAGGAAAATAAGATAGAGGAAGGACGAATCATAGAGTCATATTAATAGTTTCTACATATTAGGTATTCTAGTAAGACCTTTATATGTATCACACCTAAACTTCACTAAAACCACATAAGTTATTATGATAACTATATAATTTAAGAAGTCAGGGAACTATGATTTAGAATGAGTAAGTAATTTCTTGAGGTCACTAGTAATTATAAGAACTGATATTTGAATCCAGAATCATTTGGCTCCCAAATCCAATGTCTTACCCATACATTGTACTTATTTCTTATTGCAGAAACTGATAGGTCTCCCACTACCTCAGCAGCTATTATGTATAGTAGCTGCCCTCTTCCTATCATGCCTTGCCCCCTCCCCTGTGTAACGTCTTGCCAAAATGGTTGCTCCCACCAAAAAATAAACCCTTCTTCCCAGCATGCCCCTGTTCCCACCTAGAAAGTAACCTAATACTCGCTCACCTCCTACTATCTAGTGACATCACCTGTTCCTCCATTCCCTAGTCACTACCTCACTCAACCCCACCTCAGCCCCTACAAACCCTACCCCAGTCTCTATAAAAGACTCTCCCTGCCCCAGCCATATTGCTTTTTGTCTCTCCTTTGTTCAGAGACAGCCTGACAGAGCTATTCCCCTAATAAAGGCTTGTTGTGGCCTGGTCTGGTCTTGGTTTTCGGCCCTTTTATCTGACAGAAACCAAGGGCTATAGTTCATGACTTTCTTTGCATATTTTAAGGCTTGATTCATGACATGTTTAGCTATCTTTAATGGAAAAGATAACAGACAAATATTTTGGAGATATTTAGGAAATTTACTGAGTTTTGCTGAGCCTAGTATTGGAAAACTACATTGAGGACAGCTGGCATCCTTTCTGTGTGTCACTTCCTTCTCTCAAAACTTAGCAACTCCCTTTGCTCCTCCAAGTACCATGCAGCCTTCTTTGTCTGTGCTTTCCTGCTATCAAACTGCAGCTGCCTTTTCAGAGTCATCACTCAATGTGCTGCTATCAGACTGCCTTACTCTTTGTGATGCATTTGTTTCTTCATGAAGTTGTCACTGCTCCATTTTTTCCTCAAAATCCTGTGCCTTTTTGGCTTATTTACAAGCTATCTTCTCCAACCTAGCTTTTCTTATTATTCAACCACATGTCCTCATCCCTCCTTCCTCTGAAGACTGACCACTTTACTTACGCTACCTTTGCTGCACATATCATATGTCGTTTGGGATATTAGTTGTCTGTGTTCATTGATTATTCTCCCCTATTAGATGGTAAAGAATATAGAGTAAGTAAGTAAAATGGAACCCCCTCCCCAAGGAGATGAGAAAGCAGCAAACATAAGTCTATATATGAGATGAGAACACAAGCATATGTAGGTGGACATTTTATTTTAGGGAAATGATAAGTATTTTGAACACCTAAAATAATGCAAGTTTACCTTTAGTTGAAGTGTAAAAGGATGGCTTCTTAGAAAAAAATGGCATTTGGGATATACTTGGAAGTTTGGTTGGGCTGTCAGCTGGACACACATTCTATTATGATAAGAACATGTGAAAGTATAAGATCACAAAAGACAAAGATAAAAGAATCAAGCATTAGCAATACAAAAAAACCACCAAACCACACAGATGAATAATAAGAGATGAAAAGAAAAAAGGATCTATAGAAAAAAATTTATAGAATGAAAAGGTTATATTGTTTTCTATTAATGACAACCTTGAATGTAAACAAATTCAAATCTTAATATAAAGGATTTAGATTGGCAATCTTCTTTTTTTTCCTTTTTTGCCAAAAGACCCAATGATGTGTTGCCTACAAGAAACATACTTCCTTGGTAAAGACAAATAGATTGAGAGTGGAGGGATGGAAAAAATGCTCCATGCAAATAGAAACCAAAGTGGCCATAAGTAGCTACACTTACATAAGACAAAAGAGATTTCAAATTAAAAACTGCAATAGGAGGCAAAAAGAGTCACTATATAGTGATATCAATTCAGCACAAGTAAATAAACAATTACTATTATATATGTATATAAAAACAGATATTATAGATATCTAAATGGACATATTCCAATACAGTAACACCCTCTTTAATCAATGAACACATTGTTCAGACAAAAAGCCACCAAAGACATATGAGTTATATAGATCAAATATACCTAACAGACATTCAGACATTTCTGGAATATTTGCTTCAACACCTGCAAAATACATATTCTTCTCATTAGTATGTAGAAAATTGTCCAGGATAGACCATATGTTAGGTCATAAACAACACACATCCACAAACACACACGCACACACACACACATCACAACAAATTTTTAAAAATCAAAATCATAGCATGTACTCTCTCTGATCACAATGGAGTAAAACTAAAAGTTAACAGCAAAAGAAACTTGAGATATTGTACAAATACATAGAAATTAAATGACATGCTCTGGAATAACCAATGGGATAATGAATAAATAAAAAGAAAGTATTTAAAAATATCTGGATACAGATGAATATAAAAACACAATGTACCAAAACATATAGGATTCAGCTGAAGCAGTATTGAGGGAAGTTTATAGTAAGAACCATTTACATGAAGAAAAAGATCTTAAATAAACAATTTACTAGTACAACTGAAGGAACTAGAAAAGCAAGAATAAACCAAGCCCAAAATTGTTAGAAGAAAAGAAGTTAAGAAAAGAAATAAGCAAACTGAAGATTAAACATCAATGAAATAAGCAAATGCTTTAAAAAGGTGAATAAAACCAAAAAATCTTTAGCTAGACTAACCAAATAAGTAAAATTATAGATGAAAATGAAAATATTATAACTGACAACAGCCATACAAGAGATCAATATGGAGTACTGTGAACAATTATATGCTAAAAAAATTGGAAAACCTAGAAGAAATAGATAAATTTCTGAACACACATAACCCACAAAAATTGATTAAGAAAAAAACCTAACCAGACCAATAACAAGAAATGAGATTGGATCAGTAATTAAAGTTTTCCCAATAAAGAAAAACTCAGGACCAGGTGGTATCACTGCTGAATTTTACCAAATTCTTAGAGAAGAAAAAATACAAATTCTTCTCAAACTATAAAAAATGGGAGGGAAGCTTCTAAACTCATTCTCTGAGGCCAGTATCACCAAGATACTAAAGCCAGGGAAGCATAATACAAAAGGACACTGTGGACCGGTATCCCTGATGAACAGACATGTAAAAACTCTTAACAAAATACTAACAAATCAAATCCAACAGAACATAAGAAGGATAAACCAGGAACAAATGAGATTTATCCCAAGAGGCAAGGATGACTCAGCATATGCAAAACAATAAACTATCATATCGATAAAGGGAAGCAAAAATCACGATCATCTCAGAAAGAAAGCATTTAATAAAATTCAGCATCCCTGAACAAATTAGGTATAGAAAGGCTGTACCTCAACACAATAAAGGCTATATATGAAAAACCCACAGCTAACATTAGGCAGAATGGGAAAAAGCTAGGAAGCTTTCTTCTAAGATCAGGATCAGGAGGACAAAGATGTCCCCTTTCACCATTCTTAACATAGTACTAGAAGCGCTAGAGCAATTAGGCAAGGAAAGGAATAAAAGGCATCTAAATAGGAAAGGAGAAAGTCAAATTATCCCTATTTTCAGATGATATGATTTTATATAGAGAAAAGCCTAACCCACCTAAAACTTGCTCAAATTGAAAAATAAATCCAGAAGAGTTTCAATATACAAAAATCAGTAATATCTTAAAACACTAATAACAAACTTATTGAAAAAGAAACCAAGAAAGCAATTTAATTCACAATAGCTAGAAAAATATTCGGGAGCAAATTTAGCTAAGGAAGCTAATGATCTGTACAATAAAAACATTGTTGAAAAAAATTGAAGAGAATACAAAAAATGGAAAAACACCCCATATTCATATAGTTCAAATGTCCATTCCATACAACACTGTTTATAGATTTGGTGCCACCTCACTGAAGTATCAATAACATTCTTCACAGAAATAGAAAAAACAGTCATAAAATTTGTATGGAACCACAAAAGACCCGAATAGCCAAAATAACTTGAACAAAAAGAGTAAAACTGCAGATATGACTTTAAATCATACTACAAAGCTATTAGAACCCAGTCTGATTCTGGCACTGAAAACAAACACACAGACCAGTTAGACCAATGGAAAAGAGAATTCAGGAATAAATCCACACAAGCCAGGAGCTCTTGTACAAAGGTACCAACAATATACATAAGAGAATCAATAGTTTTAATAAATAGTCCTGGTAAAACTTAATATCCATATGGAGTAGAATGAAACTAGGTTCCTCTCACTCATCATATAAGAAAACTTAAAATAGATCAAAGACTTAAATGTAATACAAGAAAGTATAAATCTGCTAAAAGAAAACATTGGAAACACTTCAACACATCAGTATAGGAAATGATTTTTTGGATAGGACCCAAAAAGCACAGGCAACAAAAGCAAAGATAGTCAAGTGATACTATATCAAAAACTAAAATGCTTTTGCATTGGAAGCAGTGAATAGAGTGAAGAGAACCTGCAGAGTGGGATAAAGTATTGGCTAATTATTCATATGATGAAGAATTACTATCCAGAATATATAACCATTTCAAAGAGTAATTTAATTGAAAAATGAGCAAATAGTCTGAATAGACATCCCTCAAAAGCAGATATGCAAATGGCCAACATGTATGTGAAAAACTGCTCAACCTGACTAAGTATCAGGGAAATGGAAATCAAAACCACAGTGAAATATCATCTCACACCAGATAAAATGTCTAAAAGAAATTCTGGAGAGGATGCAGGTGCACTGTCAGTGGGATTATAAATTAGTACTGCCATTATGAAAAGCAGTATGGATATTTCTCAAAAAAACTAAAAATAGACTACTGTATGATCCAACAATCTCACCATGGGCTACATATCCAAAGGAAATGAAGTCAGTACATCAGAGATACTTGCATTCCCACATTTATTACAGCACTATTTATAGTAGCTAAGACATGGAATCAACTGAGATGTTTATCAAAAGATTAGTGGTTAAAGAAAACATGGTACATCTATAAAGGGAATATTTTTCAGACATAGAATAAAATCCTGTCATTTGTGACAACAAAAATGTGGGAACTTATGTGAAATAAACAAGGCACATAAATATAAATAGTGCATGTTTTCATTCATATGTGGAAGCTATACAGTTAAGTTAATGGAATTGGAGAGGAGAATAGTGGTCACCAAAGACTAGGAAGGGAAGAGGGTCAAGAGAGTATTAGTCAGCTTTCTCATTGCTCAGCACAGTACCGACACCCACAATGTATAGGAGGACAAGTTTAACTTGGCTCTTGATTTCAGGGGATTCAGTCCATTGCTAGCCAACTCTAAGGTAAGAATATCACAGCAGAAAAGTATGGCAGAGTAAATATACAGTACTCAATTTGTAGTGGCTGGAAAGCAGAGAAGGAAGATAAATCAGAAATGAAGGTCCAGGAACCAGGTGTAGTACTCAAGGTCACACCTCCATGACTTCCCAGACACACTCAGAAGTGTGTGTTACTATTCCTCTGAGTGGCTTTGAAGCCAATCAAGTACACACTCTACCTTAACTGTCACAGTGGAAAAAAGGGAAGTCAAACAGTAGGTACCAAAGTTTGTTTAGTAGGAGAAATAAGTTCTACTGTTCTACAGCACAGTAGGATGGCTGTCATTTACAGCAGTTTGCTATATATTTTATAAAGAACTAGAAGAGAGAGATTTGAAGGTTCTCAGCACAAAGAAATTGTAAATGTTTAAGGAGATGGAAATATGAATTTTCTTGATTTGATCACTATATATTATATACATTATCACACTGTACCCCATAAATATATACCTCAACTGTATTTCAATTAAAAGTTTCTAATGTATCTTAAAAAGAAAGTTCATGTGATAAAATATGAGGCCATAGTGCATGTCTTGTTCTAACTTGATACACTACAGAATCCTTGATGTAGGTACAACTAACATTCCAGAGAAAATACAAACCCTAAAAAGCCATATAAACCAATGTAATTTTTACATAATATTTATAAAGTGACAAACTGTAAAGAATCTATTTACTTGCAATGCAAATCTTTGGAGTTCTTAAAAATAGTATTTTAAAATAATGTTTTAGCTACTGTCTGACTTTTATATTGGGGTATTAAAATTGTGGCTTTTTCAGATATAAAACAAATTCCAAAATCTCTTTGAGGGAAGATATAATTTTTCTAGTGAAATATTTTCTTAAAATAAAACAGGATCCTATGGTGATTATGCCAGTCACCAAGTAGGGGCTCTATTCAAATTCATAGCTATATCTAGTAAATGAGTCTAAAAACATTGATATTTCATCAAGATAAAATATGACAGGTTTTCCTATGTCTACAAGGACATTAAATTCAGGGATATGAAACTGTCATACATTATAGGATATGGGTAAAACTTGCCAAAAAACAATGAGCTTCTATTTTCCAGGTGCTCAAGTAATGAGCATTAACATCCTGGGATTTGCTGAGAATGAGTTGTTATGAACTAGTGTGAACTGAAAAGCAGATACCAGTATACTTCCATTTTTATTTAAATCATAAAACATTTTGAGCTGTTCAGAAATATTTTCTTTGCCTTGTGAGAACATTAACCAATTTGTATATTCATAAAATATGACTTGTGCGTGAAAATGTTGGTAATTATGTGAGTTAGTGTCTTCAACTCCAGGATGAACAGAAGAGGTAGTCATCATATTGCATTGTGTTTGCATATGCAAAACAGAACTCAGGTAATGTCAGTTTGAGAACAAATTGTTAGCAGATTCAGAGAGAAAGAGGGGGGAGAGGGAGAGGAAGTAGGGGCAAGGAGAGAGAGAGACAGAGGCAGATTACCTACCAATAGACAAAAGGACGGCAGATGTCCTTCCATTTTCCCTGAGGCCTCTTGGTGCATCACACTGATGCCGAGAAGCAGCTCTGGAAGACTACAGGAAAATGTTAGTTTTAGCAGAGACTATAGTGCTAAAGATTTTGGAAGGAAAATTAACATCTGAAAGATATACACTTTGGGATTGTCCAGGCTTTGGCTCAATTCAGAACCAACAGTAGCCAGAAATGAAAGGGCAGTGGAAAATGAAGGCTTGCAAGTTTGTCAAATTCCCATTCTGTGTATGCATCAACATATGGATTTTTTGGCAATTCAGACACAGTTTTTGGAATGCTTATTCTTGCAAGAAATGTAGAGGGCCAGAAACATTTCCCGGAGTGATAGTAATAGCCTATTGTCATACTCAACAGAAATTAGACCATAAAGTCAGGTCATGTGTGATTGTTTAAACTACTGTTGACTCCCTGTACAATACCACCAGCATTTCACACATTAGAAGCCTGGTAAATATAGTTTATCTGACTAAACAATACCAACCAGCCTGGTTTGCTTGGAACTGAGAGATTTCCAACAACATGGAACTTGCTATGCTACTAGAACTGCCACTGAACTAGTAGAGTTCTAGGCAAACGTGAATGGCTGGTCATTCCACAATAAGATAAACTATTTAGTTTCTGAGTTTTTATAGAAGATAGAATTATATCTACCTATTGTGTATAGTATAATGCTTTAAAAAATATATGTGGTGGTATGGTTAAATATAGCTAATTCAAAAGTTTTTAGTAAAAGCACATCCTTTGTGTTAGCATTTTCTGAGTACAATATATTAACTATTGGGTATAGTCATTAACCATAATGGCTTTGATCTGCATTTCCCTGATGATTAATGATGTTGAACACTTTTTCATTTAATTGTTGGCCATTTGTATGTCTTCTTTTGAGAGAGATGTCCATTCAGTCCTTTTGTCCCTTTTTAAGTCATTTTTTCTTAATGAATTTTCTTGATTTCTTGAATTAAGTTCCTGATATATTTTGAATATTAATCCCTTATAAGATGAATAGTTAGTGAATATTTTCTCTTATTCTGTAGGTTACCTCTTTATCTTTTTGATTATTTCTTTGGCTTTGCATAAGTTTTGTTTTGTTTTGTTTTAGTTTGATGTAATCCCATTTGTCTATTTTTATTTTTGTTGCATGTGTTTTGAAGGCAATATCCAAAAAGTCATTGCTTATACCAGTATCATGAAACATTCTACCTATGTTCTCTTCAAGTAATTTTATTGTTTCATGTCTTACATTTAGGTCTTCAATCTTTTTTGAGTCAATTTTTGTATATGGGGTAAGAAAAGAGTTCATTTTCATTTTTCTGCTTGTGTATTTCCAGTTTTTCCAACCTCATTTGTTGAAGAGACTGCCTTTCCCCTAGTGTATACTTAGCATTGTCAAGGATCAGTTAGCTGTAAACATGGATCTATCACCCAAGTTAAGTCATAGATTTATTTCTGGGTTCTTTATTCTGTTCTATTGGTCTAATTGGTCTATGTGTTTGTTTTTATCCCAGTACCATGCTATTTGGGTTATTACTGCTTGTATATTTCAAAGTTAGATAAACTGTTGCTTCCAGCTTTGTCCATTTAACTCAAGCTTGCTTTGGCTATTCATGGTTCTATATGAATATAGAATTGTTCTTTCAATTTCTGTGGAGAATAGCATTGGTATTTTGCATGAATTGCATTAAATCTTTAGATTGCTACAGGTAGTAGAAACGTCTTAATAATATTAATTCTCCTAATCCATGAACATATGATACCTTTCCTTTTATTTGTGTCTTCCTTTTTTGTTTGTTTGGTTTTTTGTTTTGTTTTGTTTTTTGGTACCAGGGATTGAATTCGGGTCCTTGCACTTGTGAGGCAGGCAGCGGAACCACTGAACTAAATCCCCAGCCCTATTTGTGTCTTCTTTAATTTCATTCATCAGTGCTTTCTATTTTTCTTTGCAGAGGCTTTTCACCTTCTTGGTTAAATTTATTTCTAAATAGTTATTTTTTTTTAGCTATTGAAAATGGGATCCCCCTCATTTCTTTTTTAGTTAGTTTATTATAAGTATACAGAAATGCTGCTGATTTTTCTATGTTGATTTTGTATTTTGAAATTTTACTGAATTCACATATTAGTTCTAACATTTTTTAAGTTGAGTCTTTAGAGTTTTCTATCTGTAAAATCATGTATTCTGTAAATAGGGACAATATGACTTCTTTCTTTCCAATTTAGATAGACATCTTTTTTTTTCAATACTAGGGATCAAACTCAGGACCTTACGCTTGCAAGGCAGGCATGGTGCCACTGAGCTAAATCCTCAGCCCAGATAGACATTTTTTTATTGTCTAGTTGCTCTGGATAACACTTCTTGTGCTCTATTGAATAAAAGTAGAAAGAGTGGGTATCCTTGCCTTTTTTCCAGACCTTAGAGGAAATGCTTTGAATTTTTCCCACTGAGAATGATGTTAGCTGCGGGTTTGTCATACATGGTTTTCATTGGGTTGAGAAACTTCCCTTGTATGTCTGTTTTATTAATAGTTTCTTTTAGTCATGAAAAGATGTTTAATTTTGTCAAGTGCTTTTTCTGTATCTATTGAGTGATTATATGGTTTTAGTCCTGACCATCAGTGTGATGTATCACATTTAGTAATCTGCATATACTGAATCATCCTTGCATCCTTGGCATGAATCCCACTTGATAATGATGAATTGTTTTTGTTTGCTTTGTTTTTATTGTTTTGTTTTGGCTTGATTTGGTTTGTTTTGGTTTCGGTGCTTAGGATGAAACCCAGAGGCACATTACCATTGATCTACATCTCCAGCCCTTTTCATTTTTTAAAATTTTAAGACAAGGTCTTACTAAGTTTCCCAGGCTGGCCTTAAACTTGCCATCCTGCCTCACCCTTTCAAGCAGTTGAGTGACTGCTTTTCTTTCAGTGTGCTACTAAATTTTGTTTTCTGGTATTTTGTTGAGGATTTTTGCATCTATGTTCTTCAGGGATGTTGGCTTATAATCTTCAGTAATATCTTTGTCTAGTTTTGCTATCAGATTAATTTTGGCCTTCAAAATTAGTTTGGAGAGTTTTATTTTCAGTTATTTAGAATATTTTGAGAATTGGCATTAGTTCTTTTTTACATATTTGATAGAATCCAGCAGTGAGGCCATGAAGTCCTGTGTATTTCTTTGATAGGAGATGGCTATTACTGATTCGGTCTGCTTATTCATTTTTTGTCTGTTTGTATTTTCATTTTCTTCTGTTCAATTTCGAATATTACACATGTATTGAAAAAATGACTATGTTGCCCCAGACTCCAGAATGATACTAAAGTGATGCTTTAAAAAAAAAAAAATACATAAATATTTCATTTTTTAGTAAACTGAAAATATTTTTCATCACTCATAGTGAATGATGCAATAGTTTTGTTATGTTTGTTATGTTAAAAGGTATCAGAAGTGCTCAAAGCGGCGGCGAGACAAGGCAAGCAGCTTGGGGTTCCTGCGGCCGTCCAGGGCCACACCCACGGCATGGTGAGGTCTGCTTAGCCGAGCAGGCACCTCCAGCGCTCAGTCCCGTGTCCCCCTCCCCCCGCCCCCGTCCCCCCGTGCACCGCCTACCTTCTGGCTTTTTTTCCTACCTCCTCCCACACCACAGAGGCACAGGAGACTATAAAGACCCTTGTCCTGAGCGCCACAAGATAGAGCAGAAGTTAGTAACAGAAAGAGGGCTTCTCAGGCTCCTCGATGAAAACTGAAGCTCAGC
>NW_004624752.1:13467994-13483149 GCF_000247695.1 Heterocephalus glaber
ATAAATTTTAAAAAATGAAGTTCTCTAATTAAAATGAAAAAAAAAGAAAAGAAAAAACAAAACTATTCATAGCAGCCATGCAACCTATAGATGATAGCATTGTATTTTCTCTTGTTAGCTTCTTTTCACTGTTATGAACTGCCCCAGATTTCTACAAATTACATACTTTTTGTAATAAAAATATAAACAACAAAAAGTCAAAAAAAAGGTATCAGAAATTTTTCTTTAAAAATAAACAGACAAATAAACCATCAACAATAAAAGAACATGAAATGAAAAGACTTCTGAAAACTAATACAGCAAAGGACACACTACAGTGACATGAGCCAAAGCCAATGTAGTGGCAATGCCAGCGATAATTCTGATTAGGGCTCTGATTAAAAAGAAGAGTTCCAAAAATTAAAATGTTTATGATAATTTTTGTCAAGTAAAAATATTATAATGGGTCTTCATCCACTTTATTCACCATACCTGGCACCTCGTGATTTATGGCTATTCCCCAAAGTTAAAATGACCATAAAAAGTAAAGGTGTTGAATTGATTAAGGACATTGAGGCAGCCATGGTAGCACATCCAAAGACACTTAGAAAAGAGGACTTACAGAACTGTTTCAGAGAGTGGCAAGAATGATGGGGTAAGTGTGTTCAAAGAGAGTATTTTGAGGGGCATTGATAGCAATGTGTCTTGTACTACAATAATTTTTTAAAAAATTTAAACATTCACCTTATTTTGTGATCGCACTTTGTAAAGATTGACCATTAAATATTTTAAGGGTAATGTGATCTTTTGTTTCTGCTGAAAAAAATCACAACTGTCAAAAAAGAGACCATTCCTTTAGTAGATCAACTGAAAAAACTGGCTTCTCACCTTCCCTAAGAAATCTCAAGTGCTACTGTTACTATGGTAACAGATTCTCAATATAAATTGGAGTCTCTCTGGCTTGGCTGATTACTGAACAGAAGGACATTTTATTATTGTCTTTACTTAAATATTTTTCAAAACTATGTTTTTAGGCTTTTGAATGGATGAGAATGCAGGTACAGTAATAACCATATTCCAAAAGGAAATTGTTCAGGAGGACACTGAGAAAACAAATCAGACCTTGGAGCAGTTTGCCATCTGAGACCTGCTAAGCTGGGCAGTGGCCTTTGTTGGTCCTATTAGACTCCAAGTCCCTTCCCTCAGCCTCGTTGCCCTTTGTCTGTTATTTATTTCTCAATTTGGAAGTGCCGGGCTGGTGAGAATATGTGAATGAAAATTCACTCTCCAGTTAACACGTGCTTATTGAGTGTGTGGTATGTGCTAGGCATAATCAGGCACCAAGGGCACATAGACAAAAGTAATGCCTTCGTGAATTCACATTCTTTTGAATGAGACAAGGCAAAGACAAGCAAATCAACCTATAAATGGAGTCAGATAGTAAGAGCTGCTGTGATAAAAATAAGCATGTTAAGATAGTAATAGTTGGTTTCTCATCATACAGAGAACAAAATAGAAGAGAGGTAAATAGGAAATAAGGTAGAAGTTCACTTACTTTGACAAATTGCAAATTCCATTGTTTAAAAAATATTTTAATATTTATCCTAATCGGTTTCATTTATACTACTAGTCTATTATAGTTTGTTGAAGAGAAAGATTTGTGTTATTATCTGTTTCTTTTTGGTGTATGTCCTGTCCTTTGAGTAACAACTATGAAGATATTGATATGCAGTGTAATAACTATTATTTTATTTGCTTATAACATTTTGTGTTATATTTTCATAAAATAAAAAGTAATAGAAAATTTTCTGAAAGAATAGGGAAATAATGAAAAGTTAAAATCTTCAAAATAATCATAACATTTTGACTTACCTATAGATAGGCCTGATAGACACAGATTACATGTGACTATACTGTCATTCATTTAAAAAGAAAACAAAAACAGACGAAATGAGAGCCTTTCATTGGCCAGGTACAGGCAAAAGGGAGACATCCACCCAGTTCCAGATCACAGGCCTCTAGTAAGGACTATTCAAAGCCTCAAATTTTGGATCCTCAGTTCTTTCAGGACTCCATATTTTGTACTTCTCTAAAATTTTCCAAACACACTTTATTCCTCTAAAAAACACCTTTGGAATGTTTTAGTGTAGTTTTTTACAGAGAAAAGAGGGTCCTGGAGTTGGAATCTGGGTGTCTCCCTAAAGGTCATGTGTTAAAGTCTTAGGCCTCAGCTTGGACTTCTTGGGAAGTGGTGGAAACTTTAAGAGGTGGGGCCTATTGGGAGGTCTTCATCATTGAGTGTGCCCTCCAAGGGGACAGTGATACTCAAGTTACTCCTCTTTCTCCTTCTCGTGCAATGAACAGCTTTACTCTGCTACATGCTCCCTGCCATAACCTGCTATCTTGCCACAGGCCCAAAAGCAATGGATCCACCAGACCATGAGTTGAAACCTTCAGATTTGTGAGCCAAAATAAACCTTTCCTCTTTATAAGTTTATTATTTCAGATATTTTGTAACAGTAACAGAAAGCCAACTAATATAGAAGTATTAAAAATTTCTCTCTGGGGCTTTTAATTTCCTAGAAGTTTTTTTTGTAGAACTCAGTGACCACCTCAGGATATGGTAATGGAAGAAAACAGAAATGGATTTGAGATATATATATATATATATCCCAAATATATATCAGAGCCATTTCAGTGACCAAGGGAAACTTAAATGTTTGGAGGTTATATTTTGCTAAGGAACTTAGAAAACAGAAATTCCACTGTGTTAAAAAAAATTGGGGAAAGGCTCTACAATTAGGAAAACTGACCAGCCCCTCATCTCCCTGCCTAATTGTTCTGGCAAGAGATTTCTGAGTTGTATGAATTCTGGACCACTCAGTATGTTGGTTCCTGTGTCCTTCACAGATTGTGTTTATTCTTTGTTGTCTCATAAAGAGCCAAGCACTGACTTAGCAACTTTGCTGGACATGTTGCATTGTATTTTTGTGTGGCCTAAAGCAACTCCAAAGATTGCAGTAAAGCACGCTTGCTGCTTTTTTAATTATCACCATTCTGTGTGGTTTATAATTGAATGATTTGCTTCCTTTACTTGGATTGAAGATCATATTCTGCAAATGATTCTAAGGTGCTCTATAGATACTATATGAAGCAGCACTGAAATATTGATTTTTCCAATATCCAAGGTTGAGTAGGGCACTCACTCAGAACTCCTGGGAAATCCAGATTCCAGACCATGTGAATAAATTTCTAAAAGTTACAAGCTGTTCTGTAACCTTCTGTGAAGGTTTTTTGTTTTATTTTCTCAGTGTTTATTCATCTTCACATTACCAGGGTTGTTCCCTATTGCCCTTGATTAATTTATCCCTAGTTGGAATTTGACTCTGTTATGTCAGGGGCCCTTGAGAGCCTCATCAAGCTGAACAGATGGATAACAAGAGATCTACACCACAGCTGATAAAACAGAAAAAAAAATTCACCCTTGAGCTTATCAGCTTCTAGCCCCATGTTCAAATCTCTCTTGTCCTTTCCCAATCTTTCACACACACACACACACACACACACACACACACACACACACACACACACATATCTGTTCATTCTCCTCCTACTGATGCATTGTTGATCCTTTCCAATTCGGGAATATTGGCAGTGGGAGCATCACTGCCTTAGCATGAGTTCTTGGTGGTGGAACACCTTGGTTCAGCCCATTTCTCCTGACAGTACAGCCTGTACCGATCCAGGCAGCCACAGCCCTTTGGGAGATACTATTATTCAGTTAATTAGTAGCAGAGCTCAGATATGCTCAAGAGATTTTACGATGTGTCCTTTTTGAAGGCTTATTTCTGTTCATACTCTGAATCTAGAGAAATTGAAGTCACAACGTTAATAAGCTAATAAGCCTGTCATGTTTTTCAAATTTAGAAACTGATTTTTTAAGTTGCAGAAATAATGTTTCTTCTTTTCCTTTCTACATTAATTTATTTTGAAATGCAAAAACTATTTTTAAAAGCATATAAAAGGGCCTTTAGAGTTCTAACTGCAGTGCGAAGAAGTTGTAAATCACCCTGTGCTTGCTACAGTGTACGGCATTGATCTGCTTCTTTCAAGTTCTCTTGTTTTCCTTAATTTCCAGCCTAGCTTCAGTGTGGGCTCATTTGCTTTGCTTCTGATTTATTTGTCTTCCACAATCCAGGTCAGCTCTTTCCTTTGGATCCCTTTCAGTCCACAAAAGAGCAAAGTCCCGTCTTCAGTTTTATAAATACTTGCCTGGCTTCAATACTTTATCAGTTTATTTTATTTTCTTCAGGTCATCGTGACATACTACAGCATTTCCTAGTTGTTTTCTTATGATTCTATTTGAGCAGATATATGTGGCAAAGTCATGTTGGCTTCACATTTGAGCAGAAGTCAGGATTGGAGGTGAAAGCTGATGGGGTCTGAAGGGGTAAAGATGAAATGTTGGGGTGTAGGACCAGGAATTTAGCTCAGTGGCACTCTACCTGCCTTGCAAGCGCAAGGTCCTGAGTTCAATCCCTGGTACCAAAAAAAGAAAAAAAGTGTTGAGATGTAAATCATTTTATGCCTGTAGTAGCAGTGTCTTCTCCCAGCCCAAAGGGGGATTTAAAATATACCCCCAAGGAACTCTGTAATGAAACTGGGCATTTTCCCATGGAGATTTCCCAAGAAACAGTAAGGGTCCATGGTAAACTGATATACAGATTGGCCTGGGTTTCTTTCCAAATCTAGGGAGTCTTAGAGCTGCATGGCAAATAAAAGCAAAGAGATTTACGGATGTAGCCATTTACTTTGGTAAAGCCCCAAACCTGCTCAGGCTTATTTTTTTAGATGTCAAGCTGGTAAAAGTAGTTACTTTAAAAAATCTCAGCAGCAGCCTATTCTGTGTGGGGAGAAGAGATAAAATGGATGCAGAGGAGGATTATGTACAGATTCAAGACTTTTTTGTATGAGAATGTATGGAAATAAACAAGTCACAATCTTTCTCTTCATTGAAAAAACACTGGAAGTGAATGAACTGTACACAGTAGCTTTGAGACAATGTTGTTATAAAACCACATTCATTCCCTACCAAATCACTTTTGGTATAGATTAAAAATGTATAAGTTAAAATATACTTGAAGTTGCTACCAGAGTTATATAAGCAATAATCAGGCAGAGAGATATAGCAACCAGTGCTCAGCAAGCTCCAGGTAAGGGCCAAAGTGAGGAATACCAGCTGATCCTGCTAGCCGTGTTCTTCAGGGCCCACTGCCTGGCTGGAGAACTAGGATCTCCACTGTTCCTCTCTAATTTGGTTCTCTGATCAAAGCCTTTGTAGAAAGACCACAAAAGTGACCTCAGGTGCCATGGCCACTGACTTGATATGACCTCGCCCACACCTGCTTAGGCTCTGAGCTGAGGAGGCCTTCACATTCTCAGGCTCCAGAGACTCTGTGGGTCCCCCAGTCCCAGTCAGGATTTGCCCACAGGCTGTCACCCTTGCTGAGCTACACTTGTCAGGGAGCATGAAGCTAAGCAGAAGCTATTTGCCTTCTGTACAGCCCTGCATTCCTGAGCCTCTGTCCTTTGTAGTCATGGAAGCATTTCCCCAAAAGGTGCATTCTGGACTTACCTATGCCAATCAGACCAGACAGACAGGCACTGCAGTCTTTCCCCTCGCCTACTCCTCCCCTGCCAACCTCAGTAGGTGAAGCTTGGACTTATTCTTGTAGATACAAAGGAGAGATCCAGCAATCCGGGAATAATCTCCAGGCTATATTATGCTGTACTGGTCCCCTTTGTACCAGTGTGTTTATACCTCAGAGTTCTGTGGAGTACCTCAGTTCCCTGAATTCCTTTCTCATTGTTACAGACCAAATTGTGGCCCTCCTTCCCCCAAATTCTTATGTTGAACCCTAAACCCCAAAGTGACTATATTCAGGGATAAGAGCTATAAAGGTTAAGTGACATTATAGGATGAGACCCTACCCAATAGGACTAGTGTCCTCATAAGAAAAGGAAGAGACATCAAGGATGTGTACACACGAAGGAAAGTCATATGAGGACATGGCAAGGAAGGAAGGAAGGAAGCCCTTGCCCGTGGCACATTCACCTTGGAATCCTAGCCTCTAGGACAACGAGGAAAGGCATTAATGATGTTTAAGCCACCCAGTGTGTGGTATTCTGTTATGGCAGCTCAGGCTGACTAACATCTGCCTTAGCTTGATTGGCTAGCTGGGCCTGCACCCTCTCTGACTTTTTTGCTTAACTCTGTTGCTCTAGTCATTTAACAAACTGACCACTTGGCCCACGAGACTGCCTTTCACATGACTTCAGGAGTCCTCAATGCCTAGAATCCTGCTTCTTACTACTTTGAAGCTCCTTTAGATATCTAGGATAGACTCAAACTCACTTTGGATGCTCCTACTTTTGACTATGTACATGGGCTATTGGCTACTTTCTGGGAGGCCAGAGATGCAACTGGGGCAGTTTTTGCAAACATACCTCTTAATTCCTCTCCTCGCTCATGAGCATTTGCCGCTGAGGTCCCAGCACACCTTTACTGCAACTGCGGGTGGGACAAGAGGTTGCCCCTTCTTTTCTGCTTGGTAGTGCTGTTACCTGACCCATCATCTAGGCCTCCTCATGTGCCTCTTGCTTGCTGAAGTACTCATCAGACCTCTCAGCACAGTTGGCTTCCTGGTGCTAGCTCTCCTGGTTAAGCTTTCCTTAACTAGTTATGTTCTAGCACAATAGAAGGACCTTTATGGCTCTTAGTGATTTGTTCATGAGTATTCACTTATACTCCACGATCTTCTCATAACCAGATGCAACAAGAAAGTCAGTGCTCACTAAATATTTTTCGTTTTTGATTTAATTTGATTTGCTGTACTGCAGTGTTCCTTATAAGTTGGGCCTTCTCTAAAAAAACTCGGTGAAAATGAATGAACTAAGACAAATGAATTGCATAATAGTTAATGTCTTTAAAAAATAAATATTTGTGAAAAAATTCAACAAAATGTTTCTTTATGTAAAAGTTTCTGGAGCATTTATTTACTAAAATGGAGAGACTGAAAAGCAGTGTTAAGAACATTATTAATTAAAAATTTTGAAGACATAAAGACATAGCATATTTAAAATCAACAAAGCTTGATTTCCAAATTTTATTCAACTACAGCTCTTTAGTAAGAGGTGGATTAAAATAAAGTTGTTCTAGAGACTAATTTTTGTATTACAAATTAAAATTTCTACATCCTCAAACTTTCAACTGCATGTTTTCTTTTCTTTTTTTCTTTCTTTCTTTTTTTTGGTAACCGGGGATTGAACTCAGAACGTTGTGCTTGTGAAGCAGGCAGTGGCACCACTGAGCCAAATTCCCAGCCCTGCATGTTTTCTTAATGTTTTCACTGTCAGCCTCATCTTCCACATCTTTTTTTCTGTCCATACAGAATCTCTACACCAACTCCTCAGCCCTTTTGTCTGGCAGGCATTATAATGAAATGGGGAGGTGGGGGACACGTGAGTTTGGGTCCAAAAAGACTGTATCTGACATTTTTTTAGCAAAGTATTATATTAATAGCTGAACTGCTTCTCTAGGCAGAAGATAAATAGATAAATTTTCAAAGACACCTGTAGAATGAAGACTACCATTTCCCTCAGGGTGCCTGCAGTGAACAAATGCTAAGATTTATGTAAAGAAAATGCAGAATGTCCAGCTTAACAAATACCAGTTTGTCACTCTCTCTGTTACTAGCCTTTCCACATTCTTACTCAAAGGAAGTGGAGAAGGGGGTACCCCAAGGGTACCACACCCCTTTGCTGACCTGTTTCCCTAGCTCTCCTGCATCCAGTTCCCTCTCATACCTGCCCCTGATAAAATAGACCCCTCTGTAGACTCTTCCACCTGTGCCTTTGATGGGCACTACACTCCTAATTCTGCAGAGAAAACTTCTACCTATTGTTTTTAATTTCCAGTGTTCTTCTTTTCAAAGCCAATAAACTAAAATGAGTGGTGTGTTCTCAACACCAATTTTCTTAGCACATGTCATCATCTCCTTAAATCTTAATGACTTGCAGGGACTTTTAAATCCCTCTGGAAGGAAATTCCCAGAGTTTGGAATGCAGTCATTCTGGCCTTGTGGAATTGTTAGCAACTGAAGTCTTCTCTTTGCCCATTGGATGGAAGGAAGACTTTCATGTGTTTAAGGAGTTATGTTAACCATCTGCATTGGAAATGCTGCCCTGTAGAAAAAAGATGACAAGGAATTCAGGTCATAGAATTTAAACTCACATAATCTTACATTTTTATCAGCACTAAGAAAATGTATTTCTGAAGTGAGATATAATCTCTAAGCTACTTAACAAAACACCAGCACTGAAAAAATGTATTTCTAAAGCAAGATACATATAATCTCTAAATTATTCCATAAAACATCCTATAAGGGAACTTTGGATGAGCACATAGATGATTGAATTGTTAGTATGCCTTTAAGAAATATCTGTTATTATCTGGACCTGTTTTTCTCACAGACACAAACCCTTCCAAAAGCTTCATACATTATACATTCAGGAAATTATAGCACTTTTACCTAATTGCTCCTGTCAGAGATAATGACCTCCTTTGTTGTTTTGTCTGACACCTGATTCAATCAGCCTTGGAAAGGTGGTCTCGGGCTTGTACATTGCTTTGTAAATTTACATTTAGCTCAAAATTAAGTGCAATTTCAAGGTTTTTTCCCCCCAAAATCTCATTAATCTATACTGTAAGCACTGCTTAAACTTACATATTTGCTAAAATTTGTGAAGATGATTTTAGTGAATGGATTCTTGTCTTTAAGTAGATCCAGTTTGATATATATTTACATGTTCAGAATCAACCAGGGGAATTCACTGAATATGCTGTTTGCCCTCAAAATACTGAAAATCACAGTGTAACTTGGAGGACCTCAGGTAGTTAAGAAATCAGGGCCGGGGATTTAGCTCAGTGGTTTCACCACCTGCTGTGCAAGTGCAAGGACCCGAGTTCGATCCCCGGTACCAAAAAAAAAAAAAAAAAAAAAAATCAGTGTGTGACTTTACAAAGGCACTGTACAGACAGCTTATCAGGGACCCATCACTGGCACATTTCTTTGTTACAATTACTATTTGCAGATGGAGATTAGGGGTTGGATTCTTTTTTATTTTTTTCCTGAATACATACTTGATTTCTTGGCCAATTAAAATATATGTAAAAAGATGAAGAATATAGTTTAAAACTACTTCACACTTCATAGAATCTGAGAATGAAGAGCTGAAAGGCACCAAAAAATAATATGTTCCAGTTCCCTTATTAGACAGGCAAGAAAAGGACCCAGGAGAGATCGAGTGCCTTGACATGATTTGTTTCTCTCTGCAAATTGGTGACCAAACTAGGAAAATACCTACTTCATAAAATACTTGATTCCATGGAAAATAGGAGGCATAGACACATTTATGAAAGGGTTTTGAAAGAGTTAAAAACTTATCTCAGGGCTGGAGATGTAGCTCGGTGATAGAGCACTTACCTAGCATACATGAGGTCTGGGTTCAATCTCCAGCACTGCAAAAATAAAAATTTAATCCAGTGCATAGCAATATAATAATACAGAAAAAAAACAGATATAACTTGGAAAACATTATTCTAATTTGTTAATTTTCTGTATAGACAGATATAGCATCCTTTTCTAGTTGAATTTTGTATTCATTGTCACGTTTGCTTTCAGTAAAAATGAATACTTTGACAATTCTTTTCTTTGGGAGTTTTACAAATTAAAGATTTAATTAGCTCCATTGATAGACAAGAAATTTATGAAGGAAGTTTTGTGTACAAAAATTATAATGGGAAAGTTTGCCTACTTAATCTAATCATCAGAAGTTTTCTCCATTTATTTATAAATATTGTCACAGCCACAGGAGTAGAAATCTAGCAGTGCTAAAGTGGATTATTAGTTTTGCTAATTACAAACTACACTTGTCTATTCATTGTAAGAGATTTTCTGCTATACTTGTTTAACCTGTGGTGATGGCTTTTAACAAAAAATAATAAAAGTAGTGAAACTGAATATAGATTATCTTTTTTTGATTCTAGCTTTTCACTCACATTTGCCTGTTATAATATACATTTTTATATCATCAAACCCAGAGGACTGACTTGTAGTGATTTCTGTCTCTGAAATATAATGTTCCTTTGCTGCATATTTTCAGTCTATCTTTTATCCTATAATAGTCAATACCAGGGAGTATTTAAAATCAGAGACTGTGGGTTAACACACATGCTTGGCAGATACCACCCTTCCACCAAAGAGCTTTGAGAAAATCAGCATCCTAGAGCTAGGCTGGGTCCTGGCAATCCATCCACAGGAAAGCAGAAAGTTATTTAAAAGGGAGACTGGATGCTATGAGCCAAGATGAATCTGGGAAAACAGAACAATAAAATGACAAGTTAAGAGCAGACGAGAGACCAGAGAGAGGGTCATGAGAGATCAGAGGGGGCAGGGAACCAACCCTTCTGACACCTTGATTTTCAACTTCTAACTTCAGACTGTGAGACTCTGAGCTATTACATTAAGGCACCTATTTGTGGTGCTTTGCCATAGCAGCTCTAGGAAATTAATATACATCTAATTTAGCCCTTGTAAGAATTTTGTAAAAATTTTACAGTTTAAATTTTACAGTTTAAAACTGTCTTTGTTTTTAACCTTACCTTTTCCCCCCAAAATAGCTTTGAGATTATTAGATAGAACTGAATTCACATTATAGTTTACCATTGACCAACTAGAAAAACTTGGAAATTTTGTTTAAACTTTCCTGGTCCTACATTTTTCCTTATGTAAAATGGATTATAATTCTATTCAGATTAATACTTCCCAATTTACATTGTCTGCTAGGGAATTAATAACCACATTTGTGGTACAAATATATATAATCTCAGACATTTTCAAATGTTTAGAAATATTTTGGCATCCTATGTTCATAAGCTGTCATAATTTGGGGGAAGACTAAATTATGTTAGTTGAGAAAATTAATCCCAATAGAATATTATTCATAAATCACATGACAGAATTGAAAACCTCTTACTGTGGTCTAAACAAGTGGCCTCCAAGCAAAATCTTATATCCCATGAAAAGATTCATTAGAATGAGGGAAGAAATGTTACAACTAATATGTATATTTTAACTCATTGAAAAAACCAAACCAAAACAAACAAAACAAGATTTCCTAATACTAAGCATGTGTTGACAATAAATCCCTCACCCAGCCCATATTAGGACAGCTACCTGTGAGACAGCCAGAGGGAAGTGTGGGAATAATAGGGAACACTCCGGTTCTTTGGTAAAACCCTATTGTCAAACATTGCTCCTGATATAATTTGACTTATGCCTTAGCTAGCGCTGTTGGGATGAAAGACCCAACACTTGCAATTTAAAAAAGGAGAGGTTTATTTTGGCTCACAGTTTCAGTCCATGGTCTTCTGGCTCCAAGGCAGAAACAAGATGACAGACGGGAATAGTGGGAAAAAGGTGCTCAAACCATGACAGCAAGGAAGGAGAGAAAAAGAGGGGGGTGGGGAGCCAGGGACAAAATATACCCTTCCCGGTCATGCCCCCAGTGACCCACTGCCAACCAGGCTCCATTGAGTAGTATAGAGCTCCCATACTCCTATTACCTTCCACACATATGGGAATTTGGGGGAACATTTCAGATCTAAACTGTAACAACTTACAAATTATGTTACCTGGTATTAACTGAGTTTATCTTTACAAAATGAACACGTAGCAAAAAAAGAAAAGGCTGACAAAGCAATGGCAGAGAAAAGATAATACACAAACAGAAGAGGAACACAGTAATTCCAGAATAGACTCTTCTACTTCTGAAGAAAACTCATCTTTCGTGACATTGTGAAATTAAAATAATGATTGTGTAATTAGATATGACAAATAGTTGGCCCTTGAGAGTCAAACTTATCAAGAAGACTTTTTGAAATGTGGGTTTATATCAATTATCATTACCAAGGCCTAAATATATACTGTCTTTTGCAATACTAACTGACAGTAGCACAAATTAGTTATTCTACCAGTGCAAATGCCTATATTGGTGGGAAAGATTGTTCAAAAATGCTTATTACAGAGGTGTATAATTATAAAATGTTTGGAGGCCTTTGGAGACCTGCCCTAACAATAAAGATGTATTAGTCATCAATCTTCTTAAACATCTCCTTAAGTTTCCTTACAAAACTGTTTGTATAAATATACCACAACCACAAAAAGAGTCAGCAAAACACTTGAAGGATGGATTCAATTTGATTGGTTCAGAAACAGTTTATTAACCGGCATGGTTATCTCTTGGTGTTTCCACCAATACTGTCCAATGGAATTCTGTGCAGTGATAAAGATGTTCTATATCTGTGCTAGCCAAGGTGGTAGCCACTAGCTACATGTAGCTGTTGAGCACACATGAAGTCTTTGTGAAAGATTACTGGGTTTTTCTATGATTCCCTAGCACTTAGCACAGTGCCAGATAATTACTTGTCAAATAGACGATAAATTGGTAAATGGAGCTTATCCAAGAGTGTCCTTGGACACAACCCCCGGAGATGTATACACAAAACACGGCACTGATTACTGCCCTTGTTAACCTAGCATGGAATGTGTAAAGACTTCACTCAGGAAAGTATTCATCAAAAGTCCTTTGCTGGGCCGGGGATTTAGCTCAGTGGTTTCACCGCCTGCTGCGCAAGCGCAAGGACCCGACTTCGAGCCCAGTACGGGGGGGGGGGGGGGGGAGCTTTGCTTGCAGGCTGCTTCATATAAAAATTTTTAGAAATTAATTTTCGGTATGATTAAACTGTGTTCCTAAGCAGATGAGATCCTATAAAACTCATAAAATCTTGTTAGATCCTTTCCATAGTCTGAGATCAGTGAGCTCCTGGCCTGGCTTCCTCTTCAGGCTACTAGGCCTCTAGGTGAGGGAAGAACATATTCCCGCATCATGCTTTGTGTTTCAACCCCCTCCCACCCTGGAGTCTGTGACAGGCACTTCAGGGCCGTAATTGTGTCCTGTCACTAGTATGTAGCTAAGGAAACCTGGCTCACCATCTTGTTACTAGGGCTCTGTGAGGCAGATTTCTCAGTGTAACAGAGGACTGGGGAAACTGTATTCAACAGCCAGCAACAGCGGGAAGCATTGATATTTTCAGGGTCCACACCCCCTGACTACATGAGAAACAGTGCTGGATTTTCCTCCATCAAGTAATCACCCAGCTTACCTGATTTTCTTTCTATACTAACACTTGACACTTTGGGAATTGGCACATGTTTGTCATCACCTTTGATAAATAAGACCAGTATTTTTTCTTAAATGTGAAAATGAAACTTAAGGTAATGAAAATGGTATGAATTGAAATGCTGTTATTGAGCAAAACATTGCACAGCCCATTGTGAACTGAAAAAACAATGTTTAAGTGGAATATCATGCATGATCACATGATTTAGAAATACACATGAATGTATAGACAAGAAAGACATTAACATGTAAACAGAGATATTTCATAGAAGTGGCATTTTCAGTGATTTTTTAGTTTTTTTGGCTTGTCTATGTTTCCCCAATTTCCTTGAAGAGATATGTATTAGGTTTTTAGTGAAAATAAATCACTAAAATTTAAAAACAATATTTTCTATATTGAATAATATTGAATTATTAATCTTCAGGTAATAATAACAGTAACAACACAACAGATGAGACAGAGAGAGAGAGAGAGAGAGAGAGAGAGAGAGAGAGAGAGATCGATCTTAAATAATTTGTCCTGGTCTCTGCTTTTGCCAAATTACAAAATTATTTGAGAGTTGCTATAAAATTGGATGTTTTTACCCAATTCAAAGAGTCAAAAGTAACCATTTTGGCCAACTACAGGAAATTTACCCAATTCCAAGACTTTAAAAATATTAAATTCATTTTAAAAAGTAATTGTTTTGTTATGTATATTACTGGGAAATCAGAAGATAAAATTAATTAATTGACATATCCATTCACTCAACTGGTGAATACAAGAAAGTATACAAACATGATAGAGATAAGATGAATATAATCGCTTCATCACACGTTTAACCAAACATTTTATTTATTCCTTTACTCATATCTTTTTAAAATTAATTTTGTTGGAACATTTTAGGTATACAATATAATGACATTCATCATTGGAAATTAGCACCTTTACATAATCTCTCTTGGTTCTTATTTTTTCCCCATTTCCCTGCTCTCCCTTCAACCCCTCCATCCCTCAATATTTACAAAGACTTTGTTTCCATTTTTTCATTTTCTCATATTAATTCCATTCTCTTCTTTCCTTTCACCTACCCCTCCCACTTCCCCTTCCCTTTTGGCCCTTTTCTTCCTATTTGACATTAGCTATTATACCTTTTAGTCCTTATTTACGTTTTCAGTTTCTCACACTAGACAAACTATTCAGTATTGATACATGTGTGTCCTATTTATTTCACTTAAGAGTAACACCTCAATGTGCATCCATTTGGCTATAAATGTCTCTAATTTCTCATTTTTTATGGCTGAGTGGTACTTAATTTTATGAAAAAAAAAAAACAACCTGCATTTTCTTTATCCAGTTTCCAGTTGATGGACAATTGGGTTGCTTTGAAGTTTTAGGTATTACAAATTGTGCTGCTATGAACACGGGTGCATATATATCACTGTGGTATGATTCTTTTAATTCTTTGGGGAAGATAGCCAGCAGGGGAATAGCACAGTCAAATGGGACTTTCAGTCCTAGTTCTTTGAGGTATCTCCATACTGATTTCCACAGTGGTTGCACCAGTCTACACTTCCACCAGCAGTAGAGCAGTGTTCCTCTTTCCCCACTGCCCTGCCAGCATTTGTTATTAGTTGATTTCATGACAGCAGCCCTTCTTTCTGGGGTGAGGTGGAATCTCAGCTTTGTTTTCATCTGCTTTTCTCCAATGACCAGTGATGCTGAATGTTTCTTCATGTGTTTATTTGCTATTTCTACTTCTTTGTCTGAGAAATGTCTGTTCATTTCAGATGCCCATTTTTGGGTTGAGTCTTTAAATTTGGGAGGTCTGGTTTTCTTAAGTTCTTTATAGATTCTAGATAGTAGACCTTTGTCTGAGGAACAGCAGGTGAAA
>NW_004624752.1:13497234-13516178 GCF_000247695.1 Heterocephalus glaber
TGAAAAAATGGAAACAAAGTCTTTGTAAATAGAGAGGGATGGAGGGGTTGAAGGGAGGGCAGGGGAAGGGGGAAAAATAAGAACCAAGAGAGATTGTGTAAAGGTGCAAATTCCAAATGAGGAATGTCGTTGTATTATACACCCAAAATGTACCAATAAAATTAATTTTAAAAAGTCATAAAATTAGTTCCATTGAGTTTTGGAAAATATCTTTTAACATTTTGGAAGAATCATGACAGTTGGACTAATGAGAAGATTATGCAGTAAGCAAAAGCTGTTGGGTTGCAGAGTTGAGCTTTAGAATTTCTGATTTTTTTGGTGTAAATAATTCTAAGCTACTTTTTTTAAAGGTGAAGATCCTATTATATTTATGTCATAGTATAAGTAATAATGCTATGCATATCATTCAAGAGTAAAAATGGGATGGGAAAGCAGAAAAACCTCAGTGAACAAGGTCAAATTTTCATTAGTTGTTTAGTTTAACTTCTAAATTGTGTGTTAAATTATATGCTGTGGAACCCTAGCATTCCACAATATTTCTTTTATTACTTATTACAAAGCTTAATGAAACATATCAAAGATGTAGTTTAAATATTTACCATTATGGACAAATTGTAGTAAAAGCAGTCATTCTATTTCTTGCTGAATTAAGGTAATGTTATTTCAATTTCAATTTAATAATGATGCCTTCCATTTACTCAACATTACTCTGCTTTCTAGGTATACATTATTAATAATGTTACCAAGAAGGAGACATGTTATTATTATTCCCTCTTAACTGAAAGGGGACCCTGGGCTGAAATAACACCTCTGTTTGAAATTAATCTTCAGGCTTGTTCCAACACCAGGAGGGCTCTTCTCAAAGGCCTCTTTCCTCATTTCTCTCAGCTGAACCTCTTGCTGCTCATCATTTTATTTATTACCAGATAGAATTATTAGCCTCTGCTTAACTGTTCATCATCAAAACCTTCATTGTTGTCACCAGTGTGCTTAAGGGTTAAAATTCCTCATATTCTATTAGAAATAAAATCAAAGCCCAACCTGTTTAGAGAGATACATAGGTACAGCTCTCCGTTCAAAAAGCCTGCCTCCTCCCCAGAGGCAGAAACAGCTTTGCTGCTCTGGAACTGGGGAGGGGACAGCACCTATATCTCTCGGGGTGACACTGTGCTCTATGCAGGGTACTCAGTGTGTAGGGGTAGCTCCTGCTTTTCTCAGCTTGCTGCCTGTCTTTTCACTTTTCACGGAAGCCCCGCCTTAGAAGCAACTCAGGGAGAGGCTGATTAGGACCCAGTGCTCTTGACTGTCAAGCCTGAGTTAAAATGTCCGCCTTTACAAGTAGGGGGCTGGATGAAAGAAGAGAGCCCCAGACTTCTTAATTTTACTTCTTTGGAGGTTTCTACAACAATGAGCTAGAGGGGGTAAAAAATATGAGTGGCCTTTCCTGCCTGGGAGAAACTACACACTAAACGGGGCTGGAAAAAGAGTGTTTCTATTCTTGGCCATTCACACTTAGAACAGAATTTATGTCCCACCCATGTGGGAAGCAAGATAAGGCTCAAATGCCAGTCATTATTCTTAATGAGGTCTAGGTTTTCTGGCATATATATTTCTCCATCTTCAGGAAAATTTATGGAGGGTTTAAATGCTTGTTGCTTTTGTATTTTCATTAGTTGTGGTTGCTTCACTGGGAAGAGTGCCCACAATGCTCCGCACACCACCATTGGAAAGTGCTTCTCCCTAAAATGGTCAGTTTGTTTCCTACGACTGCTATAACAAAGTGCCACAAACTCAGTAGCTTAAAACAATGCCAATTTATTCTCCTACGGTTCTGCAAGGCAGAATTCCAAAATCAGTTCAACTGGAGTTAAGTCAAGATATTGATGGGACTGATTCCATTTGGAAGCTCAGGAGAAAATCCATTCTTTGCCCTTTCCTGCTTCTAGAAGCAGCTATATCATTTCTTAGCTGGAGGCCCCATAACTCAGATCTTTGCTTCCACTGTCACATAGACTTCTCTCTGACTCAAGTTCCTGTTGCAATGTTTTATAAAGACTCTTTTGATTATATCAGATCAGATCTACCTATGTAATCCAGGAAAATCTCTTGTTTCAAAATGTTTAACTTGATCATATCTGTAATTGCTCTCTACCTATATCTATATAAGGTAATATTCCCAGGTTCAAGAGATGGATTAGTATGAAAACATCTTGAAGGGGCCAATATAGTTAAGATTGTATAATTTTAGTGCTTGAAAGGAACTGAAATCTTGGTAGATGATGAAACTATCATGGATTGGTTGCAAGTATATTGAAGGTTATATAGCTGGTGTGTGGCAGTTTGAATGATAAAACAAAATTAATAGTCATATTATTTATGAGTTCTGTTATGGTTTAAATCTAAAATGTCCCCTGAACGTTTCACGTATCCAGAGGCGTTGCTTTTGGAAGATGATTAGATCATGGGAACACCATATTAATCAGTGGATTCCTCTATTGATGAGTTCAGTAGCTGAGTGTGCTGTTAGGAAGTGAGGCCTTGCTGGAGTTGGGTCACAGGGCATGTCCTGGAAGGATGTATTCTTGTCCCAGGCTCCTGCCTTCTCTGCTTCCTGGCTTCTGTGGAGGGACAGCTGTTCTCCACCAGGCTCTTCCATACCATTTCTGCCTTGAAGCCAGCCAACTTTGGGCTGAACTAAATTAACTAAAAGCCCAATAAACCTCTCTTGACATAACTTCTGGGTGTCAGATATTTTGTCCCAGGGTTAGGAAAGTGACTAATAGAGGTTCTAAGGCATAGATACATAGATACATAGATACATAGATTGAAAATGGTAAATAATGAAAGCACAAAATATTTTGTCAAAAAACATCTGAAGTCTACTTAAAATCATATATGTAATTCAACTATTGCATTCAATTTTACCTTTAACATCCCTGGTCGTTCTTGAAGAAAAAATTGGCTGCAAGAATGGTGTTTTCTCCAAGTTAATTTATGTTCATCAATATGCAATGAAACACAGTCATTACTATTTATCCATGGAATAAACATACACACTTAGAAAATATGTTGATGATGTGTCCTTTGGTGATTCCAAGTGACAGAAGTCATCCATAATTTCAGGAAGAACCTGGGAAAATTAATTGAATGAGTCATGTGTGATACAGGAGGGTCTCTTTCCCAAAAAATATTTCCCCAAATTCATATTTATAAATATGATCCTCTCCAGAGCTTTTTCTAAGGTTGCTTTCTCTCCAAGTTCTGAAGGACATTTAGGACACATTAACATTCCTGTTGTGACATAAAATGACCCACTGGAGAGAACTCATTAGTAATTGTACACAAGTACTTCAGGGGAAAAAGTCTTCATGAAAGTTGGAACTGTTCCTTTGAATAATATCTGCATTTAAAGTTTTTCAAAGATAGTTCAAGAGGGAAAGAGAAAGAAAGAAGACACTTCCTTCCATGGACACCTTTCACAGGTGCATCATCGTCACTGAGTGAGAAGGTAAACAATACACTTTTGTCAGCTCCAAGCAGTGGTCACAGAGAAAGAATCCAGCCCTTGAAAGACACAGATAACAGTGCCAGGGAGATTTTATCTGACATCTTCCTTAGCACATCAAATTCTCATTGTAGTATCAGCTCAGAGAGAGAAAAAATATTAGCATGGGGGTGTTTTATGGCCACATTACTTGGTTTCATGAAACAGCTCCATTTTAGTGCAAAATGTACTTTACTAGACAAAGTGATTCACTACTATTCTGTGAAAACAGTGCAAGAGTACATCAAACATCTCAAATGACTGTATTTAAAAACCTCCTTGAAAACCATCATCAGACAAATCTAATTAAAAAAAATTGATGTATTCACAAGTGATGTTCAAACTTACTGAGAATATGGTTTGAGGTTTCAGATTGGGTGGGTGCAATCTTTTATGATTATTTTGCTAAAAGTCCTATCCGCTGCATAGAACTTCCCAGCCTCGAAAAAAAAATGCTTAAAAGCTACAGAAAAACGTTTTCAATATTTATTGTAGTCTATCCTCTAAATATTATGAACACTGCCTTTTCAGGAAAGGACAAAGATTTTTTTCCAAGCCATCATTAATGTTTTATTGAAATATATATTGTAAATAACTTTTGCAATTTTATCTGGATGCTCAGAAAATGACAATTGATTATCTTTCAAAGAGTGTGCAAAATAGAAGAAAAATACATTTTATTGCATTTTGTACTATGTGTCCTAGAAAAGTTGTTTGGACAAAACATTTTATAAACCAAATTTTATTTCTAGCTTCATAGTTAAAGGAAGTTAAATTACTTTGGAGAAAATCTTTTGTATGCAAATAGCCTTTTGCCTGTTTCTAAAATGTTGCTTTTTTGATATTCAGTTTTCTTAAATCATGAGAGACAGAGAGAGAAATTACATTCTTTAGTATTTTAAAAAGAGTGTCTCCATAGTTCAATTGGAAAGGTTTACTTGAACCAGGCTTGCATCATTTCAGTGCTTCAATCCAACTCTAGTATTGACCTAAATAGCACACATGTTATGCTTATATCTATATTTATAACATGAGTAAAAATATTTCTGCTACAGAGTTTCATGTAGAAATTACTCTATTGCTCAAACTTTTAGGAAAGGACAAAACTTTTAGGTTCCACTTAGTGCTATTAGGAAATTCAGACTAGAGAATCACTGTCTGTGTTAGCCAAATTGTACTTAGTTATGTTTCACATAAGTTTCATACCAATTCACACTCTATGGAAATGAAGGGTTATATCTATTGTTTATAAGGGAAAATATCATTGGTTAGATGGCATTTTCAAATCATGGACTGTTTTCTTAAAAAAATCTTTATTGAACTATAATATACATGCAAAAATATATAGATGTCATGAATATTCTCTATTTATCAAAATGAATACACCTATATATCTAGTGCTGAGATCTAGAGATAGCGTCCCAGAAGTTCCCTTCATTTAATATTTTTAAGATGATTTTATTATTTTTTTGTTTAGAAATTTGAATGATTAATCAAATAGCCACTTTTATAATCCATTTTTCTCTTACACAGTTTGTAGGGACCCAAAGTATTTGTCATACAGTTTCCAAAAGAGGAAAAGTAGATTACAAGGGGGAATGAGCCGAGTATTAGCCCTACTTTCTTTTTCATTTAGTAAAGAAGAGGACTTTATAGAAAAGTGCAAGAGAAATAACCAATCTGTGAAGAGGTCTGAATTATTAATTTCCAATTCACAGACTATTGAACACGGTTACTTTAGGGAACAAGGGCAATGCACATCCCAGGCAGCTGGAGGTCACCACTAAAAGGGGGCAGAGGTGCCAGCCCAGGCTCTGAGGCCATCTGTCTGGGCCTGGCTTGGTAGCAGTCAGGGCCAGGCACAGGAATCATGAGTTTTGATAACTGCCAGCCAGGCAGGGCTCTGGTAACAAGGTCAAAGAAGGCTTTTTGTCCAAAAACATTCACTATTTAAGTGAAGAAAAAAAGGTAAATAATAAGGGAGTCTGAAGTGAATAAGCTTAAAAAGTTAACAGGACCTGAAGGCATCTAAACTTGGTACGCAACTGGAGGAACATGAAATGTTCTAGAACCCCCTTGGGGTGACAGAGCAGACTGTGAGGGTTTAAGGACCCTTCCCCAGACATTGTTTAGTGACTACCTTGTTTATATGGATACAGAAACAGTGGCTCTGGAGTACCTGCAGGGACACAGGTACACATGGTGAGCTCAAAAGAAAACACCCATCTTCTGGTCTTCAGAGTTCATTCTGTCCTTTATTATTAGTGCTCAAGTCAGATCATTTACAATCATGTACTAGTGAGTTGTGGTGGAAATTTATTATAGTTCAGGAGATCACAATTGCAAACTGGAATTTAGGACCAAGCAGCCTTGAGGGCTATTGGTTGAAGGAGATTTGGAGAGTTGCTGTGCACTCAGTCACACTACTACTCAAACATAGATAGTTAAGCTAACTTTACACTCAGATGCTAGGAAACAAATGAGGAGTCAGTGAGGAATAAATGAAGAGTAAGAACCTAGCTACAGAGGTACACCCATTAAAACTACACTAGTACGTGTATGTGTTTGGCAAATGTGTTTATATGTGTGTATATGTGTGTGCCCAGCACTCTTAGATCTACTGTGATTATAGTAATGCTATTATTCACTTTTGCAAGACTCAGCTTTTCCATACAGCAACTGAAAATAATGGAAAGTTCCCATGGCAAGGGCTATTTATGATCATTGGACAGAGGATACAGATAACTTGTTTGTAGAAATGATTTTTTGGTGTGGATGTGTTTTAAAACCCAGGTCATACTATTAAACATGACTAATCTTAAACTAGATAATATACAAATAAATAAAAGAAATAATAGTAGGTCAATTTCCCTTTACCTTGAACAAAAATTAATATTAAAATTTTGTTAACCCTATTAAAGCCTTTTACTCATTTAACTATATCTTCTGAATAATAGTGACTACCTACTCAGATAATAGGAAATGACTGATGAACTTTCCATAACAGAACATTGAGATCTTATTTTTTCCATGAGAAAGTGGATGGATTTGAGAGCTATTCATTTAACTTTCCACTCTCAGGGTCTCTAGCTGTATCTGGTTTGCTGTTCTTTCTACGTTAAACAAGCCAAGGCCATTGGTTTAATCCCTATCTTATACATTTAGCTTTGGTCTGTATCCAAGCTGTGGACTGAGTACCTCATCCTAGTTATTTGTTTCTTAAGTAAACATTTCTTTTATATTTCTGCAATACATTATAATGACATTCATACTGGGAAATCAGGATGTATACATATTGCATCTTGATCATTTTTACTCTCCCCACGCCACTCTCTCCCCCTTCTCATAAATAATATTTCTGAAAGTAAAGGAAAATTGGGAGTTTGATAATGTTTTAGACAGTATTCAGATTAAGAATTGATGACAAGCTTGAAGGATACTTTTAAGCCTAAGATTTATGATTATGATTCTGAAAAGAATGGCACTTGAGGACAGCTAGAACTGCCTCCCTATTGCTGGTATCATGGTTGTGTCATTTCCATGAGTGAATGATGCTTTCAGTGGATGTTGAATATGAGTAGAGACACAAGGGTTCGGATGGGTGCTATCTGAGTTCCAGCCAAGTTTGTGCCAAAGCCAGGTTGGGCTCTAATAGGCACACATGCAGCCACACCACAGGGAGCCCCAAGGCCAGACCCAGGGAAGCTAAATGAATCCTGTCATCAAGTCCAATCTGTGAGTGCAAATGCTAAGGACAGGCACAGCAGTAAGGGCAGAGCTGGCTGGACACTGGACTACTATAGGGGGAGGAAGGAGAAGATGAAGGTGTGCAGGTGTCTGAGAGAGTATGAGAAACAGACAGGCATGTCCCATGGTGTGTTTTAGCATCTGCTGCCTTTGAATGTGGCAAGATCAGAGCAGATACCTAATCATATAGGAAAATGAGACAATTCAGATATTTGATGGATTTTCCAAACAACTGGAAAAAACCCCCAGTTTTCATCATTTTCAGAGAAAATGTTTTGAATAGATTTTGGTGTTTCTCATTCACACTGCTATTACCTTGCTCCAGCCTGATTCCTCTGCCTGCCCTCTTGCAGGTTATTCTCCCCACAGCAGCTAGATGATTTCACCCTGGAAGTAAATTCCATCAATTCTGAGTTCAGAACTCCCTGTTAGTTTCTCATTTCATGTAACATAAAAGCTACAGTCCCCTCCATAGTCAATTGCCCTTCTACCACTTTGCTGACTATATGTATCAGTCTGTTTCTTCCCTCAAGAATGTCATCCTCAGGGCAGGAGTGACTTTGTTGTGTCCATTATTATATCGCAACTCTGTAAAACAAAGCCTGATTTTAGGAGACCCATAGACATTTGTTTAATGAATAAGTGAAAGAAAAAATGAGCAAAGAGATTTATTCATTCAACAAACATGAAAAGATGTTGGCCAAAGAGTACAAATTTTAAGATATAAGAAATCATTTCTGGGGCCGGGGATTTAGCTCAGTGTTTCCGGCACCTGCCTCGCAAGCGCAAGGTCCTGAGTTTGACCCCCAGTACCAAAAAAAAAAAAAAAATCATTTCTGGGAAACTAACATGAAGCGTTGGTGGTGCTGGTTGTGGTAATCAGTTTGTTAGCTGAAATCATTACAAACTGTATACATATATCAAACCATCATGGTACACACCTTGACTATATGTGTGTGTGTGTGTGTGTGTGTGTGTGTGTATGGTATAATCACAATATATGGTGAATGTTGAAATTGTTTAAATTATATAGTAAATTAATTACCCTCAAAATACTCCCTCTCACTTGAAACACATTTATCCCATCAATTTTGCCACTTTCTGAAGATGTTCTGAAGGTCTTGTTTTGTGTCTTCCTTTGCAGCTTCATTTGTGACTGTCTCATACATCCTGAAATGTGTGAGAAACGTGGAGGTGGGGAGATGAGAGGGAAGGGAGTAGAAGGGAAAGTAAATTAGTATATTATCAGTTCTCCACAATGAATGTATTTATTCTGTATTGCAAATATATACTCAGTTTTTAAAGGGGGGAAAATAAACTGGTTGCTTTAAGATAGTAAAAGAAAATTTACCCTTCATGGTAATATTGACTCTGGGGAAGAGCCAGAAGTTGCATAGTGCCAGATCTGGTAAATAAGGTAGATGAGGACACAGTGTAATGTTTTCATGAGCCTGCCTTTCCTCTGGCTTCTGAAATATAAGGTTAATGTTTAATAAAAATTTATTACAGAAAAAGACGAATTGTCATTAATCTCCTTCAAAATACTCCCCCGTGCTTTGAATGTACTCATCCCAGCATTCTTGCCACTTTCTGAAGCAGTTCTAGAAGTCTTCATTTGTGAGTGTCTTTATGAGGTGATAGAAAATATAAATACAGTGAATGCTGCTGGTTGGCTTCCATTTCTCCATTTGCTATGAGCACTGGATATTTTGAATACAATCCATGAACTGAGGTGACCCTGTGCCTGAAGCTGCAGTGCCAAGTTTAAAAATCTTACATTCAACACAGGGAAGGAAATCAGTTCTGAGAAAGGTAAAAGTGCAAGCATTGCTCTGTGAGAAACTAGTGTACAGTATATCTGGACCATTGACAAATGGGAGAGCCTCATAGAGATAGCAGCAGATTCAGTGTTTTTCTGGGGCAGGAAAAGCTAGTACCTGTCTCCTGTCTTATAGAAGAAAAAGTAGCATTTACATTGAAAAGGTACATTTTACCCCTTTTCATACCCTCCAGAGAAACAACATAAGGAAAACAAAATCTATAATATTTTCATAACTCCAAAAATTAGACTTGAGAACATTAAATGGAATTAGACTGAGAGGGCATTGACATTCCTACTACCAGATTAAAAGCCCCATTTCTTGCTGTTGTTGAAATCCCCTTTCATGACACAGGAGTGAATGTTGGCTCTGCTCTTCCATAAAACAAAAGCACTTATGAGAAATACAGTTTCCCTGGAGAAGCTCTTTTGTCACTTAAACTGTTCAATAATTAAGGTTTGCTTTTTCTCTCAGCATAGCACACCTGAATTAAAGCAGAGTACAGGAGAATTTAAATCATAAAACATACATTGTCACACACCTATCTATTATACATCTCCTGCATATTTATAAAGGTGCAGCTTTTGGAAATAAAGAGTTCAAGGAATTCCCTGAGGAGGGCTAGACACTTACTCTAGCTCTAAGTTATTTGATTGAAACCAGAATTTACAAGTTGGCCAAAAGTCTTAACAATCAATGTTTCAACAAAGTAGAAAATGGTATATGTATGATCAGTCTTAGTGAGAAAACTTTTACAATAATTATGCCAGGATAGCTTAAGTATCAATTTGGCAAAAGTAGTCCATTCCCAGGAGATGAGCCGGGAACAGAAAGACAGAGGTGCCAGGAGATACTCTAGGTGCTCAGGCTGGGAATTGGCTTTAGAGAAATGACAGAACAAGTGTTTGCTTCCTTCTGTCATTCTGTCCTGGATTTCAGCTTGACTTCCAGCTTCCAAGCTGCCCTGGAGAATCATGTGAATACTGTGTGCTCCTAAGCAATGCCACTGGGCAAATGCAGATAAGAAAATGGGCGTGGCTCTGTCTCTGCCATTTGGTGAGCTGATTATAAAAGGAGAACTGACAACTGTGTGTTTATTATTTGTTTTACATACACTGGAACATAGTAAAAAGGGCTCTAATGAATTTTAACTTCTTTGATTTTATCTTTTGCCACACAGAACTTTTACATTTAAGTCAAATTGACAAAATTTTCCCTTAGGTTTTGCTTTTTGTGTTTTATAATCATGGCTGCCTTCTAATGTTTTAGTTAAAGATGGACTGACAATGGTCCCATAAGATAATGGAGCTAAAAATTCCTATTGAATGGTGGTGTTGTATTACTCATGTGGGCATTACTTATGAGTTGGGGGTTATGCTGGTATAAAAAAACCTACTGCACTGCCATTCATATAAAATATAGCACATACAATTATGTACAGTATGTAGTACTTGATAATAATAATATATGAATATGTTATTGGCTTATGTCTTATACTATGCTTTTTATCATTATTTTAGAGGGTACTCCTTTTACTTATCAAATAAGTTTACTATAGACCAGCATGCTGTGTTACTCTAGCAGTAGCCTCATACATCTGCTTACCTGTCTCTTAATTGCATTGAGGGGTCATTTATAATAATTGGCCTATGTTATTTAAGTTTGTGTAAGCACATTCTATAATATTCACACAAAGACAGAATGCCTAATGATTTACTGCTCAGAATGCATCCTCATCATTAAACACCAAATGACTGTATTTGGCATATGAAGTTAGAAATCTAGTTAGCGATATCTACAAATGTGGAAGAACACATATATTCTCAACCTAGCAATTTTGTTTCCAAGGATATAACCTAGAAAAACTCTTGTACTGGTGTGCAAGTAAACCTGTAACAAGATGTTCTTTGTAATAGCAAGGAAATTGGAAACTGTCACTGAATGGGGAAAAGAGGAAAATACATTGGGGCAAACTTTGAATTTTGCATGGCAAAGACTGTTAAGCAATCACCTGGCCTATTTTCTGTTCTGGGAAAATCATTTCATATGAAGTCAATTGATGAATATCACTCATTCAGTGAGTGACTACTAGGTTTTAAGTACTATGCTGGCTGCTGTGGTCACATCAAAATGGAATCCATGCCATCTCAAAGCTTATAGCCTAGCCATCATTGTACTCCACTAGCCAAAGCAGGATCTTAAAATTTATTACAATTATCATTAGATCATTTTAACAGTTGGTTTGGTCTTGGAAACAACTATTAAATTATATTGATACATATTCAATTTCGTGTCAAATGACTTCACAAATTACAGAGCAAATTCTTGCTATTTGTTCAACTTTGGCTTCTTTGATTCCTGCCTCACCTTTCCTTCCCCAGCCAAGGTTCTCTAATGCTGGCCCCTCCCACATGTCTCAGGACAGGATAAAGAAGAGTGAACACAATCCCTACTAAGATAGCTGCAGACTTAACATGTTGCTCCAGCCTAAATACATTGTAAAGGAGAAAATTCTTAACCTAAAGCATCGCTATTGCAAATATCACTGATAGTACTGCAAGCATAAAATTTTTCGATCTGTCCCTTACGACTTTTCTTTTTCACCTAAGCCAGTGGATCTTACCCACGGCTGCACAGTAGAATCACCTGGGGAATGATTCTAAAAACATGAACACCTGAGCTCCAATCAAGACCAATTAAACGCCACCTCCAAGGGCTCTGCCTGGGACTTAGAATCATCTAAAAGCTCCCCTGGTGACTCTAATAGGCAGGCTTAGTTGAAATCAATCAAAATGTCCAACTTAGGTAAAATCTTGCCCTTACCTGGCAGGTAAACAGCCACAGAAGGACACATAGAAATGTATAAAAGCAGTTTTATTGCTTAAATTCTTTCATTGGTACATTGCAGGTATACAATACATTTACATTTATAATTGGGTGCTTATACCCTTACATGATGTATCTTGGTTCTTATTTTTTCCCCATTACCTGCCCTCCCTTCATCCCCTCCACCCTTCCCTATTTACAAAGACTTTGTTTCCATTTTCTCCTTTTCTCATGTTTTTTCCTTTTCCTTCTTTCCTTTCCCCTTCCCTTCCCAATTTCCCTATCACTTTGGACCTTTTCCTCCTATTTCAAATGATCAATTATTCATTTTAATCCTTATTTACACTTTCAGTTTCTCACACTAGAGAAACTATTCTGTATTTATACGTGTGTCGTATGTATTTCACTTAAGAGCATGGCCTCAATATGCATCCATTTAGCTATAAATGTCTCTAGTTTCTCATTCTTTATGGATGAGTAGTACTCCATTTTATTTTTAAAAAACCACATCTTCTTTATCCAGTTTCCAGTTGATGGGCACTTGGGCTGTTTCCAAGCTTTAGCAATTACAAACTGTGCCACTATAAACATGGGTGCACATATATCTCTGTGGTATGGTTCTTTTAATTCTTTTCGGAAGCTAGCCAGCAGGGGAATAGCTGGGTCCAATGGGACATGTAGTCCTAGTTCTTTGAGGTATCTCCATACTGATTTCCACAGTGGTTGCACCAGTCTGCACTCCCACCAACAATGGAGAAGGGTTTATTTCTCCCTACATCCCCGCCAGGATTGGTTATTGGTTGATTTCTTGATAGCAGCCATTCTTTCTGGGGTGAGGTGGAATCTCAGTGTTGTTTCATCCGCATTTCTTGAATGACCAGTGATGTTGAACATTTTTTCATACGTTTATTTGCTGCTTTTACTTCTTTGTCTGAGAAATGTCTATTCATTTCAGATGTCCATTTTTGAATTGGCTCTTTGAATTTGGGGGGTCTGATTTTTTTGAGTTTTTCATATATTCTAGACAGTAGTCCTTTGTCTGAGGTACAGGTGGTAAAAAATTTTTCCCACATTGTAGGTTGTCTCTTAGCTCTGTTGGTGGTTTCTCTGGCAGTGCAGAAGCTTTTTAATAAGATGAGATCCCAGTTGTTGATTCTCTGTGCTAGTTCCTGTGCTACTGAAGTTTTGTTCATAAAGTCTTTTCCTATGCCAGTGTGAAGAGTTCTATCTAACTTATCTTCCAGCAAGTTTAGTGTTTCTGTTTTAATATTTCGATCTTTAATCCACTTGGATTTTAGTTTAGTGCATGGTGATAGATAGTCTACTATCTTTTACTTTTAATCTTTGGCAGGTTGAAATCCAGTTTTTCCAACACCATTTATTAAATAGGCTATCTTTCCTCCAGAGAGGGTGGTTGGCTCCTTTGTCAAAGATGAGGTGGCTGAGTATGTCTGAAGTTGTTTCTGCATTTTCTAATCTATTCCACTGATCCTTGGGTCTATTTCTTCACCAGTACCATGCTGTTTTTATCACAGTAGCTTTGTGGTATAGTTTCAAGTTGGAGATTGTGATACCCCCAGCCATATCTCTGTGGCCTAGAATTGGTTTTGCTATTCTAGGTCTCTTTTTGTTCCAGATGAATCTTTGGATTGTTTTCTCTAGTTCTGTGAAATATACTGTTGGAATTTCAATTGGCATTGCATCAAATCTATATAGCAGTTTTGGAAGTATGGCTATTTTCACTATATTGGTTCTTCCTACCCAGGAACAAGGGATGTCTTTCCATTTTCTTATATCCTCTTCAATCTCTTTTTTCAGAGTGCTCTAGTTTTCAGTGTAGAGGCCTTATAAATCAGTGTTTAAATTGTGATGAGGAAAATCTGAAAAGGTAAAGATTGGGGAAGAAATTGGGAGAACAGGCTGTGGGGTCAGACTGGATAAGTCTGTCAGTGCTACACACATTAGCTGTGTGGGCTGTACATTGCTCTCTTACCTGTAAAATGGAGTCAGTAAGAATACCCACCTCTCATGGGACCACTGAGAATGTTAAATGTATAGAACAGTGCCTAACCATGACCTTTGCATCCCTCACATACTGCTTCAAATTTCACAGCTCTGTACAACCTCCTTTGACTCAGGAGGAATCAAGCACTCCCTTCTCTGGCCTCATACGTTCTCACTTGACACTAGCATTATTCACCTGTTTATCACTTGGCGTTACAGTTAATGTACTTTCTTGTGTACCTCCCTGTCACAGTTGCTTTCTGTTAAGTATGTGAAGAGTTTTGGAATAAGGAAGATTATTATATCATCTTAAATTGATCCATAATGAATTTTTTATTACTCTTTTCCTTTTTGCACTCTCTGTGAGGGTAGAAGCCATTAGATAAGAACTTCTGCCAGCTTCCACTTCTACCTACCACCTGCACCTATATCATCAGGGCAACTTGCTCCCCACTGTGACCATGATAAACTGTCCATTCTCCTTGGAAGACCACCCCCTCCACTTGTCCGGGAGGTCATCTACCCTTCCTGTCTTCGCATTAGACAGCTGCCTTGTGGGCTTCACTGATGTCAGCAAAGGATTTGGTTCTGGCACCACCTCAGAACCAAGAGGCAGATGATACTCCAGACTGTACACAAACTCATGAATTTTGTAAAACTCACCGATTTCCTCAGCACCACCAATTAAAAATAAATACATAAAAATTCTATGCCTAGCAGAGCCTCAACTTGAATTATGTCAACATTAACAGCATCTACAGAAAAGTAAAATTCAACCAAAGCTTGTAAGCCCTACTGGTTGCATAAGTTACTGGAAAAGTTGTTTAATTTCCCTGAACCTCAGTTTCTTCCTTTGTAAAAATAAGTTACTATAAAGATTGAATAAGAGAGCTTGGCACAAATTTGGCTGAATGAATGTTGGCTATTATTACTGAATCATCCAAGCCTTTGTTTTCATATTTCCCAGAGAGTATTTCACTGATACTCTGTCTAAAATAGTGTTAATTATGTTATTTTGTTTATTTTACCATGCTTTATTTATTTGCCACTTAAACCTTATCACTCTTTCACATTCTGTGCATGTGTGGTCTGTCTTCCCTACCAGAAGTAAGCCTTATGAGAACCTCAACTTTGCTGGGTTGGGAACAGTGCCAAGAACATGGTAGATATTTAATTTTTAAAATGTTGACTAAATGAATCAATAATTATGTTCCTTATGCTCATAACCTGAGGGAGAATCGTGTTAAAATCACTCGAAAAAATGTTAAAGCCACCCCTGTAAACTCAAATTTTTTAAATAACTTACATTGTTATGAAATATTTTCTCATGACAACTAAATTACTTGTGTTAAGACAAATCTATAGTAACCTTTGGTCACTTTCTTCCAAGTAACTTTTTTGCGTTAAAGAGTATTAATAAGTATTTCTGTAGCCTTTTCATTCCTGGGCTGAGAAACCTCAGAATCTTTTTTTTAGTGGTTAAAAGCATATGATTCTATATGGTTCTCCTCTTACCTTGTCTAAAATCTTCACATCTCTCTTTGTCTCAGAGTTGAGATTTGGAAGGGATGCTTCCAATTATTGCCAAGAATTATTGCTGAATTACCTCACAAGTTCTATTCTGGTTCTATTTGTGTATCCAGGTATTTTGCTTAGGTGTTTTACTAAATCATATCCCTAACTCATGGTCAGCACATTACCCATAACCTCAGGGACTGTTTTTTTCCAGCTTCCAAATACTTGTCTCTTATCTGGTGAGCAAGGAGTTATTTTGCTACCTGAGTTTCCCTTTTTTAACTGAGTCTCATTCTGTCTTTGGCTGTTTTCATGGAATGAATTATGCCTTCTCCAGAAATTTATATGCTAAAATCCTAATCCCTAGTATATCCGACTGTGACTATATTGGGAGACAGGTTCTAAACACGTGATTAATTATTTTTCTTTTTAAAAATGTGTTAATACATGTTTGTGAAATAAGTCAGGCACACAAGCTTAAATATTGCATGGCTTCTCTTATATGAGAAACCTAAATTGTAAATAAACAACAAAATAAAAGATATAGAATAGGAAGTAGGAAGACAGATCTTTCTTACATAGGTGATTAATTTAAACGAAGTCCTTAAGGAAGGCCCTAATTCAGTATGACTGATGTGCTTATAAGGAAAGTAGGACCTAGACAGATGTGAACAGAGAGAAGGTGCTGTGAAGACAAGAAAAATGGCCATCTACAAGCCAAGGAGAGAGGCCTCAGAAGAAACCTACCCTGCCAACACCTTGGTCTTGGACTTCTAGCCCATAGAACTGCCAGAAAATAAATTTCTATTGTTCATCCGCCTAGTCTGTGATACTTTGTTACAGAAGCCCTAGCAAACGAATACAAGCACTTTTCCTATTTACTAGGTACTAATCTAGTCTCCCAAGGTACTGGACTCTGCAGTCTGCTGTTCTACTGCAGTTAACTGCTGGCACCTTGATCTCTCCTGGGTTTCTGAAAATTAACTTTAGAAGGAACATCCCTCACATGGAATGGATACAAAGTTTACCAGACATGGTAGTATCCTACAAGGTAGATGAGGCTCCAGTCGCAGTCTCAGGCCATGGCTGACCATCTGGAGGGCTTCCAGAAAGGTACAACATTTACAGGGGTTCTGGGCTCCAAGTCAGCATTAAAGGTGTCACCTAGAGAACAGATAATTGAAGATTGGGGATGAAGTGAGCTTTTCAAGGGAATGCACCTGTGCATAACACAGGTATTGCCTGTGCTCCCTACCAAGGACGGAGTTACAGAAATTATCCAGGGTGGTACAGGGAAGAGCAAGGGAAGTGAAAAATGGAGTAAAAATGGCATCTGATGTGACAGGAAAAGAACAAGGAAAATGTTTCACAATGAATAGACAGAAAGGAGAAGACAACTCTGATCCCACCCTTTAACCACTGGATCCCACTGGCCACTAAGGACTTATCTAAATAAACTCAATGGGCACTTTTCTTTTTTTGACATATTTTAAAAGCCCACTGGCAGCACTTGACATCAGTAACCTTTTCCTCCTTCCTTTTGGAAACATTTTATTCTTTTGTTTGCACAGTCTTTTCTGCTTTTCTTCCCGTCCTTCTGTCCCACTGATTCTCAGTGTCCTTCTCCTTTTAGTCACTCCCCAAATGTCAACTTCATTTAGGAATTTGGGCCCATCTCCCTTCTACTCAGCATAACCCTCCCATATCAGCCATCACAATAGTCCCCCTTTCTCAGCATAGGCAGTACCCTATGTCTTCCAGTTTTCCAGATACATTGTCTCTTTCCCATATTTACTTTTCCTATGACCCTTGCCCTACTGATAGTGAATATTTTACTCTAATAAGCTAATTTCATTCATTCATTCATTCATTCATTCTTTCATTTATTATCTTACCCAAGTTTTGTGTGCCAGGCACTAACTGTTCAGAATGCTGAACTACAATGTTGATTATTAAATAATGCCCATTTACATTTTAGCAGAAGCCTTCCATTCCTAATTACAAAGGAATAAGTAACAATCATAGAAGATTACATTTTTGTTAGCATTTTCATAATGCATTTTTATTTCTATTTTTTTCTTTTTTTTCATAATGCATTTTTATATTTATGTCATATGATACTCATAACTCCATGAAGTAGATTGGCCAAGCAGAATTTTAACCTCAGGAAAGTCAGGCCTACCTTGTGGTTCTGATTAAAAGGTCTGGCTAAAAAATGGTAAAGTCAAGAGACCTGACACAGGTCTTTTGGCACCTAAGCTAATGGTGATTTTGCTGCTATTCCAGTCACAATGTCAAAGATAGGTGTAGGACTTCTTTGATGGTTAGAAAAAGAGTGAGACTCCTCCTGTATTGGTTTCCTATGGCTGCTGTAAAAAATAACCATGAGCAAAGAGGCTTAAACCATACATTTATTCTCTTAGAGTTCTGGAAGTCAAAAGTTCACTGGATGGCGGTGGAGGTGTCTCCAGGGCCACATTTCCTCAAGATATTCTGGGGAGAGAATCATTTCCTTATTTTTTACCAGCTTCAGGAGATTGCGCTCATCCCTGGGCTCATGTTCCTAGATGACGTTACCTCTTACTCTACTGCTTCTAAGATCCCTTTGCTTCTTTCCCTCTGTCAAGCCTCCCTCTGCGTCCTTCTTATCAGAATACTTGTGGTCACATCTTTAGGCCAAGCAGATAATCCAATATTATCTCCCCATTTAAAAAACTAATTTTATTGGTACATTGTAGGTATAAAATATGACATTCATCATTGGGAATTTGCAACTTTACGTAATCTCTCTTGGTTCTTATGTTTTTTTCCCATTCCCCTGCCCTCCCTTCAAGCTTTCCATCCCTCCCTATTTACATAGACTTTGATTCCATTTTTTTCATTTTCTCATATTAATTCCATTCCCTTCTTTCCTTTCCCCTACCACTCCCGCTTTCCCCCTCCCTTAGCCCCTTTTCTTCCTATTTCACATATCTACTTTACCTTTTAGTCCTTGTTTACACTTTGTTTCTCACATCAGAAAAACCTTTCAGTATTTACACATGTGTGTCCTATTTATTTCACTTAAGAATAAGGCCACATGTGCATCCATTTAGCTACAAATGTCTCTAGTTTATCATTCTTTATGGCTGAGTAGTACTCATTTTATATTTAAAAAAAAAACACATTTTCTTTATACAGTCTCCAGTTGATGGGCAATTGGGCTTTTTCCAAGTTTTAGCTTTTACAAACTGTACTGCTATGAATATGAGTGTACATGTATCACTGTGGTATGATTCTTTTAATTCTTTGGGGAAGATATCCAGCAGGAAAATAACTGGGTCAAATGGGACTTCCAATCCGAGTTCTTTGAGGTATCTCCATACTGATTTTCACAGTGGTTCCACCAGTCTACACTCCCACCATCAGTGGAGCAGTGTTCATCTTTCTCCACAGCCCCACCAGCATTTGTTATTGGTTGATTTCATGATAGCAGCCATTCTTTCTGG